>CM029020.1:84485809-84697653 GCA_016801055.1 Panax notoginseng | reverse complement strand
TATATAACTCACAATATTTAACAACCAGATCATTCCCAGGAAAGAGGGGGCTTTTCGATAAGAATTTCTCCCTATTGGCGCGCAATTAGGTGACCAAACCCATTTCCTCGACAGAACTTTCTAGACATCACCAATAATGCAAATAATAATATGAATAACTTTGTCGTTTCAATTATTGATTTAATAATATAAAATATTATGCAGATGATACTATGATAATATTTGAATCAATAATATAAGAGATATTATGCATCAATTATTGTAGCAATAATTGAGTATAACTGAGTGACTTCTCACGTAAGTATCAATAATCAATATTGTGCGCTACTATGCAACCACGCGTATTACTATACTTTTACCACCGGGTATTTCAACAGTTTAACGATAAAACTTTTGCATTATTTTATAAAAATATATTTCTGTCATTTTCTAACTACGACAATACTTTCATTGTGGGGTCCACCAATGATTGTGTCGTCGTACGAATATTCCCTATTAAAATGAATATTCTCCGACCAATCGAATATTTTATAACAACTTGCGCACTTTGCAAAAATTATAAATACTACCCACAACTATAATATTATAACAAATTCACACCATCATATTCAAAAATATATTTCGCGAAAAATTCATCTTTATTCATAAAAGTTGGGGTCTTACAACCTCCCCTTCTTATGAAATTTTATTCTCGAAATTAGGGTACGTACCTGGTATGTCGAAGAGGTAAGGATACCTTGATTTCATTTCAGATTCAAACTCCCAGGTCATTTTCTCAATATCATGATTTCTCCACAAAACTTTGACTTGAGGTATAACCTTAGAGTGTATAATATATTCCTTCTTATCCAAGATTTTAACAGGTACCCTTTCATACATTAAATCTTCCGCTATCTCGTCCGGTTCTAATTCAATAATGTGGTTTGGGTCTTCCACATATTTACGTAACATAGATATGTGAAAAACGTTATGAACACAAGACATACTTGACGGTAAGGTAAGTCTATAGGCCACAGTTCATACTCGATCAAGGATTTCGAATGGCCCAATGAATCGAGGATTGAGCTTTCCTCTCTTTCTAAATCTTGTAACTCTTTTCCATGGAGTCACACGTAACAACACATGCTCTCCAACATTGAATTCTACGTCCTTTCGATGAAGATTAGCATAACTTTTTTGTCGATCTTGTGAGGTCATTATACGTTGTCGGATCATTTGAATCTTTTCCGTAGTCATTCATACCAATTCCGGTCCCAACAACATTGCTTCACCCTGAAAGTAGTATGCACACAAGTCAATCATGTTTAATGATAAAGCATATACTTTATAACTATCTTATTTCATTTATAAATAAAAAGTATTAATTTATTAAAGGTTTTTAATTATCAACATGATGCTATTTTATAATATGTGATAAACCCATAATTTTAAGCAATGCTTTTAGAATAATGATAATGATCATTCTAATGAGATCTGAATTCTTAGAAAGCTTAAAACCAAAATAGTTCCCAATCATTGGATTACTAAATTGGGGATTAGTGAATCCGGATAGATTGGTACATAAGTTGCTTGCTCATTGGATGAGGATGATTGATCGCATGATCATTTGTGTGGAGACACTAAAACAAGTATGTAGGTGCTTGTTAAAGAATAAGTTCACTGAACGTGGCTTGCTAAGGAATACCTAGAGGAGTTTTACTTGCCTGTCAATAGGAATTCCTGTAGTGATAGTAGTACAAGTAATCCTTAGACTTGAGATCATCATAGTATCTTGTGTATGATGAATTATACTTTGACGTATTCCTTAAGACCCTTAGGGTATATCAAAGGGTATGCTTGGGTATAATAAGTCGTACGTGGAGATAATGTATGATCAGTAAAGAATCTACCACTTCTAGTAAAAGAAGAGAAATGCCCTATGTGATTCGATAAATGACAACCCAGTAGTCCTTAGCCAAGGCAGAATGAAATTATAAAAAAGTTTCAAATTTGCATTATTTCGAGTTGTGCATTTAAGAGTCGGAATACATATAATTAAATAAAATAAGACTTGACAGTAATTCTATGTCTTATATTTAATTGGGACATTGTATGGTGGAATGATTGAATTGTACGGTAACTATTTACTCAAAGATTCTTTTATGACTAATGTTGAAATCTATATTATCTAGAAAGTCATTAATCGCTAGGAGGCTTATCCCTATTGTAGAATAAATATTATTATTATTTAAATAAATTAAGTGTTTAATTAATTTATTTAAATAAGATTAGAATTGTTCTAATTAATTTATTTACAACCGGTTTAATATGGAGAACCTAAATGATCACACCATAAAAGGAAGAATAAATTATTTAAGAAGTAAATGACATAATCGTAATAATAAGTTAAGTATATTTAATTTAATCTAATGTGATAGAATAAATTAAATAGCTTAATATTTATTATTTAATATTTTGAAAATATTAAATATAAATTAATAAAAGGAGTCTTATTATTATTATTACTATTATTATTATTTAATTCCTAAAGGAGTTTGGGAATTCATTAATAAAAGTACTCTCATTTATTCCTATTAAGATTAGGAGGCAAATTAATTAAAAGAGTTTAATTAATTATCCCTAATAAGATTAGGGAGCTTAATTAATTAAAGAAACTTAATTAATTAAATAATACCCTATTTTCTAATTAGATTAGAAGGGTTAACTGATATCTTTATAAGAGGAGTCTTATATCAGATATCATGAAGATACATAATTCTAATTGTTGGAGAGTACGCTCTTTTTCTATGAGAGATAAAAAAACTAGGGTTTTGACAACACCCATCTTCTTGAATTTTTCTTCTTCCTTGGTGGATCACCTCTATAGGCCAAAACACTTGGGTGGCTAACGTTGATCAAAGGAAGGAACCAAACCCGGTGGATTCAAGTTGAACGCGAAAAGGATTGGAGGTAAACTTGTACTTGAGGAAGCTCGAATCTTCAAGGGTATGATTCTTATTCTTTATCTTTTCGTTTAATTCATAATTGTGCATAAAGGATAATCCAGGTATGTGGTTTGTAAAATTTTTAAACTCTAATTTTTCATGCTTCCGCATAATTTGTGCAATTTGATTGCGTCTAAAAATATTACAAAACTAACAGTGGTATCAAAGCCAAACCTTTATGCGAATTATTAATTATTTTAATTTGATATGTATATTGATATGTGTTTAGAACAATTTAATTGGGCATAATTTTGTTGTATAGAAAAAGAAAAATGTTTTTGAAAACACGATATTGTATTTCGCGTTATTTATTCTTAATAACTTAATAATTAAAATAAAATTTTAATTTTATTTTAAAATTATATTTCATGCTAACTAATTAGAGTTAGAATTAGATTTCATGATAACTAATTGGAGTTAAAATTGGATTACATGTTTCCTTAAATAAAGAAGTTTATTTAGATATGAAATAAGATTTCATATTATTCAAAATAAAGAAGTTTATTTGTGAATAGGAAAGGGGATTCGTATTTTCTTAAATAAAAGAGTTTATTTAGATGGAATAAAATTTCATATATTCAAAATAAAAGAGTTTATTTGTGAATAGAAAAGAGAATACGTGTTTCCTTTAATAAATGAGTTTTTTTTTACTTGGAATTGGATTCCATAATTAATTAAAATAAATAAGTTTATTTTGATTGAAGAATTTTACTAAAATAAAATAGTTTATTTTATTTAAAATTGGATAAATTAAACTAAAAGAGGTTTATTTTGATATAAATTTGGATTTAAATAAAGGAGTTTATTTTGATTCAAAATTAGATTTTATACTTACTAAATTTACCCATTAAATGATATCAATATATATATTGAATGTTTATTATTCATGAGATGAATGTTATTTATTGATGCATATGGTGATGTGTATGATAATAAATGGGATTGATCATGGACTATTGACGAATGTGATTGAATTTTATTTTAGTTGGATGCATGAATATTTGGGTTTTATTAAATGGGGTCTGCGTATCTTATCTTCTCTAATTTTTTCTTAGTGTAAATTATATCATCCTCCTATGTACTTTCCCTTGACTGCTGATTAATGTTTCTATTTATTTTAAATAGTTTTGTAATATGAATAGTTAGAATTAATTTTGAAGAATTGGAGATCAAGTAGCAAGGAGCGTTTGAAGACCCGTTTGTAATGGAACCTGGGTTTAAATGTAATAGTTATATTAAAATTTAATTCTTGCACCCTAGGTTTGACCTTCTGGTTCACTTGGTAGCTCTAGTGAACCAAACTAGAATAAAGTCCATAATCAATCCGGGTAGAATATAGTATTCTATATATGCATGCTAGTATTATATATATTATATATTATGCAAGCAAACATGCTTCGCATGTTAATTAATATGACACATATTTTATATATATATGTGCATTCGCGCTAAACAAGATGAGACAAATTAATAACAAACCCCTCAAAGATTTTATATTAAGTCCTAAGCGTTCAAAGATATTTGGAATATCGAACTTTGCCTTCTAGCATGATAAAAAATAATAGAGTATCAATTAATTATTATAAGTTTGTTGTGTCACCACAAGGCTTATCTTGATTCTTTGAGATGTTAATTTTATCACATTTGATGCTTATAAATAAAATCGAATAATGTTGTTTTGTTGTGTCACCACAAGGATAATATTTTTCTTTTTTGAATATATGGAGTGCTAGGTTAGACTTAACTTGGGTAATTTTGATTCAGATGTGCTATCACTTGATCAAAATCATCTAAGAGGCAAAATACAAGGAGTTACATAGTTGATGTAATTGACAATAGTTGTCTACCTATTTATTTATATATAGTTTGTTGTGTCACCACAAGGCTATATACATTTGAAATGAGATCCTTATTCTCACCAGCAAATCTGTAACGACCCCAAAATTCATATAATTTAATTCTCGACTTCAGTCATTAACAATACATTCAACCTCAAATCTTACATCATTAAAAGATAATACAGCCATTGAAATTTGTGGAATAATTAAAATTTTCTATTACAAACTATTCTCATTCCCAAAACCTCCAACCTTTACATCTAACTGTCTCAGAATTATTTTAATACTACAAGAGTTTACATCACAAAACGATATTACAATTCAATATTAATACATTATTCGAACCTTAAACATGGTTCAAATATTAATAACTCAGCCAAAGTATATAAATCTTCAGTATCACATCTGATTCATATCTTTCAATAGCAAATAACTTTACCTTAAATCTTTAACCTGCAAAAGTTATTATTTGCAAGGTTGAGCTCGACAGCCCAGCAAAATCTAACAGTTTTCATGCATCACATAGCACATAATAACACACTCAACATATATCTCATAAACATTGGACTAACACAACATATAAGTTGCATTTCATATAACAAGAATAAAGATTGAGTTCCTTACTCAATCAACATTCACTATTCAATCAGCGTAGTCATAAATTAACTTTAACGTTTCATACTTTTTAATATATATAGAACACATCATACACTTTGCAACAAATATGTAAAACAGTTCATCATCAAGTTCATATAACAAATAGAAACTGAAAGACTTGCCTTGATCGTTGTTTACCAATAACAGTTTAACAGCTTACAGTTATCTGCACTTCATGTGCCCTACACAATATATATTCATACACATCAACTATTAGTCACATAACAACACATAGTAATTGTAATGTAAACTCTACTCCACATCTCATAATCTTTCCAATTAATTAGCACACAATGTTTAATTAGATTGTGTTAACTTTTTGACTTATGTAATATTCAAAATTCATTCAAGCGTTTAAATCTTGCTAGGAATCATTATTGGTTTTATATTAAACCCATTTCATATTTTATAATATCCATTTCATTTGACTTAAAACACTTTTTACGTTCATTAACACTTATCACGGTGTTTCGACGTTTATTCGTCACACGCTCGATTTGCCTCTCTTGTGTATACTTACTATGCTTCTATAACTTATCTAATACACTATTTATTAATGTTAAGCATCATTATGTTTACTAACATTTATGTTTTATAACTTATAATAATATCTTTTATCGTCAGAAGCACTACACATGCATACGTGCATGCCCGACGCCTTCCGATTTCCTCCGAAAACATAACAGTCCTAAAGATGACAATTTTGACCCCTTTTTCCTACCTCAAATTGAAAAAATTACAAAATAAAAGTTTTAGGTCTACTCATCCTCGTTCGGATCATCTTGAATCACCTCAATCGGAATTCGTATGAAAAAGTTATGTTCATTTTAGTAAAAATATGTCCGGTCAGTTTTTTTTTTCAAAATTTTGTCTTGGCAAAATACCCCCCCCACCGGAGCGGGGGTTTTTACACTGGGAGGGCCCGCCGGGGCGGGGCTCCCTGCTGCTATTTTGCAATTTCAGCTCTAGAACACTACGAAAAGCCAAATTAGGCCTCCAAACTCCTTTCTAACAACCATACCAACCTACCCAAGGTGTAATAGGTTTACAGAAACATAATCTAATGTTTTCTAACGCATTTCTAGCCATCTAAACAACATAAACATCCAAAATTACAACCATTAATTTTACTATTTCTATTATTTCCTTTTCTTTTGACATTCATAGCGAAATTCTTCACTGTGAATTCGTTTTACAACCAAAATAGTTGGTTTCAATTACGTTGATTTCGTTTCTTCATATATTTTCATAATGCATCACCAATTTTACAATTATAACATAAATTCCTAACAAATTTGAGTCTCAAAATAGACCAAAAACTTATATATATAACAAAACTCAAATTCTTCATCATTCAACCTATTTTCATGAATTTGATTATTCTAAAACTTGAATTTGTGTTACTCAAATTTCACATATGAATAAAAATATCATATTTTTCAACACTTGACATAACCCTAATTGGTTTCTTCATTAATTCATACTTCCATGATATCTAAAAAAACTCAAGAATCTAAAAACTAGAGGTTTAGGCTAGATTATTACCTTTAATTTGCTATAAAGCTTGAATAATTTTCTTATTTCTTCCTTCTTTCTTTTTTTTCTTTCTTTCTTCTCGTTTCTCTTCTTTTCTCTTTTCCAACTTACGTAACTTATAAAATATAACGTATAATATAATACGTATAAATTATATAATATAAATATATATGTAACTGATATCAGTTACATCTCTTTGAAAATCAAAAGCCATAAGGCTTGTTTGGCTAAACATTTTTAAAACTTAATGACTTAAAATCCTTGTGCCTTGTTTTTTGTAAAACCTCTATAAGTAAAAGACTTAACATTCATTAAGTCTTGTTTGGCAAAACTGAATTAAACTCCTTTAATTTATTTAATAACTCCTTTATAGAAAGGTTATTTGTCACACTTTTTCAATTAAATTTTAATATTCAATTTAATTAATTCTAATAACAATTTATTAAATTACTTTAACACATAAATCAATACAACATAGTTATAATTTTTTTTATAATTATAACTTTATTTAATCAACTAACACATCATTTTAATACAAATTCAAATTAAAATATAATAGATCATTTAATCATTATAAACTCTTTAACTTAATTATTAAATTAAATTAGAATATTATCTCATAACAATTAATTTTCGTAGTACCTTAATTATTTACTTAACAAATAATTAACCAAATCAAATCAAATTAACTTAAACAAATATTTATTCAACGATAAACACATCCATTAAATATGTATATAGCTCAATAAATATTTAAAAACTATCATTAGAATTCTGGCTTGTTACAAAATCTTTAATTAGATTTTGTCGAACTATATAAGTGATGGTAATATAGTTTGATGAAAATAGTGAGAGATACCAATTTGAAACAAGACCTAATTTATTTTGTTAATTAATAATAGAATGTATGCTACAATATTGTTAATTATAAATTCATTTACAAAATTTTATAATGTCTAAATTATTATCACTGTGAAGCATATTAGATGCTATTTAACTGGACCGAATTAAATGGATTGGTTAAAGAATTTGAGAATAGTTCTCACGGCTGAAAAGCTATCTTATATACTTAATACGCATATCCCTGCAATGGTTGCAGACAATGCCTTTGAGGAAGAGATTGCTACTTTTAGAAAGTGGCAAGATGATGCACAGTTAGCTCAATGCATCATACCTGCATCCATGAGTAACGAGCTTCAGCGTCAGCATGAAACTATGGATGCTCCTACTATATTCCTTCATATCAAGTAGTTGATGGTAAGGAAAGTAGAACTGATAGATATCAAATATCTAAAGAGCTCTTCCGATCTAGAATGACCAATGACACTACAATACAGACAAAAGTCCTTAACATGATCAATTTGATTGAACAATTAGGACAACAGGTTTTGTCATGGATGGAGAGTTGAGTCAAGATTTGATCTTACAGTTACTCCCGGACTCCTTCTCACAATTGTTATGAATTTTTTTATATGAACAAGCTAGTTATCAGCTTCGCTGATTTGCTTAACATATTGAAAAATGTTGAGAGTCACTTTCCAACCAAGTCACTTTCCAACCAAGAAAGACAAAGTCTTACTGGTAGGGGCCAAAGGATCTTCTGAAAAGAAGAACGATTCAAAGAAGGTAAATAGAAAGGCAAAAACAAAGGATAATAAGAACAAAATTAATACGGATAGCAAAGGAGTTTGCTTTCACTGTAATAAGCCTGGACACCGGAAAGGAAACTACAAGAAACATCTTGTAGAGGCTGACCAGAAGAAGCTTAGTGAAGCTTCGGTTATAAATATAATTTTTGTTCATGATTGAAATAAAAAAAAATTAAGTCAAGGTTCTGCTTGGGTATTGGATACCGACTTTGGTTATCATAAATATAGATTTATGAAGGGACCAAGTAGATGTAGAAAGCTAAACAAAGATTAGTAATCCTATGTATGGGAAATGAAGCAAAGGTTGCTGCTTTAGCCATAGAAACTTATAGTTTAACATTGCCTACGGACAAATCTATTAAGTCAATAAGTTGTTATTGTATTCCAATACTTGTTAGAAATATTATTTCTATTTTGTTATTAGACAATGAAATCTTTGGTATTATATTTAAGAACAATTGTTGTTCTATTTATAATAATAATATTTTGTATAAAACTGGAATATTACTTAATGGATTTAGTATACTGGACTTACGTGAAAATAATTTTGCATATTGAACAAATTAGTATAAGAAAAGGAGATGATCATTAAAAGAGTTGAATGTGTGTATTTGCTAAAATGCAAGTGTGAATTATTTAAAAGGTTCAAAGAATTCAGAAGTGAAACAAATTGGCAAAGTATTAGGATTCTTTGATCGGATCAAGGAAGGAATATTTGTGCAATGAGTTTCTAGATCATCTCAAATGGTTTTCTCATAATGGACGCCTCCTGATACGCAATAATTGATTGATGTATCTGAAAGGAAAAATCACACCTTGTTGGACATGGTGCAGTTCATAATGATTTTACCGAAATTTCAGTATTCTTTTGGGATAATGTCCTGGAAATAGATGTATATTTACGAAAAAGGTAACCTCAAAATCCGGCTACAAGACTCAATAAAAGTTATGAACAGGAAGGATTCCTAATTTTAAGTAAGTTAAGATAAGGGGTTGTCCAGCTTATGCGAAAAGGTTTCAAAGGATAAGCTTAGGACAAGATTTGATAAGTACGAATTTGTGGGAGATCCTAAAGTAAGTTTAGGGTATATGTTCTATAATCCTACTTAGTAAAAAGTGTTTGTTGCGAAACATACTGCCTTCTAAGATAAAGATGTTTATCATTGAAGGGGCTAGTGGGAGGATAATACATCTTGAAGAGCTCAAGAACCAAAAAATACTATAAGTCAAATAAGAGGAACCTGTAGATAGACCTATTGTACCACAACCGAATTGTAAATCTGGAATAGTACCGAAGATACCTAGGAGGTATGGATTCATCATAGAAGAGGATGATGAGGTACACATCATAGAAGATAATGATCCAGTTACATACGATGAGGTAAGAGTTGTAGACACTCAGAGAAATGGATTGAAGCAAGCTTCTCAAAAATGGAACATTCGTTTTGATGAAACAAATCAAAAGAGTTTAATTTTATCACAAATAAGAATGAACCTAGTGTGTAAAAAAGGGTCAGTGGGAGCACCGTGACATTCTTAATATTATATGTTGATATACTATGGACAAGGAATGGCATACTAATGCTACAATCAGTAAAAATAAAGTTGTCTAAACATTCGTCCATGAATGATTTGGGAAAAGTATCTTAATTGGTGATGAAATCTATATAGATAGATTCAAGAGGATGCTCAACTTAACCCAAGGAACGTATATTTATTTGATGCTAAAGTCATTTAGCATGACAAACTCCAAAAGATGTCTCATGTTGATGAGTCATGGAGTGTATCTCTCTTAATAGTCCCCGTGGACTCCTGAAAAGAGAGATCTTATGAGTGACAATCATGTATATAATGAAATATACGAGACCTAATGATGATCAATCAAATTCTGGAGAAGTTCACTATGAGTCAGTGAAAAATATCTTAAAGTACTTAACCGGCACTAAGGATGTGATCATATTCATGGTGCGTCGGAATTAAAACTAGAGGGCTTAACAGACTTAAGTTTTTTTTTTCCAGACAGACCAAGACAACAAAAAATCCACTTTAAGGTAAAGCATTACCTTGAATGGTGGTGCAGTGAATTGGAAAGGTTTTAAACAACAAAGAGTTGCTAGTTTAGTGATAAAGACAAAGTATATAGCAGTAAATAAAGCTGCAAGTTGATTGTTTGGATGAAAAGTTCATTACAGAACTAGGAATAGTTCCTAAGTCTCATCTTGGATCAAAACATGTGTTGTGGCACTTTCATTTGATTATAAGAATCATTGAAAGATGGAAAATCACTATAGAGATAGTGGACTCTCAAGAACAACATTACATATCCATTAACTAAAGCTTATCCAACAGCATGATAATCATCACTTAGAGAAGAAGGGTATGAGATACCATGGCGATTGGCTTTAGTGCAAGTGGGAGATTAAAAGTAGTATGCACACAAGCCAATCATGTTTGATGATAAAGCATATACTTTATAACAATCTTATTCATTTATTAATAAAAAGTATTAATTTATTAAAGGCTTTTAATTATCAACATGATGTTGTTTTATAATATGTGATAAACTCATTGTTTTAAGCAATGCTTTTAGAATAATGATGATGATCATTCTAATGAGATCTAAATTCTTAGAAAGCTTAAAACTAAAATAATTTCCAATCATTGGATTACTAAATTGAGGATTAGTGAATCCGAATAGATTGGTACGTACGTTGCTTGCTCATTGGATGAGGATGATTGATCTCATGATCATTTGTGTGGAGACACTAAAGCAAGTATGTAGGTGCTTATTAGAGAATAAGTTAACTGAACGTGGCTCGCTAAGGAATACCTAATAGAGTTTTACTTACTTGTCAATAGAAATTCCTGTAGTGATAGTAGTACAAGTGATCCTTAGACTTGAGATCATCATAGTATATTGTGTATGTTGAATTATACTTTGACTTATTCCTTAAGACCCTTAGGGTATATCAAAGTTTAATAAGTCGTACATGGAGATAATGTATGATCAATAAAGAATCTACCACTTCTAGTAAAAGAAGAGAAATGTCGTATGTGATTCGATAAATGACAACCCATTAGTCCTTGGCCAAGGCAGAATGAAATTAAAAAGAAGTTTCTAATTTGTATTATTTGGAGTTGTGCATTTAAGAGTCGAAATATATATAATTAAATAAAATAAGACTTGACAGTAGTTTCATGTTTTATATTTAATTGGGACATTGTATGGTGGAAGGATTGAATTGTACGGTAACTATTTACTCAAAGGTTCTTTTATGATTAATGTTGAAATCTATATTATCTAGAAAGTCGTTAATCACTAGGGAGGCTTATCCCTATTGTAGAATAAATATTATTTATTTAAATAAATTAATAGTTTAATTAATTTATTTAAATAAGATTAGAATTGTTCTAATTGATTTATTCATAACCGGTTTAATATGGAGAACCTAAAGGGTCACACCATAAAAGGAAGAATAATTATTTAAGAAGTTAATGACATAATCGTAATAATAAGTTAAGTATATTTAATTTAATCTATGGTGATACAATAAATTAAATAACTTAATATTTATTATTTAATATTTTGAAAATATTAAATATAAATTAATAAAAGGAGTCTTATTATAATTACTATTATTATTATTTAATTCCTAAAGGAGTTTGAGAATTAATTAATAAAAGTACTCTCATTTATTCCTATTAAGATTAGAAGATAAATTAATTAAAAGAGTTTAATTAATTATCCCTAATAAGATTAGGGAGCTTAATTAATTAAAGAAATTTAATTAATTAAATAATACCCTATTTCTTAATTTGATTAGAAGGGTTAACTGATATCTTTATAAGAGGAGTCTTATATCAGATATCATGCAGATACGTAATTTCAATTGTTGGAGAGTACGCTATTTTTTTATGAGAGATAGAAAAATTGGGATTTTGTCAAACACCCATCTTCTTAAATCTTTCTTCTTCTTTGGTGGATCACCTTTAGAGGCCAAACACTTGGGTGGCTAACGTTGATCAAAGGAAGGAACCAAACCCGGTGGATTCAAGTTGAACGCGAAAAGGATTGGAGGTAAACTTGTACATGAGGAAGCTCGAATCTTCAAGGGTATGATTCTTATACTTTATCTTTTTGTTTAATTAATAATTGTGCATAAATGATGATCCGAGTATATAGTTTGTAAATTTTTTAAACTCTAATTTTTTATGCTTTCGCTTAATTTGTGCAATTTGATTGCGTCCAAGAATATTACAAACCTAACACACCCACCTCATCCCAGCATACTGGAGAACGACTTTTACGTCCATATAACGCCTCGAATGGAGCCATGTCAATACTTGCTTAATAACTGTTGTTGTAGGAGAATTCTACTAATGGCAAGAACTTGTCCCAAATTCTTTTGAAGTCAAGAACACAGAGTCTTAATAGATCTTTAAGAGTTTGAATAGTCCTATCCGACTGCCCATCCGTTTGAGGATGATATGCCGAACTAAATCGTAAATCCGTGCCCATAGCTTTTTGTAAATGAACCCAAAATCATGAAGTGAATCTTGGGTCTCGATCAGAAACTATGGATACTGGCATACCATGCAGTCTTACAATCTCATTTATGTATATACAAGCAAGACTTTCAAGTGAATAAGTTTCTCGTATAGGTAAGAAATGAGCAGACTTGGTCAATCTATCGACAACAACCCAAATTGCATCTATGCCTTAAGAAACCTTGGGAAGACCAGTAACGAAATCCATGGTAATGTGCTCCCACTTCCATTCTGGAATTTCAAGTGGTTGCAATGGACCTTTTGGCACTTGATGGTCCGCCTTGACACGTTAAAACGTTAGATACCTTGAGATAAACTCCGCTATTTCTCTCTTTATATTGCTCCACCAAAATGTATGTCGAAGATCATGATACATTTTCGTACTCCCAAGATGGATTGCAAACGGTGTGTTATATGCCTCTATCATGATTTTATACTTTAAATCAGAGTCGTTAGGAACACAAAGTTTAGAGTTGACTCGAAGTATTCCTTCTTCATCGATTCTTGCTTCTGGAATAGCACCTTCTTGCATTTTCTTCTTCATACGCATCAGCTCCAGGTCTGTAGCTTGAGCAGCTTTAACTTTATCGATTAAAGTCGATTTTACTCGTATATTTACCATCATCACATTGGTCCCTGGAGTCTTTAAATCTATCTCCGTCCTTTGTAAGTCATACAAAATGGGCCTTTACATTGATAATATCGCACTCGTACCTGCATATGATCTTCTACTCAATGCATTAGCTACTACGTTCGCTTTTCCAGGATGGTATTGAATGGTATGATCGTAATCTTTCAACAGCACGAGCCAACGTCGTTGCCGCATGTTGAGTTCCTTTTGGGTGAAGAAATATTTAAGGCTTTTATGATCCGTATAGATCTCCACTTTCTCCCCATACAGGTAATGCCTCCAGATCTTTAACGTAAAAATGACTGCTGCCAACTCTAGATCATGAGTAAGATAATTCCTTTCATATATTTTAAGTTGTCGTGAGGCATATGCTAAGACTTTCACATGTTGTATGAGAACACATCCTAAACCTTTGCCTGAAGCATCGCTGTATATGACAAATCCCTCTGAACTAGATGGTATTGTCAAAACAGGTGCTGAAATAAGTCTCCTCTTGAGTTCTTCAAAACTCTTCTCACATTTCTCACTCCAACCAAATTTTGTATCTTTTCGAGTCAACTGAGTTAATGGAGTAGCAATTCTAGAAAACCCTTCTATAAATCTACGATAATAACCAGATAAGCCTAGAAAGCTACGTACTTCGGTCACTGACTTAGTTTGCTCCCAGATTTGAATTGCTTCAATCTTTGTTGGGTTAACAGATATTTCATGATTTGATATCACGTGCCCAAGGAATGCTACTTCCTCAAGCCAAAACTCGCATTTCTTCAATTTGGCATATAGCTTATTTTCACGAAGCTTTTGGAGTATCAGCCTCAAATGTTGCTCATGATCTTCACGGGTTTTGGAGTATATAAGGATGTCATCAATAAAGACAACCACAAAATGATCCAAATATTTCTTGAATACTCGGTTCATCATATCCATGAAGGCAACAGGAGCATTAGTCAATCCAAAAGACATGATTAGGAATTCATAAGGTCCATACCGAGTTCTGAAAGTAGTCTTTGGAAGGTCATCAGTTTTAATCTTTAACTGATGATATCCGGAACGAAGATCGATCTTTGAAAAGAATTTGGCGCTTGCAACTAGTCAAACATGTCATCAATACGAGACAAGGTACCTATTTTTGATGGTGACATGGTTCAACTCCCGATAATCAATACAAAGTCGCATACTCTCATCTTTTTTCTTCACGAATAGAATAAGAGCACCCCAAGGAGACGTACTAGGACGAACGAAATCGATGTCTAACAACTCCTGCAGTTGGGTTTTTAACTCTTGAAGTTCAATAGGAGCCATTCGATATAGGGCATTGGAAATAGGTTTTGTACCGTGTTCAAGCTCGATACAAAATTTGATTTCACGCTCTGGGGGTAGGCCAGGAAGTTCTTCAGGGAATACGTCAGGATATTTATTAACAATAGAAATATCATTCAAAACAGACGTATTTTTGTTTAAATCCGTGACATAGGCTAAGAAAGTTTGACATCCATTTTCAATAATAGAATAGCTTTATGGCTTGATATGACAGTGATTGACTTTAGTGGTTTGGTTGCTTGAATTCACATAATAGGTTGGTTAGGAATATGAAAGCTAACAATCTTACAAAAATAATCAATTTTATCATGATGAGTGGTTAACCATTCAATCCCTAAAATCACATCGAATGCAAGTATTTTCAAAGAGATAAGATCGACAGGTAACGTGCGATTGCCAATATGAATCAAACAAGACTTATAAACAGTGGATGTAATGAAGGTTTCTCCCAATGGAGTTTCAACAAATAAGTCAAAGTCTAATTTCTCCAGAGTTAAATTTAAATGTTGAGCGCAAGTAGGAGAAATAAAAGAATGGGTAGAACCGGTATCAAACACCATAAGAAAAATGTTTATCAGCGACCGCCTATCAGCGATGGAGTGCGGTTGCTGATAGACATCGCATAAAATCTGGTCGTTGGGATGCACATCAGTGACCACTACTAGCGACCGATCTATAAGCGACCGAAATGACAAATTCGGTCGCTAAGCTGAGTCAGCATGGTCTAGGGCCAAAGATAACGTGGTCCACGTGGCCGCGACTGTTATCAGCAACTGCATGCGGTCGCTGATACCTTCAAATGTTAGTCGTCGCTAATAACTATCAGCGACCGCATGCGGTCGCTAATTTTAAAAAACTAAAAACCAGATATTTGTTATTTTACAGAATTCCTGAAAAACTGTACCTGTTTTATACCTGCTTTATCCCAACACACATACACAACAATATAAACAATGTGCACAACAATATAAACATCCATCGTCGTCCACCGACACAAACACCAAACTAGTATATAAACTATATAAACCTTTAAAAACCAATATGAATTGAATAATTTAAACCACAAATCTAATGTTTAAGTAACAAACAAACATCCAAATAATGAATATACAAGTACAAGCTTATCAAATAACTATAAAACAACACTAAAGCAGGTACGTCAAGCATCATCGCCTCCTTGATCACCTGTAATTAACAAAATGATAAAACAAGTTTCAAATATAGTAACTATGTTGATATTGGTATATATTACGACAATATATACAATAAATTGATTTTATACCTCGTCGCCATCCCCATGTTGTCCTGCTGCTGCCGCTACTGCTTCTGCTAACTCCTCACGACTCAGAGCCCCCAGATGCCCGCCCAGGATCTTCAGAAGATCTCAATCTCGACATATAGCTCTCACACAGTCAGTCGGAGTATGAACAGCTAGATGACTCGATGACTAGATAGAAGAGCATCCTGAGCCACTGAAGGATGGGCGTCGTCGTTGTCATTGACCTTTAATGTAGTTCTTCTTCACAACAGACGCCCTCTCCCATAATTCTTGATCAATAGGCAGACGTGGAGTGCCTTCAGGATAGCACTCATTCAATAAACGCTTATAAGTATCATATCA
Source organism: Panax notoginseng (assembly GCA_016801055.1). NCBI lineage: Eukaryota > Viridiplantae > Streptophyta > Magnoliopsida > Apiales > Araliaceae > Panax > Panax notoginseng. The sequence goes on along the minus strand of CM029020.1, from coordinate 84,680,869 downwards.
TCATGTTAACAATTAAATAGTTAAAAATAAATTTTGTAAGCATTAATAAACAAGATCAAGTTGTTAAAACTTATTACCGCTATCTGGATTACATAAGGCAGACCATCACGGGTGGCCACATACACATCCAGCCAATGGATAGGCTGACCTTGAGACTGAGACTCCTATACAAAAAATAGCACAATATTACTAAGTAAGAATGTGATATATTTTCTACAATTCATAATTGTAAACATATTAAAACTTGTAAATACGTACCCTGGTAGTGATATGCTGCAACTGTGAAATACTACCGCCCTTGTATGTTCCTTTAGCCTTTTCGCCATCGGGTACACCCAAGGATCTATTGGTGGTGGCAGTCTTTCGTTTTTCCACCCAGCTCTCAGCTCTCCATTAGGCACACATCTCAGCCCATATGGACTGGGTGCACCACCAGGGGCTATGCTCATGCATGTAATCCTCTCCCTGGCCTGGATGGTCGATCTCGGCATTGTGAAGGGCTTTTTGTCGTTCTTTGTTCAAATTATCCTTGGTGCGGATGGCGCACTTCTGCCAGAATAATGTCTGAATCACTGAAGCCTACGCATCCTCCCATCTATACCTTTTCTGCAAATAAAACAACAATAATAACATTACTAAACAATTATCCTTAATTAGAATATTATATTATATGTCATAATTTAAAAAAAAACATACCTAAAATTCAGCCCAAACAGCATTCTTGTGGGCGATAGGTGTGCTCGCCCACGTAATCACAGGTGTAGGCCAATTCTATAAACACAGTTGTGATATGCACTTAACGATCTTATTATCTGAAAAATCACTATAGTATACAATAATTTACATCAACGATAAGTAGATATATTAAAACAATTTACATCTAAGTTCTATATATCTTGTATAAATGAAATCTAAAATGCTTATAAATAAATGATGCGGGACGTACGTGCTATTCTGAGGAGGGCGAATCTGAATAAGAATCCGATCATCCGGATTAGTAGGGGCCTTGAGCACATGATTAGGTCCCCTACCCAAGCCGCGCTTTTTCTGCGCTGCTTCAGAAGCCATCTATATATTACAAATTTCAAGATGTATATATGAGTTATATTTGATTACATGTATATATGAATATATAAAATGACAATAAACATGACAGTGATATAAACATGTATGTATATATATATATATATATATATATATATATATATATATATATATATTATATATATATAATATATGAATATAAAATGACAATAAACAAAAATTGCATTTAAATAGTTAAGTACATAAACATGACAATGATATAAAAAACATGTAATGCTAAACATACATTTCATTTGTTCAAGTGTCAATGTCTGATTCAGAATCATCTTGTATACGTGTTGCAGATTCATAACCATCATCTGCTTTAGATTCAGTGTTAGATTCAGTCAATAACTCTTCCTCCTCAGTATCAATGTCATCTGACATAAGTATTGACTCTGGATCTAATTCATGTGGTTCATTTCCACCATCTAACTGGATTACTTCATTGTCGTTCTCTACATTATTATAGTTTGACTATGAAGCATCTGCTCTTGGTAAATCTCCCCATCAACTACTTCTACATGACTACGCGCGGGAGTATGAATTATAACTTTCCAATCTGTAGGCGGTCTATCCCTTTTCCTAACAGGACTAGGAGTATAGTATACTTGTACTATTTGAGTTGGTAAAATAAACGGTTCATTGGAGTACGCAGACCTATGGAGGTCAATATCGACAATTCTATATCTGTCAACACGTATCCCTTTTTCTGAATCAAACCAACAGCACTTGAACAAGTGAATATGACCCTCGTACGTGCCCTTGTACGACAACTCTACGATTTCCTCCAACTCCCCATAAAAGGCATGACCAAGCTCATTGTAACAATCTCCTTGGACACACACTCCAGAGTTCGTTGTTCTTTTACCGCGCCCATATGCCTTTGTATGAAATTCACAACCGTTTATTTTATAACCATTGCGGCTGACTTGGTCCCTATGTGGTCCCATAGCTAGCACTTTTACATTGGTCGAAATCGTTGATCCCTCAGCTAAAGCCTACAAAAACTTCATCTTATTAAATGAAGTCATAGTTAATATGGAGTATATATATATATATATATATATATATATATATATATATATATATATATATATATATGTATGTATGTATGTTGTGCTTAAGAAATTGAACTTACTTTGTCCTTTAGCCAAAGTGCAAATTTTTTATCACGATTGATTTGAATATCTTTATCAGTTATGCCGAGATGCTTCACTTTTAACTCGTCATCGTATAATCTATACCATGTTATAAACATTAATATATTGGAATAAATTTTCAACTTAAAAGATAAATTATCAAGTTTACATGTGTACCTCACAAATTCGTCAATCTCCTCGCAATTGAGAAGAATGTAAGTATGTGCAGCATGTAATTCTTGCTCAGAGAGGAATATGTGTTTCCTTTTTCCATAAGCGCTACCCGATAGACCAAATACAGAGAGCCGACCATTTAGTTCAACATTTCCCCCATCATCATGTCTCGATACTCGATTGGCCTTTGTCAAGACTTCGTCCAAAAAATAGGCTGAGACAAATGTAGATATCTCATCGAAAATGTATGCCTTACATATCGATCCCTCGACATAAGCTCTATTCTTCACCTTCCTCTTAAGGGTACATCCATCTATATTGAATTGGACCCCCAACACGAGCTTTATAGGGAAGATGGATTTACAAATACTCCATGGAGTCAAAAAAACCAGGTGGGAATATTTTTTCTAGTTTACACGTGATCTCTATGATGTTCTTCTCAAGTACAGACATGTCCTTGTCATTTAATGATTTTGAATATAAGTCTTTGAAGAAATGACTAAGCTTCGTTAAAGCATCCTATATTGGTTTATCAAGTAGATTCTGAAATGCTATAGGCATGAGTCTCTCCATGAACACATGACAGTCATGACTCTTCATCCCTTGTGATTTCCCACCCGTAACACACCTTGCAATGTTTGACGCATATCCACCTAGTAGTTTCAGAGACTTAACCCATGTGCACATATCTTCAACTTGCTTTTTGGACAATGTGTACCTTGCATGCGGTTTGACAATCTTACCATTAAGAGATTCATAAAGTTCTAATCCAGGACGCTTACAAATATCTTTCATGTTCAAACGTGCCTTATCATTATCTTTTGTCTTCCCCGTAACATTCATCACGGTGTTAAACACATTGTCAAATACATTGTCAAACACATTCTTCTCAATATGCATCACATCTAAATTATGACGAATCAAATTTGTAGACCAATAGGGCAGTTCCCAAAAGATGCTTCTCCGAACCCAGTTATGTGATTCGTCAAACCCATTGATTATGTTTGTGGCATCAATCTTACCAAATGGGATAACCGGCAATCTCACCACACGATCTCGCATCTCCGTTCCCGACAATTGCAGTGCAGGCATATCATTGTCTACTTCCCCTTTCCTGAAGTGTTCTCTATTTCTTCGAAATGGGTGATCTACCGACAAGAACCGACGACGACAGTCAAACCAGCAAGGCTTTCGACCTTTTGATAGATTAAATGACTTTGTATGCTCCATACAATACGGACAAGCCAACTTCCCGTGTGTACTCCATCCAGCTAACATACCATAAGCTGGAAAGTCACTTATAGTCCACATAACCGCTACCCTGAGGTTGAAATTTATTTTCGTTGTAACATCCCAAGTCTGTACTCTATCCTCCCACAATACCTTTAACTCGTTTATAAGAGGTCTCAAGTAAACATCTAAGTTCTTTCTAGGACTCTTAGGACTAGGAACCACGAGTGAAAGAAACAAGTATGGTTGTTTCATACACATCCAAGGAGGTAAGTTGTACGGAGTAACAATCACAGGCCAACATGAGTACGGAACAGCTGAGTAGCCAAACGGATTGAAACCATCGGTGGACAATCCAAGCCTCACATTTCTAGGTTCCAATGCAAACCCAGGATGTGTTAAGTTGAAATCTTTCCAAGCCTGCCCATCTGCGGGATGATTTAGTTCTCCATCTTTAGCTGGAGATTTCGCATGCCAACTCATATGTTCAGCTGTTCTTGAAGACATGTACAATCTTTTTAGCCGATGTGTTATTGGAAAATACCTTAGAATCTTAAACGGTATACTTAATTTTTTTGTAGTCACACCCTCTTTATTAGGCCTAAACCGATCATAACTATAAAACGTGCACCTTGTCATCTGTTCATTTTTCTTATAAAACAACATGCAATCGTTGGGACATGCATCAATCTTTTGGTATCCAAGACCAAACTTCTTCACCATTTTCTTACAAAAGTAATAGTTACAAGTTAATTTCTCACCGTCAGGTAACATACTCTTAATAGCCTTCAAGAATGACTCAAAACACTCATGGCTCACGTTGTGATCAGCCTTGATGTTAAGTAATGTCGCCACTATAGACAATGTAGTGTGTTTGGTGCAACCATGCCACAATGGCTCGCTACCCTCTTCTAACAACTTAAAGAAGTCTTTGGCATCAGAATTCATAGGTTGCTCTCTACCTTGTTCCCAATCAAAATCTGGCCCTACAATATCATGAACCATTTCATTCATACGATGAGTACTACTGCCCAAATTGTGTGGTGCCACCATCTCTTCTCTGCCCATGTGCCCACCAGCATTCTTCGTAATTTCTCATGAACCCAGAAACAAGTAAATGATAGTTTACCACGTCTCTGTCCATTTAATTTGCATTCTTACACTTCAAACATGGACATCATATCTGCGACTGACCATTCATATATTTCGGGTGACTATATGCATACTCTAAAAATACTTGACAACCAGCTCTAAATTTAGTTGTAGCACCTATCTGGGCACTCGACTTTCGTCGTGTCATCCAACTACGGTCTGAATAGAGGTCCATGATTCCACGGTACCTACTACAGGCAACATTATAAATGTTAATAGGAGTTATTACATCTTTCTATGTACGTGAGAACCAGATTTTGAAGAGTTTAACATTCAATCATATCCTTTGTCTAATTTCGTGTCTTATGTTATGTATTATTGTCAAGATTTAATATATATAATTAATCATTATATATATTAAACGCTTGTCATCTCTCTTTTTGACCTTGAGATTAGACTTTTATATTTATATATATATATATATATATATATATATATACATATATATATATATATATATATATTCAAATATAAGACTAATATTTGAACTTGAGATTAGAGAGCTGATATTTCCAAGAATAAAAGTTCCATTTCCAGCTCAAATGATGCAATCACATAATTGTATTGTGTGTTAAAAATCGTAAATTGCACTGGAGATGGTAAATTTTTCATCTTTGATTAGTGCGATTCAACTTCATTAGTTTAAACTTTGATAAAGGAACTGTTTTGATACTAGTAGTCTTGAGATATAATTGGCTATATTTAGGTTTCAATTACTAATGATTGTCATGCAGTCTCTTTTTGGAGGGATTTGTTATCTTTTCTAATTATTTTTGATGATTCAATGTCCTCTTCTTTTAGTATCTTTATCTATTTAATAAATTTTTCATTTTTTCTTTTAAGAGAAAATTAATTTTGTCAGGGAACACCATGTACTTGTTAGAGTTGCATTTAAACACTCGGTTTGGCAAAGGTAAAAAACAATCTTATTTTGCTTCAGTGTTTATTCAAACATTGATGTGGGTAATTCTTAGTAAGAAGAACACTGCCATGTTGATTAATGAGTTACAACAGTTTTAAGTTAATCTAGTTAACAAATTGATGATTTCAGTTGGGAGGCAAACGAGTTGGGATAGTTGGACTGGGAAGTATAGGCCTCAAAGTTACATAGAGGCTTGAAGATGGAATACCAGTGATATATAACACGCCACATTCAAGAATAAAAATTAGGTCTTTAAATCACAAGCAATTCAACAATATGTAATCACAAGCAACTAACAGTATGGAAACCCAATCAAATCGAACGACTACTTAAAGGAACTAACAGTATTTAATCTAATTAAGAATATATATAAATACCAGTGCTTGGTGGTGGCGGCAGTGGACCAGTGGCGCGGTCTCAGCTTCTCCCCCTTTCTCCATCTCTTCTTCTCTCCCTTTCTCCCTCTTCTCTCTATTTTGAGCTCCCTCTTTTTTTTCTTCCATCTGTTGTGCCGAGTAAATGCCTGATATTGATTTCATTTAGTTTAATCAGTGACCGCTATCAGTGACAGTATGCGATAGCTAATTTTAATGACATGGACTTATCAGCGACCGCATGCGGTCGCTGATGTTAAATGGTTGCACAAAACCTTGGCGCCAACATTTCGTGCCAAATTTTATGAGGCAAATTTGTAATAGCGACCTCTCAATGACCGCATGCGGTCGCTGATAGTAATTAGCGACTAGATTAACGTACGATCGCAGATGTCAGTCACTATTAATAGTATCAGCGACCAGATATGCGATCGTTGATAGTCTTGGTCGTTGTTAAGCCTTTTTCTTGTAGTGAAATAAGGTATGGACTTCGCTAGAGTTTATGATTAGCTTACCCATGATGATTTTGTTCGGGTTCCTCACTTTTTGGGAGGTCACGATAAACACTCTCCCTTGAACTACCGGCTTTGACTTCTCTGGGACGGCCTTTGGTGCCTCCATCCCAGCTGGACTTGACTTCACTGCACGACAAAATCAGGCTAGGTGACCTTCTCTTCTGCAATTATGATTAGCTTACCCGTGATGATTTTGTTCGGGTTCCTCGCTTTTTGGGAGGTCACGATAAACACTCTCCCTTGAACTACCGGCTTTGACTTCTCTAGGACGGCCTTTGGTGCCTCCATCCCAGCTGGACTTGACTTAACTGCACGACAAAATCAGGCTAGGTGACCTTCTCTTCTACAATTATAACATGCTTTGGACTACTGCGTATAGTTTGGACTGTTGTGTCCCTCCCCTCTACATTTGTAACATACGATCGGTTGTCGTTCTCCTTCTTTAACAACGGTTGCTGGTGCTGACGTCTTTCCATCATTGTTGAATATCCTCTTCTTGAAATTTCCACTTCTATTGTCATGGCCATGATTACCACCGAAGTGGTTACCATTTCTGGCCTGTTGATTCCTCCACGTTTGTTATTACCGCCTCGATGACTGCTACCATTGGTATTATCGATTTGTCGGCTGCTCTCTCTTGGTTGGGTTGACTCATTATCACGCTCCAATAACTGAGCCCTATTTACAACATCTGAATACAAACACAGTTTGAGAGAAATGAGGTATTGAAGTATTTCGAGTTTCAAACCTCTTAGAAACATCCGCGTCATATGCTCCTTATTATCAACTAAATAGGACGCAAACCGGGATAACTCGGCAAACTTATCTTCGTACTACGACACGGTCATATTGCTTTGCTCCAACTTGATAAATTCAACCTCCTTCATGTGACAAATACTTTTGGGAAAGTACTTATCGTTGAACAGTTCTTAGAACTTCTCCCAAGGCATCTTCAGTGTGGCAGGCTGGGTACGTTTTATAGATTCCCACCAATGATCCGCCTCTCATCGCAACATGAAGGTGGCAAAGGGAACCTTTTACTCCTCGGAGCATCTCAAGACATAAAATATCATGGTGATCTACTTTATCCACGTCTCTGCCTTAAGTGGTTCTGGCTTTCCCACAAACTCTGGTGGTCCCAGCTCCTTAAACTGCTTAGCAGTGACCATCCGAGAGTTGCCAGTGTTTTCACCTGCATTTTTAACAGGTGTCTCTCTCGCATAATGTTACATGAATTGCATAAAGCCTCTGAACATCCCATCGTTCATCATCTGGTCAGTGTTGTTGTTTACCTAAGGATTATTGCCTTCCTGATGTACATTATCCTAGGTATTGATCGTTGGTGACTCAACGGTCACATGTGCTTCATTGTTTATCTCAACATTTTCATATGCCATTTTCAAACACTGCCACAAAACAAGGGTTAATTTACATACCACATATTATCCCTATACTCTGACCAACCAATTAAATAACAAATAAACGTAGGTAGGTCATACTTGCGAAGGAATTACCCGTCTCTTCCCTCCTAGTTCTAGTCTCACATCTCAACCAGGGATCATATCCCTAAGCTTTGATACCAACTTTGACGCCCCAAAATAGGTATACATCACCCATTCTGAGTCGCCAAATACATGGTACAGAAATCAAATACAAACTTCTTTGATATAGTACGACAAAATGTAGCTGAGAGTTTTTACACGAACATTGTCTAATGGAAAGTATTCAAACTCAAAATGGAGTTCTCATTATAATTATTATCACACTATTTTATAAAATAGTGAGGACTACTATATCCACCATCTCGGACCATCACTCCATTTCCCGACTAGTCCCGGCTACGTTCTCATTTCTTGAAGAGAACAATGAAAGCAAAAGCCTGAGCTCAAATAGCCCAGTAAGAAATATTATGACTAAGATAATGCAGAATAAATTATCATTAGCCTTCAACAGTGTTAAACTGATAATAAACAACAAGTTTAACTGCAACGGAACAAGTAATCCATTAGAAGAGTCAAGTAGAGCATGATATATACTATCTTCTATGATTTAAAAAGTTTGTCATCAACTTTATTGCTGAGACTCAGCTTAATAAATAATCCACATCACTGAATTATCCATGCACTACGGACCAAGGATATTCATTAGTATCACGTCAACGAATTATCCATGCACTACAGGCTAAGGATATTCGTGTAAACACCAATGGTCATGATCATACCAGCAACTGTCCATCAATGCACTACGGGCCAATGAAGACTTTTACCACGTCATTTGTAACATTACGGGTCATGATTATACCGAATGATCCATAGTCATAATCATAACAATCAACAGTCTATCTATGCACTACGACCAAAGATTCATCACAATATAAGCATGAGGATGATAACAATGATATAATAATTCAATTAAATGAAAGCAAAGGATAAATTTTAAAGATTTATAATTTAATTTATCCAGAATTTAATAATGTCCAAATTGTCAACATGATACTTCTTTGTGGAGTAAAATTCAAGAATAAATTTATCAAAATGATTTCGACCGAAAAGAAATCAATTTTTGTCATGAATAGAACTCCGGGTGAATAGTACCTGAGTAAACAGTACCCCATGAATAGTACTTCGGGAATAGTACCCCGTGAATAGTACTTTATGAATAGTACCGTATAAATAAATAGTACCCATAAATAGTACTCTAACATAAAAAGCTTAAAATTTAACAAGAATGTGCAGAAAATATCCTTGTGAAACGATACTAGATGAAGCGCAAATTTCAAGGATATTCTACTAATTTCACGGAGTATCGAAGCAATACTTTAACAAAATGAGGGTATTATCAGGAATACGAGACGGAATAATATTACTTACATACTACAGAGTATGGAAGAAAATATTATTTCATACGAATATTGAACAAAAATAATATCCCTTACCTTAGAAGAATACTAGATACTGAAATTGTGAAGTATCAGAATACTCTTCTTCTTTCTCTCTATAGCTTCTCTCTCTATAATTGCTCTTGTGAGTCTTAGTGAATTGGTGAAAATGAAAGAAGAATGAGCTTCTATTAATAGCAAAACATAGTTTTGATAATTGCATGATTAGGGGTTCGAATTATTACAGTATAGTACCTTCATCTATACCTCTATTTTTAATTTAGTCCTTAAAGTATTATCAATCTTGCACCACCTCCCCTAATAGTACATGCATGTTAATCAATAGTTCCATACATGTGAACCAACAGTAATTTGCATGTGAACTAATAGCAATTAATTACTCATTTATCCGATTAATTGCCCGTTTGGTCAATAAAACATCCAGAAATCAATTATTATCGAAATAAATGTCGAATTCCACTAACACAAATAATCCCAACATAGTGGAAATATTTTTATCAACAATTTCATCTTTAATCAACACGAACTTATTCATCATTAATATTACAACTCACAATATTTAACAACCAGATCATTCTTAGGAAAGAGGGGGCTTTCCGATAAGGATTTCTCCCTATTGAAACGCAATTAGGTGACCAAACCCCTTTCCTCGACAAAATTTTCTAGACATCGTCAATAATGTAAATAATAATATGAATAACTTTGTCGTCTCAATTATTGATTTAATAATATAAAATATTATACAGATGATACTATTACAATAATTGAATCAATAATATGAGAGATATTATGCAGCAATTACTGTAGCAATAATTGAGTATAACTGAGTGACTTCTCACGTAAGTATCAATAATCAATATCGTGTGCTACTATGCAACCACGCGTATTACTGTACTTTTACCACTGGGTATTTCAACAGTTTAACGGTAAAACTTTCGCCATTATTTTTATAAAAAGATATTTCTATCATTTTCTAACTACGATAATATTTTCGTTGTGGGATCCACCAATGATTGTGTCGTCGTACGAATATTTCCTGTTAAAACGAATATTTCCCGATCAATCGAATATTTTATAACAACTTGCTTATTTTGCAAAAATTATAAATACTACCCACAACTATAACATTATAACAAATTCACACCATAATATTCAAAATTATATTTCGAGAAAAAATTATCTTTATTCATAAAAGTTGGGGTCTTACATGCGATTTGGGTTATTATAGATAGATTAAGCAAGTCTGCTCATTTCTTGCCGATACGGGAGACTTATTCCCTTAAACGTCTTGCTCGTATGTACGTGAATAAGATTGTGAGATTACATGGCATGCCAGTATCCATAGTTTCGGATTGTGACCCAAGATTCACTTCACGATTTTGGGTTAGCATGCAGAAAGCTGTGGGCACAGATTTACGATTCAGTTCGGCATACCATCCTCAAACGGACGGGCAATCAAAATGGACTATTTAAACTCTTAAAGATTTATTAAGACTATGTGTCCTAGATTTCAAAGGCAGTTGGGATAAGTACTTATCATTGGTGGAATTCTCCTACAACAACAGTTATCAAGTAAGTATAGGCATAGCTCCATTCGAAGTGTTGTATGGACAAAGATGTCGCTCTCTAGTATGCTGGGACTAGGTGGGTGAAGCAACGTTGTTGGGACCAGAATTGGTACGCATAACTACGGAAAAGATCCAAATGATCCGACAATGTATATAAGCGGCACAGGATCGACAAAATAGTTATGCGGATCTTCATTGAAAGGACGTGGAATTTAAAGTTGGGGATCATGTATTGTTACGTGTTGCTCCATGGAAGGGAGTTATAAGATTTGGGAAGAGAGGAAAGCTCAATCCACAATTTGTTGGTCCATTTAAAATTCTTGACCGAGTAGGAAATGTGGCCTATAGACTCGTATTACCTCCAAGCATGTCTCCTGTTCATAATATTTTTTACATATTTGTGCTTCGTAAATATGTGAATGACCCAAAACACATTATTTAGTTAGAACCAGACGAGATAACTGAAGATTTAACATACGAGGAGGTACCTGTCAAGATCTTGGATAGGAAGGAGCATGTCTTACGCACAAAGGTTATACCACAAGTCAAAGTTATGTGGAGGAACCAAGCTATGGAGGAAATGACCTGGGAGTTAGAATCGAAAATGAAAACGAGGTATCCTCACATTTTTGAAACACCAGGTACGTACGTTAATTTCGAGGACGAAATTTTATAAGGAAGGGAGGATGTAAGACCCCAACTTTTTATAAATAAAATTGAATTTTCTCTAATTATTATTTTGAATAATAAGATGTTAATTTGATACAATGCTTTGGTTATGGGTGAAATGTGTAAATTTTACAAAATAAACAAGTGGTTATAAAATATTCATTGTTGTCGGAGAATATTCGTTTGGTCGTGAAAATATTCTTGCTGTAGGGGAATATTCGTACGATGGCACAGCCATTTGTGGGCCCCATAACGAAAAACTGTCGGATGAAAAAAACGACAAGTATGAGTTTTTTTTAAATAGTGGTGTAGTTGTTACCGTTAACACTGTTGGAATACCTAGTGGTTAAAGTACAGTAATACGCGTGGTTGCATAGTAGCACAATGTATTGATGATGTAGTTGTTACCGTTAATCCTAAAATGATGGATTAAAGGTTATAAGATGAACCTAGACAGAAAATAAGTGTATGGAATTGACGTTTCCGTGAAGGAATTTTAAAGATTTCAAAATTTTTAAGAAGAACCTATATGGTTTCTTAATTGAATGAGAATAAAGAAATATGGGTTACAAAATTTCAAAACTCTAGAAATGAATTAATATGTACTTGAAGAAATATCGAGAATAAGGTATTACGATACCTGTAAATTCAATATGAACTGAATAGTCTAAGAAATGTTATATAAGTACATATGGAAAATTTTATTAAGGAGATAAGATTTCACATGAAGAGATGTTATAAGGTTAAACGAAGATGAGTATATGTATAGAAATATATATACTTAGTAAGGTGCTATATATATTTTAGCAAGAGGAGTGATGAATTAAGTTAATGATATAAGGATCAAGATAAAACTATGTTAGTAATTAACATAGCTTGAACGTTGGCCTTGACTGGCAAATAAGAATTTGAATAAGTATAAAGTCGTTAGTTAATACGATTAGCAATAAGAAATGAGTAATTTAAAACTCAAAAATTTGAGTTAGAGATAGTATTTTGAAGCACAGACTGCTCGGTTACGTCCGCAACGTCAAGATTAGTCAGAATGGACAGTAACACAAAATGTGTAAATGTTGACTTTTGTTCAAAGTCAACAGTTGGCCTTTTATGGAGAAAAGTCAAAATTAGAGTGAGAAGTAAAATATGTTATGATATGATGTTATATGGATAATGATATAATATTTAATATTATACCAATGATGTAAAGTTAAAATATGAGATGAGATCCAATATGTAGATATGAATATTGGTATCAAAGTAGTTAGTAAATTAAATTCATATTTGAATAAATGATTGAATATATTAAATTATATATTTAGTATATAAAAAAATTGTTTGAAAACAATTTATGGAGAGGAGGAGGAAATTAAATTTAAGTATACAATATGAATTGTATAACTTAAATAAGTTATTTAAATTATGTATGAGAATTAAATAACCTAAATGGTTACTGTTATTTAGTGGTTCTAGTATTAAAAATATATACTAGTGACCTAATCTAAGAGAATTGTGAAGCATGTCATAATTTATTTCATGATTATGTGAGTAAGTGAATACGAATATTATGTGATGGCAAATAAAAGAAATTAGTATGATCCTAATTATATATTAGGAATGAAGAATTAAATAACTTAAGGGTTATGGGATGAGAGAATTATGGTATATAAAATATATACTAATTTTAAGAGATTTATTTTATACATCTCGGTTAATTAATTTTATAACCTAATTATAGCAAGTCTAATTGGGTTAAGAAATTAAGGGCATGTAAGTTTAATTGGGTTAAGAAATTAAGTGTACTTGGGTAAGAATTTATATTTAACTTGAGTACATAGAAACCCTAATGAAATGAGTAGGGTAAGATGAAATTTAGTGTAATGGGTCATATTAATTTTATGGCTCAAATATTTTAGCTAGGAAGTCCAAATATTTTATTTGAAAAAGCCAAAGGAATTAAGTTTTAAGCTCAAGCGAGCCAATTGTTAAGGAACATGTGGGAGAGATAATATTAAAAGTAGTGGACCTAATTTATTTTCATGGCCCAAGAAATTAATCTAGAAGTCCAAAGAGATTAATTATGGTGGCCCAAGTGTTAGTCCAATCAATAAATTAAGAAGCCCAAATTATTATGGGTGGGACAAGTAATGGATGAGGTTATTTGTTATGGCCCAAAGAATTAAAGTTAGTAGCCAAAAGAATTAAAAGAATGGCCCAACTTTTAGCCCAAGTGGGAGAGAGACATTTTAGACATTTGTTATACTTAGTGGAGCAATAAAAATCAAGCAAAACTTGGACAAGATAAGGCCACTTGGCCGGATATACATGGAGAGAAAAAGAAGGGAGTGCATGTCATCATGCTAAGCCACAAGTTTGCAAAAGATAATTACAAACTTAGCTAGGTGTCCAATTGTTTAAGGGGCCACCTTGCATATTACTCTCCCATACATATCCATGTGATGATTAAGTGAGAGAAAGGAAAAGAAGTTGGGAGATGTATATAGATATACATAATATATCTATATACATTTTTACAAGCACCAAATAAAAATCTAGTATTCTCTCTCTTCTCTTTTATTTCATTTCCCTATTTGCTAGCATAAACTAAGAACTAAGAGAGAGACTAGAGAAGAGAGAGGAGAGAGACGGCTGGAGTGGGAGCAATGAGAAGAGATTTGGATTTTCTTTCTATTCAAAGTTCATCTCCTACTTTGAAAGAATAAGGAAGGATAGCATGTGAACAAAAAGGTATAAACCCCTTTTGTTTATATAATTTTTGATTATTGTAAATCAAACTTTGAATCTATGTTTCTAAACTCAAAAACCTTAGATCTATGTGTTTATGAGTGTTTAATGTTTAGATCTACCCATATTGGGTATTGATTTAGTTGGAAATCGAAAATAAAGAAAAGTGATTTTTCTAGTTTTATAAGCTCTAAAATTTCTATGTACTTTGGATTTCCACCGTTTTAAATCTATAGCTTCTTTTTGCGATCCGTCAAAGGGAGGTGCTAGATATACGTGTTAACTACTAAACCCAAGTGGTAGCACTCAAAAATGTTGAGTACACAAGTTTTAATGACTGTTTTAGCAAAAATAGTTTTGTGTTTTTAAGGAAAAATGGACTGTTTTGGACAGTCAAAGAGTAGGGACAGTTTTGTCATTTTTCGAGCATGTAAAAATTCTGGAAAAATTTGGGAGTATACTATGATAAGTTATCTAACATCTCCAAGTGGAATCACTGAAAAAGGAGTTGTATATTTCCGTATGGAAAATGTTTAACAAAGCACGAAAAACTGCAAAAAGGCCATTTTGCTTCTGCCCAAAATTTTAAAATGGCAGTTTCGGCCACTTAATTTGTGAGAAAAATTCTGGCCTTTTGGGAAATGAAAATATATGGCATTAAGTACCTCCTGTCCAAAAATGAGCTCATTCCGAGTTAAAATGAGCAAGTTATGACCATTTCAATTTCTGTGATTTTCTGACGAAAATGGCTATAACCGGAGTTCTATAACTCCGATGGCCACGAAATTTAAACTGGAGTGTCACGTTAAGACGTATAAGATTGTGCCAAGAGATGGAAATTTCTGGAGTTAAGCACGAGGTAGCTAATTTCTTAAGGAATTAACTAAAAATAATTTTTAGAAAATACCAAAGGAAGTTAGAAAATTTTGGAAAAATACTTTTTGTGTATGAAATATGTGTATACATGTTTGTACAAAGGATAGAAAAATAATAAGTTGATTTGGTATTTTCGTGTACGGATATGGAATCCAGCTTGCTGGATTAGAAAATCTGATGAATCCAGCTTGCTGGATTGAAAAGAAGTTTATTGAATTGAAAATATGATGAATCCAGCTTGCTGGATTGCAATCTAGTTGCTGGATTTGTAATCTAGTTTGCTGGATTGCAGTTTGACTTGCTGGATTGAAGTATTAGAGAAAACAGCTTACTGAATTAGAGAAAACAGTTTGCTGAATTATAAACATTTTGCTGGATTATAGAAAAGAGTTTATAATATGAAAGATTAAGTGTTTAATCATAATAAATATGATACAGTGATTGAAGAATTATCCAAGAATGATAATAATACCGATGTGTTATGATGTTATCTAATATTTGATTAAGTGTTAGATAATCTATTGACAAAGTAATTGTATTATGATACAAAATAGAATATGCTGATTGAAAGACCAATCTTATTATTAATGATAGGTCTTACCAAAAGAAGTTAACTTAAACTGCGTAGCAGTAGTCAACGAATCAGGCAAGTTATTTCCTAACTCAAACTTGAGTTGTATATTCAAAGCATGTTAGTGAATGATTATTGTTGATTATTCACGTCTACACTGATTATTGATTCGCACTTGGTGCATGTTGCATATGTTCATCAGGTATGAAAGGCTGATCACCTTCATTACCATAAGGTTCAGTTAAATTGTTTATGGTCATTGTTGACCTTCAAACATTATTGATTCAGTCATGAAATTATTGAAACTTGATTCATGTTATTTCACAATTAATATATTGTTGAAAACTTGAAAGCTTATTCATTCTTTTCAATCATGATATATCTTCATTGTATTTAAAACTTGCTGGGCAAATTTGATGCTCACCCTTGCTATATCATGATAAAAATTTTCAGATTAAGATGAAAGCTCGAGTAAAGATAAAGGCAAAGGCAAAGTCCAAGATTAAGCTATTATGCAGTTAGAACTATTAAATTTGCTAATGCAAATATTAATGTAAATCTTCTAAGATATTGAAGGTATGTATTAAGTTAAGGTTGTAGACCTTGGGGTTTATGTTGTAAAAGTTTAATGTATAAACAATTTATGTTTATATCTTCCGCAATAGTTATAGAAATAGTATACCAGATCCTTGGTGATTAGGACCGGAATTTGGGGATGCTACAGAACGACTATTTTTAGAGAAGTACTTTCCTGCTTCAAGGGTGGCCAACATAAGGAAGGAAATTTGTAGAATCCGAAAGTTTAGCGGTGAAACGTTGTATGAATATTGAGAAAGGTTCAAAAAGATTTTCTCCAGCTTTCCACCCCACCAGATTGACAATCAACACCTTATCCAATATTTCTATGAGGGACTTATACCGATGGATAGAAGTATGATCGATGTTGCTAGTGGAGGAGCATTGGTAGGCAAAACACCAAAGGCTACAAGAAATTTGATTGCAAACATGGCTGCTAACTCACAACAATACGTGACAAGGAATGATCATGCACCACAAAGGGTAAGTGAGGTAAGCACTAATAATTTGGAGCAACAAATATCTAACCTAACTGTTGTGGTTAAATAATTAGCAACAGGAAACTTGCCGGTTGCAAAGGCTTGCGGAATATGTTTAATGGTAGGACACAACACAGACTCATGCCCAACATTGCAAGAGGATGAGACCGCACAACAAGTTATTCTAATGGGAAATTATCAGGTACAACCACAGAAAAAGTATAACCCTTATTCCAACACTTACATTCCAAGATGGATGGATCATCCGAACTTGAGTTATGGAGGTGCTGTAAGACCCCAACTTTTATAAATAAAGATTAATTTTTCTCGAAATATATTTTTGAATATTATGGTGTGGATTTCATATAATGTTATAGTCGTGGGTAATATTTACAAATTTTGCAAAGTAAGCTAGTTGTCATAAAATATTCGTTTGGTCGGGGAATATTCTTTATGTCGGGGAATATCCGTACGATGACACAATCATTGGTAGATCCCACAACAGAAGTTTTGTCGGAGTTAGAAAACGACAGAAATATCATTTTATAAAAATAACGGTGAAAGTTTTACCGTTAAATTGCTGAAATATGTAACGATCGAGAAATTTGTAATTCAAAGTAAAATATTTATTGAATTAAATAAATATTTTTAATAAGTTATTTATTGAGGAAAATAAATAATTGATGAATTGTGGTGCATTAATTTAGTAATGAAATTGAATAATGATAATTTTTATTTGAAATATTTAATTTAATGAAAATAATTAAATTAAATGAATTGTTTAATATTAAAAAAAATAAGTAAATTAAATAAAGAAAATTTTAAGTCTAATTTATTAATTAAATTAGATATATAATCATTTATTAATCATAAATATAATTATAATAAGATTATTATAATTACTATTATAAGTTATTTAAATTAACTAAACTAAAGTCATTTAAATTAATTAAGATAAGTGTGACAAAAGTAACTATATAATATAAGACTATTAAAATAAATGGGAATTGGGGAGTTAGTGTGTGGCCAAACAAGGCCTTATGGCCTTTGGTTTATTTAACTGACGCCTATTGGTTTTTAAAACTGATAACCACGATTATCAGTTGGGTTATTTTATTTCACGTGTTTTTCCAAAGCCTAAGAGCAGAGAAAGAGAGTTTGTGAGGAAAGAGAGATTCTCTGTGAATTTTGCTAAGGAGTTAGAGTATCAAGGTTCTTATCATTCTTCTTCCCAACAATTAAGCATTTAAGGTATAAATTCCTTCTAATGTCTAGGTTTTGATTTCTTGGTGATTATCCACTGTAAATTGATAGTTATATTGGATTGATACTTGTATGCATGTTGTTACAATCTGTTAATCGTAATTTGTGAGTGTTACTTAAAGATTAAATACATGAAATTTGGGTTTGCCTGGAGAAAAGTAAATAACAGTGTATGTTTATGAAAAATGGCTTATGAAAGTACAAAATTTCATGCTCAATATGTGATATAATCTGTAAGTTGATGTTGGATTATGTTAGTATGTCAAGACACAAAAGCGGCGTAGTTTGAATTGTGTCAATTGGTTAAGAAACGAAGTCGTGGCGATTGATTTTGCTAAAAGTGTTAAAATTAAAGAAAGATGGAAAATTATGATTTTGATTCTTCAAATTTGTGTATATGTAATGTTTTATGTAATTAGAATGAAGAGTAGCATGATTAACTATGTTATTACAAAGTTTTAGATGTTTAGTTTGGTGAATTTATGTGGAATTGGGATTGTTGGCCTAAGAACAGAGTCTGATGTCGTTGCTGTAAAATTATTTCTGGTGCTGAGCACGGGCGCGCTACCTCTTGGCGCGGGCGCACTGCCTCTAGGCGCGAGCGCGCTGCCGCGCGGGCGCGTCGGATTCAAAGGGAAACTTGGCGCAGCCGCGCCAATGGTCAGTCAGACCCAGTGTTGAGCTGTTAACGGGATAGCTTGGAAATTGTTAACTTATCATATTTTAAGGGTTTGCAAAGGACCTAAAACATGTTACAAGACGTAGTAATGTATTGCAATCACAACGTTGAAACTATAGATTATGAATTAGTAAGTTATGTAATGAACCAAATGTGATGTTTTCAAAAGTTAAAGATAAATGATAAGGTTTATGTTAGTTTATAATGTAATTTCAGATCCGTTAAGGATATTAACCAACATGGTTAGAAGTTAAGCTAAGGTTATCACTTAAATGGTGGTTTAAACCCCTAAAGCTAATATTCATACAACTGATTGTCGTTGCGATTTCAATGATATATGTAGGGTAATTGGCGAATTTTATTACTTGTGTAGCTTACATACAAGGAAAGTTTCTTATCCTAAACTTTTACTGTGCAAGTTCTCTAACTTCAATCTCTTTATAGCAAATACAAGTTTCTTATCCTAAACTTTTATTGTGCAAGTTCTCTAACTTCATTCTCTTTATAGCAAATGCAAGTTTCTAATCCTAAACTATTATTGTGCAAGTTTTCTAACTTCATTCTTTTATTAATGAATGCAAGTTCTTTATTCTGAACTTCTTTTGAGCAAGTTTCACTTTCCTTAATATTATTCGAAGCATATATTGTTCTAACACATCGATTCAAAGGAGATTGTCCTAACTCTTCTGAATATAGAACTTTGCATGTATATCATGGTTATTCAATTATACATTATTGTTATTCGGTCTTTGTGAAACAACTCGGGTCAAATCCCGAGTCCGAAATAAATCTCGGGTCAAATCTCAAGTCCGAATCGAATCAAATCCATAAAATAAGGCCTTAAACCACTGGCCCAATAGTATCTTCTTGGGTCATCTTAGCCCACCACAGGCTCCCAAAAGGTCATGACTTGAAGGTACTATTGGTGGTAACTTATTTTCTTATATGTAGACAAATTTTTCCCCTATCTTTCGATATGCGACTGGGGTGTTACAAACTCTCCCGCTTAAATTTCTGACGTCCCCGTCAGAACCGATCACACACACGGACCCAAAGATCTTTGACTCTCTAGCCATTGTGGGATAATACCGGCTGGCTTCGTGTCCCCACCTTCGGACCTTTATCTCTCCATTATGGGATAATACCACCAGCCTTCGTGTCCCCACCTCCAGCAACCTGATCGGATGACCCGACCCGAGCTTTCGAGAGTCGGCTCTAATACCATATGAAACAACCCGAGTCAAATCCCGAGTCCGGAATAAATCTCGGGTCAAATCTCAAGTCTGAATCGAATCAAATCCATCAAAATAAGGCCTCAAACCACTAGCCCAATAGTATCTTCTTGGGTCATCTTAGCCCACCACAGGCTCCCAAAAGGTCATGACTTGAAGGTACTATTGGTAGTAACTTATTTCCTTATATGCAGACAAATTTTTTCCCTATCTTTCGATATGGGACTGGGGTGTTACACTTTGACTTTGATAACCTTGTTCAATTATATATTGTTATATTAAACCTTCAAGTTATAAGCAAACTCTTATTTGAACTAGTCTATAATGAATAGTGTTCTAAAATTCTAGAACCATTGATAAGCTAGTTCCGAGCTAAACTTTCTTTAGTACGGAAATTCTAAATCCAAACTGAGACGAACAACCCTAACATAGGGGATTTTGTACGTGTAACGTTTAGATGTTTGTGCACAATACATGTTACAAAGGTCTGATCCCCCTAAGTAGGTTACGTAGGGTCTGTATAGTCTAAATGATTGTTAAGGTTGGGATAGTAATACCTAATCATCGGGGACATAGTTCGTGGTTTTAAGACCCTTAGATATTAAAGTTCGAACTTGTTTTTTATTTTGATTCGTAGAACAAGTTCACCATTGTTCAGCATTTGTTGTTCACTCTTATGTTATTATTGTTGTTACTCTTTATATCAGTGAGCAATTGTTTGCTCACTCTTGCATTTAACACTGCAGCTAAAGTTGAGAAAGTCGATGAGCCATCTACTAGCAAAGGAAAGGGCAAAATGTCCAAGTGTTGAAGACTTATGATAAATTTATTTAAATAAATTATGTTATAAGACTTATTTTATTTTATGATGTATTCCGCAAACTTATGTAATAATTTTAAGGTTAGATTACCTGGGATTATTTTTGAGATGATGTAACCCTTTAATGGGAAAGATTATTGTTTAAGTTATTTAATGTATTTATCCTCTATTATGGGTAGTTAGATGTAATTATTTTGATAGTGAGCACCAAATTCTATAGGAATGAAGTACCCAGATTTGGGGGTGTCACAGGTTGGTATCAGAGCTTTAAGCTATAAACCTTAGGTGGAAAAACCTTAGGAAGTAACCTTTAAGGAGATAAAAAATATAGAGGTGTCTAACTCTTATCGGATTTTAAGGAATGGATTAAGGCATCCATTGAAGCTAAACAATAAAAGACATTATGTGTTATGTGTTAATAACTTATGTTCTCGCGAGAAGCCTTACGATGTCTTAATATGCCTAGATAGAATAAGAGTGATAATAATATGTGGTTAACTATGTGAATAAATAAATTGTGAATCCCTTATTTTGTGATGAATAAAGGGATGGTATGAATATGTGATCCTGAAACTTGCTTAGTCCAGGGAAGTGGATGTTTATAGCAGATATGCTACCTTTAATATGTTTTAAAACTTTATGAATGAATAAAAATATCAAAGTTTATTTGAAATGTTATGTGTTATAGCTTTAATCTTAGAATGTTTAAGTTAAATTGCAAATACCTAAGAAGTTGAGTAATGAACTAATAAGCGTATATTTTAACAGAAAATGCCTCCTAGAAGAAGATAACCACGTCAACAACCACCTCCTGAGGGGTCTACTAATAATAATAACAAGGCCAATGCTAACCCGGTTCAGCAGTTGGTGACCTTGTTGACGGGTGCACTTGCGAATCTATCGCAAGCTCAAGTCACGACCTTCAAAGAATTCAAAGCGGTTGGACAGCCAGAATTTCAAGGGTCTATGAATCCAGTGGAAGCCCAAACCTGGATCATGGAAATGGAGAAAGTGTTTGATGTTGCTAGAGTTAACGAAGATCAGAAGACTACGTCCGCGATGTTCATGCTGAAGTCCGAAGCTAGCTACTGGTGGCAGGTAAATAAGGTTCATGGGGGACAAGGAGTGATAACATGGGATAGATTTAAGGAGATATTTTTCGAAATGTACTTTCCAGCGAGTTCTTGAAATCAGTTGGAAGTGCAATTTCTAGAGTTGAAGCATGGAACGATGACGGTGCCAGAATATGCTACGAAGTTTAACGAGTTGGCAAGGTTTGTCACTTATCAAGTTAATACGGATGAGCCTAAGGCGAGGAGGGTCAAACAAGGATTGAAACCCTGGCTGTATAGCAAGGTTTTAATGTTCCAGTTAAATACATTTGCGGTTGTACTGGAAAAGGTAATTATCGCAGAAGGTGGAAGTGATGCCTTGACCAAGTACAATCAAGAACAGAAGAAGAGGAATAATGAGAATGAAAATAAGGCTAGTGGAAGTAACGTTGGAAGTAACAATCAGAAGAGGAAGTGGAGCAAGAATTCGAGTACGGGAGGACATCAAGGAAGTCAGCAGAAGAAAAAGTTTGAAGCTTGTGCTACTTATGGAAAGAACCATGTTGGGGTATGTTTAAAGGGAAAGCAGATGTGTTTCAACTGTGGCCAGGAGGGACACATTGCACCGAACTATTTTAGCCTAAAGAAAGGAGCATGTTTTACCTGTGGTTCGAAGGATCACATGGCTCGTGATTGCCCTAAAAAGCCAGTAGGGAGTGCAAGTGGAGGAAAGGGAAATAACAATGGTGGTGGTGTATTGACTATCACTGGACCAACACAGTTAAGCCGACCTACTGCGAGGACTTTCAATATGACCGTGCAGGATGTTGTGCAATCTAAGGATGTGGTGTCAGGTATCATTCTGATTAATGGTATTAATGCTTATGTAATATTTGATCCGGATGCTATTTGTTCATTTATATTCGATGAATTTGCTCAAAACTTAGATTTACCTCAGGAAGAATTAAATTATCCTTTGAGCATAGAGATTGCAAATAGGGAAGTAATTCCTGTTAGATACATTTATAAGAATTGCAGAGTGATTATTAAGGGTCACGAGATGATGGTAGATTTGATACCAATTAAACTTGGGGAATTTGATGTCATACTGGGAATGGATTGGTTATTCAATTACGTAATAATTGATCGCCAAAGGAAATGTGTTAACCTTATGACTCTGTTAAAGGTGGTGTTCTATGGCAGCAAGTCACCTCGACAAGCAAGTTATCTGACGGTGATGTAAGCCAAGAAGTTGTTAAGACAAGGATGTGTGGGATACTTAGCCTATATAGTCGATACACAGAAGAAGAGTGTGAAGTTAGAAGAGATACCGATCATAAGAGATTTTGCAGACGTATTTCCAGACATTTTGTCGGGTCTTCTGCCAGATCGAAAAATCGAGTTCATGGTTGACTTAGTACCAAGAACGGCCCCCAATATCTAAAGCCCCATACAAAATGGCTCCAATAGAGATGAAAGAGTTAATGGTGCGGTTGCAAGAATTGCTTGATAAGAAGTACATCTAGCCAAGAGTATCGCCATAGGGAGCGCCAGTGTTATTTATTAAGAAGAAGGATGGATCGATGCGGCTCTGCATTGACTATCGAGAATTGAATAAGGTCACGATTAAAAATAAGTAACTGCTACCAAGAATCGACGACCTGTTTGATCAACTGAAGGGGGCGAGATATTTCTCGAAGATAGATTTGAGAAGTGGTTATCATCAGTTGAAGGTGAGGCCAGAAGATGTACCGAAGACGGCATTCAGAACTCGGTATGGTCATTATGAATTTATGGTTATGTCATTTGGTTTAACCAATGCACCTGCAGCGTTCATGGATTTGATGAACAAGGTGTTTAAACCATTCTTAGATAAATTTGTGGTGGTGTTTATTGATAATATCCTGGTGTATTCTAAGACCAAGGAGGAACATGTTGAACACTTAAGAGTAACACTGGAGACATTGAGAAAAGAAAAGTTGTATGCTAAATTCTCAAAATATGAGTTTTGGTTGGAACGTGTAGAGTTTCTCGGACACGTTATTCATAAGGACAGAATTTCGGTAGATCCATCAAAGGGGGAAGCTGTAATAAACTGGGATCAGTCAAAGACACCATCAGAAGTAAGGAGTTTCTTAGGATTTGCAGGATACTACAGGCATTTTATTCAAGACTTTTCCATGATCGTAACTCCATTGACGAATTTAACTAGGAAGGCGATTAAGTTTGTTTGGACGGAGAAGTGTGAGGAAAGTTTTTAAGAATTAAAGAAGAGGTTGAGTTTAGCACCTGTGTTGGGATTGCCTGATGATACAAGGAATTTTGTGGTGTTTAGTAACGCATCGCATAAAGAACTAGGCTGTGTGCTTATGCAGAACGGCAGAGTTATTGCGTATGCATCACGTCAATTAAAAGATTATGAGAAAGGGTATCCGACTCATGATTTAGAGTTGGCTGCGGTGGTGTTTACCCTGAAGATTTGGAGACATTATCTTTATGGAGAGAGGTGTGAGATATATACTGACCATAAAAGGCTGAAGTATATCTTTACACAAAAAGACTTGAATATGAGAAAGAGAAGATGGTTGGAGTTAATCAAAGACTATGACTGCGAGATTTTCTATTATCCCAGAAAGGTGAATGTTGTTGCTGATGCTTTAAGTAGGAAGGGACATAAAAAGTTAATGATGCTGACAGCTCAGGAAAAGTTAGTGTCGAAAATGGCTAAGATGGAATTGGAATTTAAATATCCGACAAAATCAGATGAAAATTTGTTCTAGATAGGAAACGGTTCAACGTTGGTAGATAAGGTGAAGAATGCACAACTTCAGGATGAAGACTGCGAAAAGATAAAATAGAAAGTATCTGAAGGTGAAGAAAGCAAATTCAAAATCGATTCGGAAGGGTTACTACGATTCAAAGGGAGAATTTGGGTTCCGCTAGTACCGAAAGTCAAAGAGAAATGCTGAGTGAAGCACACAACTCAAGATATTTGATTCACCCTTAAAGTACGAAAATGTATCAGGATCTTAGACATCATTTTTGGCGGCCAAATATGAAAAAGGATGTGGCTAAGTGTGTGGCAAAATGCTTAACGTGTCAGAAAGTTAAATCTGAACATCAAAGACCAAGCGAATTATTGCAACCATTGGAGATGCCGGAGTGGAAATGGGAGCATATCACAATGGATTTTGTGGTAGGTCTTCCAACGACTCAGCAAGGTTATGACGCCGTTTGGGTGATTGTTGATCGATTGACAAAGTTGGCACACTTTTTACCAATCAAGATTAGATTTAACCTAGATCGGTTGGCAAAACTTTACGTGAAGGAAATTATTTCAAGACACGGTGTTCCAGTGTCCATTGTGTCAGACAGAGATCCGCGTTTCACATCAAATTTCTGGAAACGATTACAAGAATATTTAGGAACACAACTGAAAATGAGTATAGCGTACCATCCTCAAATAGATGGACAGAGTGAGAGAACTATCCAGACACTAGAGGATATGTTCAAAGCATGTATTATGGATTTCAAGAGAAATTGGGACGATCATTTACCGTTGGTTGAATTTTCCTATAATAATAGTCATCACGTGAGTATTGGCATGTCGCCTTATGAAGCGTTATACGGCAGGAAATGCAAAACTCTGTTATGCTGGGATGAGGTAGGTGAATGTCAGCTATTGGGTCCAGAGTTGGTACAACAAACCGTCGAGATCATCAAGGTGATTCGAGCAAGATTAATAGCTGCACAGGATATACAAAAGAAATATGTCGATCAACACCGATAAAATCGAGAATTCGATGTTGGTAGTTATGTTTTCTTGAAAGTATCTCCCTGGAAGGGAAAATTCGGTTTGGCAAGTAGGGAAAATTAAGCCCTAGGTTTATAGGACCTTTTGAAGTGCTTCGACGCGTTGGTGATGTGGCATACGAGGTAGCTTTACCTCTAGAGTTGGAGCATATTCATAATATTTTCCATGTCTCGGTATTGAGGCCATATAAACATAACTATAAACATGTTATAGAATATGATCCCTTATAGTTTGAGAAATATTTGTCCTATGAAGAAGTCCCTGTTCAAATTATTGATAGAAAAGAGCAAGTACTAAGGAATAAAGTGATACATTCTGTTAAAGTAATCTCGAGGAACCACAATGCTAAAGAAGCTACGTGAGAACTTGAAGACGTGATCAGTTATTTGCTTAATTTTATATAGCGATTATGTGGACAGAATCCTGTTAAGGAGGGAAGAATGTGATGAATAAATTTTTCGAGTTGTGCTTCTGGGGACAGAATCAATGTGACGAACAAATTTTTTGAGTTGTGATTCTGGGGACAGAATCCTTTTAAGGAGGGAAGGATGTAACGATCGATAAATTTGTAATTCAATTCAAAATATTTATTGAATTAAATAAATATTTTTAATAAGTTATTTATTGAGAAAAATAAATAATTGATTAATTGTGGTGCATTAATTTAGTAATGAAATTGAATAATGGTAATTTTTATTTGAAAGATTTAATTTAATGAAAATAATTAAATTAAATGAATTGTTTAATATTTAAAAAAATAAGTAAATTAAATAAATAAATTTTTAAGTCTAATTTATTAATTAAATTAGATATATAATCATTTATTAAACATAAATATAATTATAATAAGATTATTATAATTACTATTATAAGTTATTTAAATTAACTAAATTAAAGTCATTTAAATTAATTAAGATAAGTATGACAAAAGTAACTATATAATATAAGACTATTAAAATAAATGGGAATTGGGGAGTTGGTGTGTGGCCAAACAAGGCCTTGTGGCCTTTGGTTTATTTAAATGACGTCTATTGGTTTTTAAAACTGATAACCACGATTATCAGTTGGGTTATTTTATTTCACGTGCTTTTCCAAAGCCTAAGAGCAGAGAAAGAGAGTTTGTGAGGAAAGAGAGATTCTCTATGAATTTTGCTAAGGAGTTGGAGTATCAAGGTTGTTATCATTCTTCTTCCCAACAATTAAGGATTTAAGGTATAAATTCCTTCTAATGTCTAGGTTTTGGCTTCTTGGTGATTATCCACTATAAATTGATAGTTATATTGGATTGATACTTGTATGCAAGTTGTTACAATCTGTTAATCGTCATTTATGAGTGTTACTTGATGATTAAATACCTGAAATTTGGGTTTATTGGGAGAAAAGTAAATAACAGTGTATGTTTATGAAAAATGGCTTATGAAAGTACAAAATTTCATGCTCAATATGTGATATAATCTATAAGTTGATGTTGGATTATGTTAGCATGTTAAGAAACGAAAGCGACGTAGTTTGAATTGTGTCAATTGGTTAAGAAACGAAGTCGTGGCGATCGATTTCGCTAAAAGTGTTAAAATTGAAGAAAGTTAGAAAATTGTGATTTTGATTCTTCAAATTTGTGTATATGTAATGTTTTTGTAATTAGAATGAAGAGTAGCATGCTTAACTATGCTATTACAAAGTTTTAGATGTTTAGTTTGGTGAATTTATATGGAATTGGGATTTTTAGCCTAAGAACAGAGTCTGATGTCGTTGCTGTAAAACTATTTCTGGTGCCGAGCGTGGGCACGCTGCCTCTTGGCGCGGGGGCGCTACCTCGCGGGAGTACCGGATTCGAAGGGAAACTTGGCGTAGCCACGCTAGTGGTCAGTCAGGCCCAGTGTTGATCTGTTAACAGCATAGCTTGGAAATTGTTAACTTAACATATTTTAATGGTTTGCAAAGGACCTAAAACATGTTACAAGACGTAGTAATGTATTGTAATCACAACGTTGAAACTATAGATTATGAATTAGTAAGTTATGTAATGAACCAAATGTGATGTTTTCAAAAGTTAAAGATAAATGATAAGGTTTATGTTAGTTTATAATGTAATTTCAGATCCGTTAAGGTTATTAACCTACATGATTAGAAGTTAAGCTAAGGTTATGACTTAAATGGTGGTTTAAACCCCTAAAGCTAATATTCATACAACTGATTGTCGTTGCGATTTCAATTATATATGTAGGGTAATTGGCGAATTTTATTACTTATGTAGCTTACATACAAGGCAAGTTTCTTATCCTAAATTTTTATTGTGCAAGTTCTCTAACTTCAATCTCTTTATAGCAAATACAAGTTTCTTATCCTAAACTTTTATTGTGCAAGTTCTCTAACTTCATTCTCTTTATAGCAAATGCAAGTTTCTTATCCTAAACTTTTATTGTGCAAGTTTTCTAACTTCATTCTTTTATTAATGAATGCAAGTTCTTTATTCTGAACTTCTTTTGAGCAAGTTTCACTTTCCTTAATATTATTCAAAGCATATATTGTTCTAACACATCGATTCAAAGGAGATTGTCCTAACTCTTCTGAATATAGGACTTTGCATGTATATCATGGTTATTCAATTATACATTGTTGTTATTCGGTCTTAGACTTTGATAACCTTGTTCAATTCTATATTCTAATATTAAACCTTCAAGTTGTAAGGAAACTCTTATTTGAACTAGTCTATTATGAATAATGTTCTAAAATTTTAGAACCATTGATAAGCTAGTTCTGAGCTAAACTTTCTTTAGTGCGAAAATTCTAAATCCAAACTGAGACGAACAACCCTAACATAGGGAATTTTGTACGTGTAACGTTTAGATGTTTGTGCACAATACATGGTACAAATGGCTGATCCCCCTAAGTATGTTAAGCAGGGTCTGTATAGTCTAAATGACTGTTAAGGTTGGGGTAGTAATACCTAATCACCGGAGACATAGTTCGTGATCTTAAGACCCTCAGATATTAAAGTTGGAACTTGTTTTCTATTTTGATTCGTAGAACAAGTTCACCATTGTTCAGCATTTGCTGTTCACTCTTATGTTATTATTGTTGTTACTCTTTATATCAGTGAGCAATTGTTTGCTCACTCTTACATTTAACACTGCAGCTAAAGTTGAGAAAGTCAATGAGCCATCTACTAGCAAAGGAAAGGGCAAAATGTCCAAGTGTTGAAGACTTATGATAAATTTATTTAAATGAATTATGTTATAAGACTTGTTTTATTTTATGATGTATTCCGCAAACTTATGTAATAATTTTAAGGTTATATTACCTAGGATTGTTTTTGAGATGATGTAACCCTTTAATGGGAAAGATTATTATTTAAGTTATTTAATGTATTTATCCTCTATTATGGGTAGTTAGATGTAATTATTTTGATAGTGAGCACCAAATTCTATGGGAATGAAGTACCCGGATTTGAGGGTGTCACAAAATACCCGGTGGTAAAAGTACAATAATACGCGTGGTTGCATAGTAGCACACGGTATTGTAAAGTATCTTTGATTATTGATGCTTACGTGAGAAGTCAATCAGTTTTATTCAATTATTACCACAGTAATTGATGCATAGTATGTCTCATATTATTGATTCAATTATTGTCATAGTATCATCTGTATAATATTTTATATTATTAAACCAATGATTGAGACGACAAAGTTATTTATTTTATTATTTGTAATATTGACGATGTCAAGAAAGTTCTGTCGATGAGAGGTTTGGTCACCTAATTGCGCGCCAATAGGGATAAATCCTTATCGAAAAGCCCCCTCTTTCCTGGGAATGGTCTAGTTGTTAAATATTGTGAGTTATAATATTACTGATGAATAAGTTCGTGTTGATTAAAGATGAAATTGATATTTCCATTTCGTTGGGATTATTAGTGTTAGTGGAAATCGACATTTATTTCGATAATAATTGATTTCTGGAGGTTATATTGACCAATCGGGTAATTAATCGGATAAATGAGTAATTAATTGCTATTAGTTCACATGCTTATAACTATTTGTTCACATGTATAAACTATTGATTCACATAGATGTACTATTAGGGGAGGTGGTACAAGATTGATAATACTTGCATGGCTAAATTACAAATGGAGGTATAGATGAAGGTACTATAATGTAACTTTTTTTTCACATGTATGCAACTATTGATTCACATGAATGTACTATTGATTCACATGCATTACTATTAGGGGAGGCGGTGCAAGTTTGATAATACTTGCAGGACTAAATTAAAAATGGAAGAAAAGATGAAGATACTATACTATAAAAATTCGAGCCCCAAAACGTGCAATTATCGAAATTATATTTTCCTATAAATAGAAGCTCATTCTTCTTCCATTCTCACCAATTCACTAAGACTCACAAGAGCAATTATAGAGAGAGAATCTATAGAGAGAAAGAAGAAGAGTATTCTGCTACTTCACTATTCCAGTATCCAGTCTTCTTCTAAGGTAAGGGATGTTATTTATTTCTTATTCGTAAGGGATATTATTTTTGTTCAGTATTCATAAGAAATAATATTTTCTTCCATACTCTGTAGTATGTGAGTAATATTATTTCGTTTCATATCTCTAATTCTACACTCATTTTGTTCAAGTATTGCTTCTATACTCCGTGAAATTAGTAGAATATCCTTGAAATTTGCGCTTCATCTAGTATCGTTTCACAAGGATATTTTTCTAAACATTCTTATTAAATTTTAAGCTTTTTATGTTGGAGTACTATTTATGGGTACTATTCATTTATACGACACTATTCATGCGTACGGTACTATTCATAAATACGGTACTATTCACAAAGTAATATTCATGGACACTATTCATAAATACGGTACTATTCACCCGATTACTATTCACTCAAATATTATCCACTCGGGTATTCGGGACACTTTTCATGTCGGGGTACTATTTACGAGGTACTATTCTTGAACTTCTATTCACGCGATACTATTCACTCGGGTACTATTCTCCCGGAGTACTATTCACGATAAAAAAAATTGATTTCTTTTCTGTCAAAAATTATTTCATAGGTTAGAATCAACTTTTCCCAGATTTCTTTTGCATTCTTGCAATTGCTAACTCTTTTGTATTCTTTTTCAATGAGAGAACTAGTCAGCATTTGTTCAACTATGGATGTTATGTTCATAGTCATTTCATCATTAGTAGTTAACTCATCAACATCTTTCTCAATGATCTTTTCTCCTATAATTTTTGTAGGAACTTTTACACCTCGTTTTATTGCCAGCCAAACTTTGATTCCTTGTGATTTGGCATAGATTTTGAATCTGCTCTTCCAGGTGACAAAATTTGTGCCATCAAATAGTGGATGTCTGGTCATTGATAGTCCTTCTCCACAACTAGTACCATCGTAGGCTATAGATGGATCTACTATTAGATATGCCTGTAATCACTTAACAAACAAGTTAAAGAGCACCGCTTTGATACCAATTGAAAGTCCAATAATAATCTAGAAGCGGGTTGAATAGATTATTAAAAATTATAAAATTATCTTAGGTCTTTTTGAATTTTTAGATAATTAATTTACAGTGTTAGAAATTAATATACAAGACAGTAAAAATTCAATCACACAATGCACAGAGATTTGTCTAGTTCACAACATACATCTCGGGTATATTGTTACGTCCAGTCTCAAGCACCTCTCCAGGACTTGAGATCCTATTACTATCAGTAATAATTACTCCTTCAACAGGAGGAGAAACCTTTACAATGTTTTATAGAAAAACTTTCAACTATTAATAACTACCTATCTTGGACAGCAAACTCCCAACTCCCTCCTCAAGCTTAGTTGTACTTCTTTTGAGTTCAATTCTATTTTATGATCTGGTCTTAAAACAACAGCCTCTTCCTCACCTCACAAGTTCACTAGAGACGCAACTCCCAGATGACCTCTCTAAGACTTTAGTCTTGGTCGAAGAATTACTCGTCTTTCTCACAGGTACATAAAATAAACTAACTCTAACCTTTTCCTTTTTACAAAAGATTTTACAACAATGTGCTTCTTAAATAAGCAAATAAAATTTAGTAGAGATATATAAAAGTTTAAATAACTTTTATATTTAAGGATTCTCAAATAAGCAGATATCAGTTAAAGATCAAATATATTTATAAAAGTTCAAAGACTTTTATACTTGAAAAAATATGCTTCTTTGTAAGCAGATAGTAATTTATGCTTTGATCAAATAATGCTTCTGTGTAAGCAAATATGTAAATTATGCACTGTTATAAAAGTTTAAATAACTTTTATATTTTGTGTGAAAAATGCTTCTTGAATAAATAAATAGATCAATTTTAGCTTTAGCTCAAAAATACTTTTATATAAGCAGATATATAGTTTAATGCAAATTTATAAATAATTATTTATTTTTTATAATAAAGAATTTGTTTCTATGGGTTAAACAAATATAACTTTAAGTTCAGATATAAAAGTTTAAATAACTTTTATATTTAGAGTGAAAATACTTCTGAGTAAGCAGATAAGTTATTTTAAGCTTTGAATCAAATATGCTCCTATTTAAGCAAATATATTCACTTAAGTTTGTAAAATAAAAGTTTAAATAACTTTTATATTATGCAACAATTATTTTATAAATAAATGAATTTATGATCAAATACTTGTGATGATAGATATCAAGTATAATAAATAAATCTGTTAAGCAATACTTGATATAACAAATATATTTGTTTAACTCAGAAAATATATAATAATATTTTATCTATTATGTGACATGTTATAAATAAAGTATGACAGAATTTATAGTTTCACAATTAAGCACTCAGGAATATCGTCGTAGCCTTTCGACGTCTAAGTATGACAGAATTTATAGTTTCACAATTAATATTTATATAAATATTTTCGATAGATCACTTAGATTTTCAAATCCGGTTCGGACGCTTCACTCTTTTTGAAGGAATATCTCAGTGTCGTTTAGAACTATCAAGTGTATATATATATATTTACAATACTTATATAAATAATATCAATAAAAAATCACTTAGTACTATAAGAAATCGTACGGTTCGATTTCCTCACCTCAGAGGAATATCTCTGTAGCCTTTTAGCGTCTAAGTATGACTTTTTATTTGATAAATAGATGGAATATATATATATATATATATATATATATATATGTGTGTGTGTGTGTGTGTGTGTGTGTGTGTGTGTGTGTGTAACAATTTATATTCGTATATCTATAAATATAAACAAGTAAGAGATAATTCAAATAAAATAAATCAAATAATTTATTTTAATTACTTAGACAAATTTCCTTTTCTCAAATAATCAGAACTTTGGCAAGAAGAGATAGAAATCTTTAGAGAGAGAGTATGTATAGAAAGCTTTAGAGAGAGAGTATGTAGGCAAGGAGTAAGATTTTCTTTTCAAGTGAATTGACAAAATGAAATGAAAGAAAGTACCTCCTATTTATAGATTTTTGAGGTTAGGGGCAAAGATGTAATTTTAAAAATTATTGTGAGGGCCCCAAATTCGGGTCCCAAATCACCGCGGATCTGGTATAATCATTCTATAACTATTGCGGAAGATATAAACATAAATTATTTATACAATAAACTTTACACACTATTCCCCAAGGTCGAGTAACCTTAACGTATACACAATTCATAACATGTCTAACATATAGCATTATTATCATACTATACTATTACAATTTAGCTGCACATATTATCCCAAGCTGAACTTGGCTTTATCCTTTCATGTATCCAAACGTATTTGCCTTATCTACAATGTTTATTATGATATTGCAAGGGTGAGCAATAAGTTTGCCCAGCAAGTTTAAGTTCAATAAATTAAGGATATATCATGATTGAAAGAATTGAACAAAAGCTGGCTACAGTTCTAGAATATAATTACGAACTAGCATGAAAAAATTTTACATAGCTGAACGAACATTGCACATGAACATATATATCTGGATCGAATGGTAATGAAGGTGATCAGCCTTTCATACTTGATGAATACATGCAGTATGCACAGAGTGCGATTTAATAATTCATAGACATGGCAATCAGCAATGATTAACCACAAGTATAATTGAATAATACAACTCGAGGTCGAGTTAAGAAAAACTTGCACAATAAGTGCGTATAAGAAACTTGCATGTTCCGATGTTTATTGTTACGCATTCTATTTAGCTTTGTCTGAAAACCTAATATATAAATAATATCGATATTCAAATTAGAATAATATCATCACAGTATTTAAATAACCTAAGCACATTAACACATAACCCTATCAGTCTATACAATACATAAAACCTAACCTCAAGTCAAACTTTTACAGTCCAAGTCGAATTCGGTACAATTCTGACATCCCGACGGCTTAGTCGGATAAATATCGAGTTTAAGTTCAATTAAACTATGTCTAAACACTTAACAATTATTTTAGATAATTATATTATCAGTCAAAATAATTTTCATAAGCTCATAATAATTTTCATATAATTCTTATCATTTATCATGATTTTTAAATCATTAATTCTATTTTTTAATAATTTATTTAATATATTTATTAAATAAATTAATTACTATTAATATTAATTAATTAATAAAATTCATCACAAAATATTAAAAGTTATTAAAAATAACTTATAATATTTTCTTATACCATAATATAATTTTTAAAGTATGAAAATCATTTTTAAATAATTTATTTAAAATTATAATTAAATAAATTAAATACCATTATTATTCCAAAAAAATATTAAACATTAATGAAATATTTTTAAAATAATTAAAAACTAATTTTCAGGCTTTAAAATAATTTATAGGAATTTATTTTGCATTTTTAATAATTAAAAACCATGTAATACTAATTATTTAATAAAAATAATTAATTTCCTAAATTAAATGTCGGTAAAGGGCCCTATAGCGACGAAACCGTTGCTATAGGTGTTCTTGAGTTGTTCTTCATCAAACCCAGAAACTCATAGGCAGTTACAAGGTGCCACGTTTGACGGGTTCTAACTTATGGATCTTGATACTATCTGGTCTTGTAATGATGCTAAGGTTATAGTATTTATGTAATATTACAACCTCAAACAAATTTCAGAGCCAAAACACTACTAATCAGAGAGATCTTAGCCACCAAAAATCATGTCAGAGGTTGTTCTTGAGTTTCTGGGCTGCCCAGAAACTCAAGCAGTAACAAGGGTGCTACTTTGAAGCTTCATAATTTGCTGTCTGGGTCTAGTTTGTGAGATCTAATGGTTCCTACATGCAGTCCTGATGTCAGACTACAATTATACAACCATATATCAGTCTAAAAGCAACACATGTGACAAATCAATGCAAGTCAAACTATGTTAGAAAATTCGGCTGTTAAAGATTTGGGTTTTCCAAAAAACCTTCAAGAGACAGTTTGGTCAACCTACTTTGACCATGAGTATCTATGATTCTATTACGGATCTAGGTGATCTAAAAGCTTGAAAGTATAGTCCTAATGTCAAACTACAAAGATCAAACACTAACATGGTCATAACCTTAACAAGTATCAAGATCCAAGCTCTGCAAAAACGCTGTTAGAAAAATCTGGGTTTCTGGGTTGCCCAGAAACCCGTTTTCGTGCTCGGTCAATGTACTTTGACCGATAATATCATGCAATCTAAACATGATCTGGGCTTGATTCAAGTTCCAGATCAAAGACCTTACTACATAGAACATATATATAACATCAAACAACAC
Source organism: Panax notoginseng (assembly GCA_016801055.1). Lineage (NCBI taxonomy): Eukaryota > Viridiplantae > Streptophyta > Magnoliopsida > Apiales > Araliaceae > Panax > Panax notoginseng. Next base: position 84,645,286 of record CM029020.1, on the reverse strand, counting down.
TAACACTTAACAGAGTGAGATCTATGAGCCCTGACATATGGCTGTCAGACAACCTTTTCAACTTTTTCCAGATTTTTGAAATCTTTAATTTCGTGCATATAGATGTTATGGATCCATGTTATAACAACCCAGATCACTCAACAACATCCTTATGCACAACTTTAAACATCTAAACACAAAGATTAACATGAATCACATAATTTTCTAAGTTTAGGCTTTATACCTCTATTATGCTTCCATACTTGATTTCTGATCCACGATCCTATTTAAGGAAAGCTATGATCTGATCATGGTTTATCTTTTGGTCTCACTCTCTCTCAAAATTTTGAAAATATAAAGAGAGAAAGTCTTGGAGAAAATGAGAATTAAAGTATGTATTTTCTCTCTCTTAATCTATATAAATGATATGATTCAATGTATTTGCTAGCAATTGATGGCTGATATTTGACACATGGCTAGGGTTAGGGCTAGGGTCATTCACCAACTCAAGGTCATGGTAAGATTTACAAGTTACTTACTAAATAATGCAAAAAGGGTACTTTAGTCATTTTGATTTTAATTTAAAGGCATACTTGCAAATTGTCCAAACCTTTAGGGTTTAGGGTTTAACCCTTAAAGTTTAGGCTTTGACCCTTAGGGTTTAGGGTTTAACCCTTAAAATTTTGCACTTTAATTTCTAAGATTTCCAAATTTTGGTTTTCAAAATAGAAAATTAATATTTCTAAATTGTAATTAGGATTCTCTAATTATATTAAAATTTCCTAATCATAATTCAAGCTTGCTAATTAGGATTAATATTTCCTAATTAAAATTGTTAATTTAGCAATTTGGGTCATAATTGTACATTAGGGTTTTAAACTTTAAAATTAGGGTTTTCTACACAATTCGTTAAGCTTTGCCCTAATTAAGTTTATAATTAATACACTTAAGTCTCTGAGATCCCAAGTTAGGGTTTTCGTAATCCGAATTAAGGTTTTGAATTCTCGGAACTGAAATTATGGTTTCTAGAGCCGGTTTTAGGTTTTCTTATAAATCGTAATAATTTTCTAACTGAACGTTAATGTTCTTAGAAAAATAATAAGGTTTGCCACTGATATAGGCTATCTAGTCAACCCTTGACCCTTAACCACATAATGTACACATATACAATCATATTCACAGAACATGTATACTTAAACCCTTAATCTTGAATAATTCACCAGAAAAATTTTTAAATTCACAAAATTCCTTCTTGAAAATATCAAATGCATTCACTTATTTTCTGTCTAGGTTTATTATTTAACTTTAATTCAATATTTTAAGATTTTATAAATATCCAAATTCTCGGGTTGTCACATTCACCCCTTCATCTAAAAATTTCGTCCCCGAAATTTGCCTTACACCTTATACCATACACCATACACCATTAATACACAGCATCACATGCTACCAAATACATTCCTCACAAGAGTAAAATTTTCAAATATTGTTGAGTCATATAGACTATTATCTATCATTTTCGAAAAGGTTTTATGGAAATTCATCCGCAAACCGTCTTATCTTACAGACATAGTGGGTAGCTAGCCCGATATGCACTGTACTGGCCCAGTAATACTGGTTTAATCTGCTTCTCGTCACTGCCATAGGCACAAAATTTTACCTCAGTCTTATTGGATTCCACACCAAAACAATTTGGTTCGAGAAAATTTTTAAAGAACGCTAAGAATTTTCATTAACATTGGTCTAGCCGAATCAAATAGCTTAGACTCATATCAATAATTCAATTCAATCGAAATATTTAGGTATAGCCAAACCCCGTTGGCAAATTAAAATTTAAAAAATTTAGTTTGAAAATGACGTCATGATGTCGTACTGTATTAAAAGCCCGTTTGAGGATGCCGTCATCGAGTGACTTTGTCATAACACATCATACAATAGTGGAACAACGATTTTAGATCAAATTCAACACTAAGTATTCCTGTATTTACAACTCCATCAACTTTTTATTATCTCTGCACCAGGTTACATGGTACATAAGTGATAAATAACAAATATATTTTGATATTTCAAATTATTTTCGTCTAACCGAAACAAGTAGCATAGACTATTCTTTAAACCGTTCAAAAATTATTACAAATCTGTTTTATTACCTCAACAGGTAACGATGTGTCGGTGGCCCGAAGTCCACTCATACACAATGGTCACCCGGAGTTGAGAATAAAAAAAATTATTTCAAAAAGCACATAGTGCGTTTTTAGCTTGATGTCAAAATTTTTGAGTCTAGCATAGCTAGAAGAATTAGAAAACTTATGTCTCCAAAAATGATCAATTGTTTAGTAATCTATCTATTCCTATTATCCTATATTCCATTCACACTTAATTCTACCCAGTTCGTCAAACCACACTCATGAATTCAAAAACTTTTCACAATCATATGAGTTTAAGAACTTGTCCTAGTCAGACCTTTGGCGTCCATTCACTGAGAGGTTCATAAACGTTTCATATAATTATGAGTCACGAACGTATCATAAGTATAAGTTTTAAGAACTCGTACTTAACCTTATATTCTCTACATATACCTTATCTACCTGATACACATGAGAAAGGAATCACCCTCTTAACATGCATATAGAAAATAGCCCGACACAGACATTCCAATAATTATCCTAACTCCCTTCTTAATACGAATTTTATTTAATCTGTATTCATAATTCTTTCCTGAATCTGTACCAATTCATAGTACAATTGACACACAGCAATCTTGCTGTAAACTTTTCAATCATTCGCTTTATCATTCTCACTACCATAACCTTATCAGATCACGGGGTGATCTCATCGTATATATTACGATTCATTTCTATGTTCTGATCATTTTATTTTACGATCTTATGTCCTTGTACTTTTAGTCTCTTATACTCTATCTATTCATCACTACTATTCACTTTTATTATCAGAGTTAGGGAACTCCGTATCTTTATAACTCGCCAAGATTCATCTTTGAATCTTACCGATTTACTAACTCTATTTGAGTTAGTACTTATCCTAATCACTGCGGTTATTAGTCTCAGGTATTCCTACCTAAGGTTCATAACCTACAACTTTGATACCAACTGTGAGAGCCCCAAATCCGGGTCCCAAATCACCGCAGATCCGGTATAATCATTCTATAACTATTGCGGAAGATATAAATATAAATTATTTATACAATAAACTTTACACAATATTCCCCAAGGTCGAGTAACCTTAATTTATACACAATTCATAACATGTCTAACATATAACATTATTATCATACTATACTATTACAATTTAGCTGCACATATTATCCCAAGATGAACTTGGCTTTATCCTTTCCTGTATCCAAACGTATTCGCCTTATCTACAATGTTTATCATGATATAGCAAGGGTGAGCAATAAGTTTGTCCAGCAAGTTTAAGTTCAATAAATTAAGGATATATCATGATTGAAAGAATTGAACAAAAGATGGCTACAGTTCTACAATATAATTGTGAACTAGCATGAAAAAAATTTACATAACTGAATGAACATTGCACATGAACATATATATATCTGGACCGAATGGTAATGAAGGTGATCAGCCTTTCATACCTGATGAATACATACAGTATGCACAGGGTGCGATTTAATAATTCTTAGACATGGCAATCAGCAATGATTAACCACAAGTATAATTGAATAATACAACTCGAGGTCGAGTTAAGAAAAACTTGCACAATAAGTGAGTATAAGAAACTTGCATGTTCTGATGTTTACTGTTACGCATTCTATTTAGCTTTGTCTGAAAACCTAATATATAAATAATATCGATATTCAAATTAGAATAATATCATCACAGTATTTAAATAACCTAAACACATTAACACATAACCCTAACAGTCTATACAACACATAAAACCTAACCTCAAGTCAAACTTTTACAGTCCGAGTCGAGTTCGATACAATTCTGACATCCTGACGGCTTAGTCGGATAAATATAGAGTTTAAGTTCAATTAAACTATGTCTAAACACTTAACAATAATTTTAGATAATTATATTATCAATCAAAATAATTTTCATATGCTCATAATAATTTTCATATAATTCTTATCATTTATCATTATTTTTAAATCATTAATTCTATTTTTCCATAATTTATTTAATATATTTATTAAATAAATTAATTACCATTAATATTAATTAATTAATGAAATTCATCACAAAATATTAAAAGTTATTAAAAATAACTTAAAAAAAATTTATACCATAATATAATCTTTCATGATTTTTCAAGTATGAAAATCATTTTTAAATAATTTTTTTAATATTATAATTAAATAACTTAAATACCATTAATATTCCAAAAAATATTAAATATTAATGAAATATTTTTAAAATAATTAAAAACTAATTTTCAAGCTTTAAAATAATTTTTAGGAATTTATTTTGCATTGTTAATAATTAAAAACCATTTAATACTAATTATTTAATAAAAATAATTAATTTCCGAAATTAAATGTCGCTAAAGAGCCCTATAGCGACGAAACTGTCGCTATAGGTGTTCTTGAGCTGTTCTTCATCAAACCTAGAAACTCATAGACAGTTACAAGGTGCCACGTTTGACCGGTTCTAAGATTATAGTATTTATGTAATATTACAACCTCAAACAAATTTCAGAGCCAAAACACTACACATCAGAGAGACGGGCCACCAAAAATCATGTCAGAGGCTGTTCTTGAGTTTCTAGGCTTCCCAGAAACTTAAGCAGTGACAAGGGTGCTACTTTGAAGCTTCATAATTTGCAGTCTGGGTCTAGTTTGTGAGATCTAATGGTTCCTACATGTAGTCCTAATGTCAGAGTACAATTATACAACCATATATTAGTCTAAAAGCAACACATGTGACAAATCAATGCAAGTCAAACTAAGTTAGAAAATTTGGCTGTTGAAGATTTGGGTTTTCCAGAAAACCTTCAAGAGACAGTTTGGTGAACCTACTTTGACCATGAGTATCGATGATTCTATTACGGATCTGGGTGATCTAAAAGCTTGAAAGTGTAGTCCTCATGTCATACTACACAGATCAAACACTAACATGGTCATTAACCTTAACAATATCAAGATCCGAGCTCTGCAAAAACGATGTCAGAAAAATCTGGGTTTCTGGGTTGCCCAGAAACCCATTTTCTTGCTCGGTCAACGTACTTTGACCGATAATATCATGCAATCTAAACATGATCTGGGCTTGATTCAAGTTCTAGATCAAAGCCCTTACTGCATAGAACAGATATATAACATCAAACAACACTAACACTTAACAGAGAGAGATCTATGAGCCCTGACATATGACTCTCAGACAACCTTTTTAACTTTTTCTAGATTTTTGATATCCTTAATTTCGTGCATCTAGATGTTATGGATCCATGTTATAACAACACAGATCACTCAACAATGTCCTTATGCACAACTTTAAACATCTAAACACAAAGATTAACATGAATCACATAATTTTCTAAGTTTAGGGTTTATACCTCTATTATGCTTCCATACTTGATTTCTGATCCATGATCCTGTTTAAAGAAAGCTATGATCTGATCATGATTTATCTTTTGGTCTCACTCTCTCTCAAAATTTCTAAAATATAGAGAGAGAAAGTCTTAGAGAAAATGAGAATTAAAGTATGCATTTTCTCTCTCTTAATCTATATAAATGATATAATTCAAGGTATTTGCTAGCAATTGATGGCTGATATTTGACATATGGCTAGGGCTAGGGCTAGGGTCATTCACCAACTCAAGGTCATGGTAAGATTTACAAGTTACTTACTAAATAATGCAAAAAGGGTACTTTAGTCATTTTGATTTTAATTTAAAGGCATACTTGCAAATTGTCAAACCCTTATGGTTTAGGGTTTAACCCTTAGAGTTTAGGATTTAACCCTTAGGGTTTAGGGTTTAACCCGTAAATTTTTGCACTTTAATTTCTAAGATTTCCAAATTTCGGTTTTCAAAATAGAAAATTAATATTTTTAAATTATAATTAGGATTTTCTAATTATATTAACATTTTCTATTCATAATTCAAGCTTGCTAATTAGGATTAATATTTCCTAATTAAAATTGTTAATTTAGCAATATGGGTTATAATTGTACATTATGGTTTCAAACTTTAAAATTAGGGTTTCTTAAACAATTCGTTAAGCTTTGCCCTAATTAAGTTTATAATTAAAACACTTAAGTCTCTGAGATCCCAAGTTAGGGTTTTCGTAATCCGAATTAGGGTTTCGGATTTTCGAAACTGAAATTAAGATTTTCATAATCAATTTTAGGGTTTCTTATAAATCGTAAGAATTTTATAACTGAACGTTGACGTTCTTAAAATAATAATAGGGTTTGACACTGATATAGGCTATCTGGTCAACCCTTGACCCTTAATCACATACTATACACATATACAATCATATTCACAGAACATATATACTTAAACCCTTAATCTTGAATAATTCACCAGAAAAAATTTTAAATTCAAAAAATTCCTTCCTGAAAATATCAAATCCATTCACTTATTTTCTGTCTGAGTTTATTGTTTAACCTTAATTCAATATTTTAAGATTTTATAAATCTCCAAATTCTCGGGTTGTCATAATTGTTCTTGAAATCAATGGTTGAGATTGCTTAAATTTAGATTTAATGATCTAGATGAAATTTTTCATGCAAAATGGTACACGGGTTGCCAGCTTTGCCACCCACCAAAAATTTAAGCAACATTTTGGTCAACAAAGGTTTTTGGTCTCATTTAATTAAGCACATGTCCCTTTTTAATTCCTAAGGCTTTTAATACTCCAGTTTTAGCAAATTCGAACAATATAATATTTTAATGATTATTAAATAGCTTTGTCCCAAAATATGTCTCACTTCTTAAATTTTCTAGCACATGTAAGGTTATAAAAAAAAAATCAAACATATGTCCCATTTGGTCAAAGGCAATAAGCCTTTCATTTAATACTTCCAATATATATATATATATATATATATATATATATATATATATATATATATATATATACGGGAAGGATCAAGAGCATAATCCTTAAATAGCATAACGCCTTAAATAGCATAATTTTATCAAAACGACGTACTTTTGATAAGACGCGGTGGCATTTTTGTAAATACGCGGTGGCATGGTATTTACAAAAATGCCACCGCGTCCCTCCAAAACTATGTCGTTTTGATAAAATTATGCTATTTAAGGCGTTATGCTATTTAAAGATTATGCTCTTGATCCTTCCCGTATATATATATATATATATATATATATATATATATATATATATATATATATTGTAATTTCGTTTTTGCCCTTATTTGGAAATAACTTAAAATAATTTTTACAATCTTTAGATAATAAAATTATTTTGAGAATACATAGGAAATCAGTTTTTAGCCCAAGTTTTATTTCTTTAGCCCATAAGAAAATTTTACTTCTAAATTTGATATTTTTAGCACATGGGTCAAACTAGCAATTAATGGGTACAAGCTTCTTTCTCAGCATATAATGGACTTGCTTTTGTCCCATAAAAATTGTCTCAAGTTCAAGTTTTCATCATTAGCAAAATTTCGGTCAACAGGAGCATTAATTACTTATTAGCCAAAATATCATTTCATGCTCAGGAAATACACATCAACTTGCCCCAAAAAGATAGACACATTTTGAACTTCCAATTTGGCAATAAATTAGGTCAAAGATAATAAACCCTTCATTTAATGTTTTTCATGCACATATATAAGTATATACATACATATTCGGTTATATATATATATATATATATATATATATATATATATATATATATACGGTCAGAATCAAGAGCATTCTCCTTAAATATCATTCTTCCTTAAATAGCATTCTTTTATTAAAACTACGTCGTTTTGGAGGGACGCAGTGATATTTTTGTAAATACGCGGTGGCATTGTATTTACAAAAATGTCATCGCGTCCCTCCAAAACGACGTCGTTTTAATAAAAGAATGCTATTTAAGGAGAATGCTCTTGATCCTTACCGTATATATATATATATATATATATATATATATATATATATATATATATATATATATATATATATATATATATATACGGAGAGGCTCTAAAGCGAACCAAAGACGACGCCAAAGACTACGCCAAAGACTACATGGCTATGGCGACGGATCGAACCGTCGCCATAGACACCAAAGACGACGGTTCGTCTTTGGTTCGCTCTTTAAGGTTCGCTTTAGAGACGGACCATATATATATATATATATATATATATATATATATATATATATATATATATATATATATATATACGGAGAGGCTCTAAAGCGAACCTTATAAAGCGAACCAAAGACGAACCGTCGTCTTTGGTGTCTATGGCGATGGTTCGACCCGTCGCAAAAGACTACATGGCTATGGCGACGGATCGAACCGTCGCCATAGACACCAAAGACGACGGTTCGTCTTTGGTTCGCTCTTTAAGGTTCGCTTTAGAGACGGACCATATATATATATATGTATATATATATATATATATATATATATATATATATATATATATATAAGCGGTAAATGCACAAGATATATATCGATCCCGGCTCGGTTTATCATTTCAGTGATTTGTCGCTATATATATATAAGCAAATAAACGCTCCGAATGTGAATCCAGGCTCAATTGAGGTATAACTCGAAAATGTTAGTCCATATATATAAATGTATATATAATATATACAAAAATAAATAAAAGCCACGGACCGAAGTCTGGGCATACACACGCAACACATCTCTCAACGTGCAGAACTGTGTGTGCACAGTAGTGGATAAAGGCTTTAGAAATTGTAAGAAGGCTTACAGTGGACTGCCAAAGAAGACTTCAATGACTTTAAATGGATGAACACTCAGCTCCCGCCGGTAAAAATATAACAATATATAAGCTCACAAGTGTTTAAAATGAGAAAGCATTCAGTTTATAGTGTGTACAGAGCAAATTGGACAGTGCTTCCTCGCCTTTTCTCTTTGCAAAATGGCTGCCCCAAGCCCTCTATTTATAGAGGGGGGAGCCGCAGGTGTACCTGTGTTGGGTAAAATCTAATTACGCACAACACGCAAGTATACGTGGTGAACAAGTAATATAATAGTCAGTAGAGTATCGTTCCCACAGAGACTTTCATAAGAAATTAAACCTCACAATTACCAATCTCCTATTAATCCAAATTTTATTAAACTAATCAATTTCCATCTTGTAACTAAAAAAATTAAAAATATTAAAATCACCATACAATCAACAAACCCTAAAAATTGAATTTCAAACAAATATTGGAGAATTAGGCTTCTGACTTCACTCTAAGTATCACTTTGATTATTACACCTTTATTCCAGTTTAACTCACTATCCCAGTTTATTAATCAAGAACACGCATGTAGAACTAGCCACCTCTCGATGCACTAATATCATATTAACTTCAATCCATAATTAAGATAGAAACAAGTTAAACACCTTAATCAACTAACTCACTATATCTCTATGTGAATTACAATTAAAGAAGGTTAAAGTTCAAGTTCTTTATCCAATTACATGCGATGTCAAGCATATCTCTACCCTAACATTCATCAAGATTTTGTTCATTCACAAAATTTAAGAACACATGCTATATTAACTAAGTCTAGACTCGCATTTCATCTCTCGAGTTCATACAAGTCCACAAAGAACTGTTGATCAGGCAATTCATAAATTCAAGCTCAAATTAATATAGATAAGCTGGATAATAGTTTATTAAACTAAAATCAAAGATTACATAATCATCGTTCCACTTAAAGATCCGTCTTAAGCCTAAAAAGAAATTAGTTCATCATAAATGAAATAACAACTGAATAAATTAAAGATATCATCCTTCAATTACAAATATAAAACTAAAGTATAAGAATAACACAGAACACCCTTCACTTTAGCCTTAATTCGCAATCGATACGAACGCCCCTTCAAAATCTTCACTCCAAGCTTGATATGAAAATCTGTAAGTAATCTCTGTTAATTCGCTTCTGTGTCTCTCTCTCATCTCATTGTTTTTGATGTAGTTATATGTTTACAATCAAAATCTGCATGCAATCCTCTCTCCTTTATAGTCCCTAAGTCATGTAATCACTAAAACTCACGTCCTAGCAGTGTTGGCATCACATTAGGTCATCCCAGACTTGGCACCCCCCACCCCGGCAGGGGTATATACATGGGAAATGCCCACCCCGGTGGGCCTAGCTCCTGTCAACTGGGATTGAAGACCCCCCGCCCCGGCGGAGGTACAAGGCCCAAACATGCCCGCCCCGGCGGGCTAGCACACTGCCTTCTGACTTTGGTTGTTCTTAATAATTGCTAAAATGTTGCTTCAAATACCTCCTTTCTTTATCACTTGCCACACCAACCACCCTACACACAAAATAACAAATAACAAGTAAAAATAAACATAAAAACAAGGAATTAACACCTATTAAGCTTGGATTATGCATCGATTCGCGAGTATAAAACCCACTTATCAATCTGCAGCAACAGCAGGTGTACCTGCGGCTACCCGGGGTGCCCTGGGCAATGTGGGTCCCGCTGTCTCGAAATACGTGCACTCGAACAAAGCGTTGTTCACTCAAACCTTTATAACTTTCAATCCGGGAGTCCGATGGAAGCGCGTAATACCAGACCGATCGAATCGGTTCCGGAGCTTCCGGAGCTTCCCCTTGTCCTGGAAATGGGAAAATGCGCAACCGTCATTACATTTCTCGCAAGGGACCACTGATTGTGTCCGGCTGAGGAAACTTTTGAACATCCTGTTGTTTCAAGTTAGGAAAAGGTATTGCTTTCTTTAGTTCCCCTAATTTTCAAAATGCATTAAGTTTGGTAAATTGAAATATGTTTACTTCGTTTTCATATTCCTGAAGTTAAAATGGTTCTTATCAAAGATTTCATGAATTCATTGAGCCTCGAGATAAATTGAGTGTACGATTCTCATTTGTAGTATCGCTGATAACTGAATCCTATGTTTATTATGATTTTTATTGTCCGACTTTCTGTTTATATATTTGTATTTGTTTGATCTATTGCTGTTCTATTACACATCTGCTTGATTTTATAATCACTTCAAAGATAGATATATGCTTTATCCCTTTATCGCTTTAAACTTTGGGCATCATTTCCCCTCGGAAGGTACTGCATAAACTTCATTGAGCCACATCGCAAGTTATGATTTCTTCGTTATATTTTATAACATTTTTCATGTAAAATATCTTTTACAACACTCTTAATCTTTCCAGATGGTTACTAACCTCTATTTTCTTTGCTTTGACTTCATTTTTAGGCGCTACATTATTCAATATAATTTCTTTTTTCTTTTTATTCATTATGAGTAAATTCTATTTTAATTTCATTTTATTAAAAATGTGATTTTTTTAGTGAATCTGAGTTCAATATAGCTTCAAAGATATATTGCAATATTATACTATTTTTATATGAATCTTGCTAAATTGTGTGTGAATTACATTATAGTCAATGTACAATTCGATAATGACAGAGGAATAAATGCAGAATTTAAGTTCATAAATTCATTGCCTTTACTTAAAGTGGAGGAAGTTTTAACATTTTATTGCAATTAGTGCCTAAAGGCTCCAGATTTTACTGCTATATTAGTAAATATGGTTTTCTAGTAGTCTGATATTGTATAACGGTTGAACATGGCATTTTAGACCGTGGATTTGATGATCTTAATAATCCAAGACATTATATAGTATGTGATATGAAGAAGAATACTCATATTTACCCACAACATTATATAGTATGGGATATGAAGAAGAATACTCATAACAGTCTCTCTGGAGCAATTCCTTTATCAATGGCTAACATGACCCAACTTACATTTTTGTAAGTCTTGTTGACTTTTATGAATGCTACAGTTTCTCTTCAAAGATCTGCATCTTATAATGGTTTTATTTTTGTGTGGATTTATTTTTCATGTTCTAGGGACTTGTCTTCCAATAATTTAAATGGTCCTGTACCAAGATTTCTTGCTAAAACATTCAAGAGTAAGACTCTTGAGAATTTTCCAGGTTTCTTATTTTCTTTATACCATAGAGATGAAAGTCTAACAATTCTTTCATTTCCATTCTCTTTTAACAGCATTTTGGGAAACCCAATGATATGTGCAACTTGGAAAGAGCAAGACTGCAATGGAATAACACCTTTTCCATCTAAAAGATTTACATAGAGCGATAAAATTTAAAAACTGATTCTTTGATTTATTTACTATTGTGTTTTTCTACAATATTGTATGTGCTTGTCATTAACATGGTATCATCAATATGCTCTTGTTATGCAGATGCATATGAAGCGATCCTTGTTAGTTATTAGTGGTGCTGTGAAATGTTATTCATGTCAACATTCCTGTGATGTTCCTGCTCTTTACTTCAGGTGCAGCAAGTTAAGTTTACCACTTGTAGTGTCTTTAATTGATTTTGTTGAATATCCTGTTACTATGTTAGTTAAAGGACACATATTAGCACAAGGAAAAAACTTTAGGTCCAGCCACCTTATTGCTTTTTTAATCTGCCTGATTTAGTAGAATGTTCTGCTACTTGGTTTGTGTAGGTTAAGCCAACCTTAGCTTCTATCTAACGTAAAAACCCTGAGTTCCATTTATGCTCACCTTAATACTTCGTAGCCCGTATTGTTACATCTTCCATTTGATTCTTCATGATCATGTCATACAATCTTTGCCTTGAAAACTTACATATTATAATTAAAATGGCAGCTGCAAATGTAGTAAGACGCGTTTGGGTTGGTCAAAATGGATTGCTGTCCTGTCCACTCCTGCTGTATCAGCTGTTATACGTGCAAGAGTTGGAGTTGACATAAGTTAACCAGCCTCAATTGTCTAAATTTAGTTGTGTTCTGAGTTTTCTTCCAGTCTTGTAATGTTAAACAATATTGATAAATATCTTTCATCAAAATGCGAGTAGTCAAACTTAAACTTTTATTTCTAGGAACATGAGTTATAGACAATTCGTGAAGAGTTAGTCTCTTTGTTCTAGATTCTAAGCTTTTATCAGTTTTCTCCTTATTGTCAGTCAAGGACTTTGAAATCGTTGTGTATGTTTTATAGAATATATAGTTCTAAACATTCTTGGTCGATGTCACACTCACTGCCTACTGTGAAAGTGCTTTCCAATGTATAGGCTTTTGTGTGGTCTTTGATCCTCAATAGATTGCACATAAACAATTTTTTGTAGATTTATAGGCCTCCCAGAGGAATATTCCTAAAATTACATCTTGTGAAAGCTCTCATTTGAAACACATCGTCAATTTTTTTGCATTTTCTTGTATCATGGCAACTATGGAATGTTTGTTTGAGATGTATGTTGCATCATGAGTATGTGACTATGTCCTTTCCTCATTGAGAAATTGTTTTTGACCAAGTCTTGTGGTTTTTAGGAAAAAAGTATTGCAAAATTTCATGGAGGTGTTATACATTTGCAGTTCTTTACTTCTTCCAAGATGTGGACTGATGGTATTCTGGCATAATGGTTGGTTAGTCCTAACTCAGAAAATCAGGTTGATTGCTTTAATATCTGTCAAAAGGAAGGAATGAAGGAGATAACAATAATGGATTATTGATCTGATAAGCTTCATTGACCTTACTTCAGGAACTAAGTTTAAACTCTCTTTCTGTAGTGATATATCATTTTAATTGACCTTACTTCACTTATCTAATAAACTTGGTATTTGGCATTCATTCCATGAAATATTCAAATATTTATTGTTAAGAGCTGCCCAAAGCTTATCCTCCCTCCTGCTGGCTTCTCATATTATAGATGGGTTTGGTTTGGTTTGGGCTGCTTCATTTTGATTGATGCTCCATTTTGAATATAAGCCGCTTAAAGTTCGTCCACTGTGGACTTACTAATACTTACAGCTTAGAAAGGCCCAACAATTACTTAGTTAGAAGGGCAGCAGTGCAATTTTTTCTTTTTCTTTTTTAATCAATCCATGCCTTATATCTCAAAAACTCCCCTACACAAGCCGTCAAATATTGTTCTGCCTCCTCCAAAACTGGGTGCCCTAGTTTCGAACCATCTGGATGTGTATTCATAACCCTAATTTATCTGCCCCTTTGCATCGCGAACCATTACTTCACTCTAATTTTGCTGTAAGAACAGTTTTTTCTATGTGGTTTGATTAGCATAAGTTTATGTGTATAGATCAATGAGTAGTGTCTTATTTTGCTTTGTTTGCATAAGGTTATAGGTATACATCAATGAGTAGTTTGCTTACTCTGAAAACTACCTAATCTGAGGCATTGAGGCAGTTTTTGTATGTAGAGTTATATGAATTGCACGTCTATTTCCCCCTAACCATGTTTGAAAGATTGAAAATGCTAGTTTTATTGCTCTAGATGTTATAAAAATTTCATCTTTGGTGTTGGGCCATAATACTTTTCCTTATTGGGCCAAAATTAATGGGTCTCTCCCTTAGATTATTTTATCTTTGCCCTTTTGATCCGAGTAATTTGGGTCCAGTTATTTAACTATTCTATTGGGTCCTTTCGGTTGGATCCGGCCGCGTGGGTCACTTCCATTGTTTGGGTTTAGTCATTGAATCGGCCCATTATACAAATTGTTACCTAACCCATCTTTGACCAGTAATCATTACACCAAATAATAGTTGACTGTTATGTCTGCCACCTTCCTGCATGGCATTAATGAGGATGGGACTTTAGTGACCGGCGGTAGCAAACAGTAGTAGCAGGCAGGGAGGTGAGCCATATGCTTTCGGCTGAGATGACCAGGAGTGGGGGTGGTGTCAGGAGATAGTGGGTGGCACGGTAAATCGGGTCTAGATAACGTATGGGGCAAGGATCACAAAAAGGTAAGGTAACAAAACATTACACCACACACAATCATATTATCATTCTCGCTCAAGAACTAGACATTATATTCCTCCATTGTTAACCTTGTAACGGCCGGTACTGACTCTCACGCCTGAGCTATCTCCCGACGGTCCAGCCGTCAAGCTTTTGGTGTTGACTGTGTTTACTGTGCAGGATTAGGGCGTCTTACGTGATTGAGACGTCACCGAAGATCTTGGCGTTAACATTTGGTAATGTGAAATTGGGGTTTAATAGGTTGCAAGTGATGATAAAAAGACAGGGACATCAGAACTCCATCTGGAGAAAAGATGACTTAGTCGATGGGAATCTCTTTGATGCATTTATACCTAAACTTGCTATCACAGTTGTAACATTCCATGTTGTTGAACAAATTATTTTTGAAATATGCTCGTGTCAATTAGCTTCCAATTTCCTTTCTAGTTATGTTATATGTTTTTTTTAAACTATAATTAATGCCACTAATGGTTCTAAATATACTTTGAGTTTTTCCACTATGAAAACAATTAAATCTGAGCCACCTATGCTGTCTTCGGGTCAAACCATTATGTATGTAATGGGCTTGAAATTGCTTGATTGAGTTGTTTAATATGCAAGTGTTCATGATTTTATTTTATTTTTCTTTCTGGAAAATAATTTTGCGCAAGTGATGATAAACAGACAGGGACATTAGAAACTCCTTAGGAGTATGATGATTTGTCAATGGGAATCTCTCTGATGCCTTATTAATTTATATTTGGCATAATCATTACTATCTAAAAGGTTTATTATAATTTTGTTTCCTGTAGTATTTAAAACCATTGGTTCTTGTATCTGTTGACATACTAGAGTTGTAATTCTGCATATTCTTCAATTCCCAACTGCCAAAGATGCATACTTTACATATTATATTATGAGAGTATTAAAGAATGATTATTGTTAAGAATCAACGCAGCTGAGGCTATAAAGAAAATGGGGTTTTAGGACATGTCTTTTAAATGTAGTGTAAAGCTAAGAAGTCTCTCATCTATATCAATGGCGTGATACTGTCAGTTAGCTTACTTTATGTAGACTATAGAAAACCACTAGGCTAATAATAGTGCGGAGACAATTTGAAAAATGTACCAAATTCTGTACACTTTTGCAGAGTTTTTTTTATATCACTACAGAAATAGAGTTTATACCAAGTTTATGACATTTAACTCTGTTTCTGTAGTGATATATCATTACTTATATTCATCAGTCATCACCTTATTGCTTCCATTGTTGTACATATGTAACTGGTGATATGGTATGACATCTGCTATGCAAATGTGCTAATGCATTGAAGATGACTTTTCTACATGCATTGAAGCACTTGAAGGTTTGGATTAGTTTTGCAAAGTTTGAGGCACCGGCTATGTTAGAGGATGAGTAGGGGTCAGACTTGCCTGGATGAAGTTCAGGAATCTCTTCGTCAACAGCAACTACAATGCCTTCAGAATACTAGAAGTAAATTATTTCATATTATTTACCATTGGTTTATTTTGTGCATGTAATCAAATTCACAAATCAATATAGTAATAATTTATATTGAAAAGTGAATTTGAGATGTATATATGGATAGTTTGGTATATATTTTGTGGATGTAGTAATTTAAAACTGTAAACGAATGGTATTTTTGGGATGTATTTTGAATGGTTGATACATTTTGGCTTTAAATTTAAATGAGAATTTAGACATTTTTTAGCTATATATCATGGCATTAACAAATTGCAAATGCACTGGTAATATAGGTGAACCACACCTTTTTTTTTTCAAGTCAATTTACAACATTTTATAAACGTTGTCTGTTGTTGCTTTCTATGGTCGATATTTAAAAACAGTTGTTATATATGTATTACAATATTTTTAAGTCACACTACAACGTTTTAAAAACGTTATTTAAATTTGTCTAAATACATGACACATTCTAAACGTTGTGTAAATGTGTCTAAACGTTGTTTGATATATTAAACTACAACATTTTAAGCCAGAAAACGTTGTGGAAGCATACTAATTACAACGTTTTCAAGCATCTATTAATTTATGGAAAACAAATCTACAACGTTTTTTTCTTAAAAAACGTTGTATAATGTGTCTAACTACAACGTTCTAAAAACGTTGTATAAGAGTGTCAAATAAATGACACCCTTAACCACGACGTTTTTTTGATAGAAACCACAACATTTTTTACGCGTTATCTATTTACTGTTTTATAGTAGTGTTATCTTCAGTTTTCGCACAGTTGTAGCAGTCCTTTCTCAGTGTTATCTCTGAGGTTAGCTTGATGTTGACTCTGATTGTCCTCAGGGTTATCTCTGAGGTAGGCTTGACCTCTTGGGGTTATCTCCAGGCTTTGAACTTGATCCCCTGGGGTTATCTCCGGGTCTGGAACTGATTTTCTCGGGTTTATCTCCGGGGTTAGAAACTGATTTCCCGGGGTTATCTTCGGGGTTGGAAACTGGATCACCCGGGGCTACTTCCGGGATTGGAACTGATTTTCTCGGGTTTATCTCTAGGGTTAGAAACTGATTTTTCGGGGTTATCTCCGGGGTTAGAAACTGGATCTCCCGGGGCTACTTCCGGGGTTGAAATTGATGTTGTGGTTCTCCAGGGTTATCTCTGGAGTGTGAAAAAAATACTTTTGTCCTCCTACATAGTTAGTAACAGAAAAACGAAATTTCGAGTGTCTACAAACACTAAAACAGAAAATCCATCGAAGCATTAAAGATCTAGCATAAAATTAGAGTTTATACATTTTTGAACAACCTTTTGATTTCCTCCTTATGATTTTGATTTTGGATGGCTATGGGATCGATATGGCTTAAATTATGACTAAGTTTCACTCTAGATTTCGTGTACTTGGATAATGAGAGGATTGGCTAAGTGTAGAAATTAAAGTAAGGGTTTTTATGTCTTTAATCCCTTTCTTTTTATGACTAAGCTTGATTTAATGAATATGGCTAATGTTTGGTCTCCAATTTTGGCTGATATGGTTTGATTTCAAGCACATGGGAGATCTCCACTTGATGAGTTACCAAAATTTGATCTCATCTTCTTATTAAAAGAAAAGTAAAAGGGTATTTTGGTCATTTCACATCTAAAAGGGCATTTTGGCCATTTCACAAATAATTTTAAGGTTAGTTTAGTCATTTCACATGTTTCCCTTAAATTTTGACCCTTAGGATTTGCTAATTAGCATTGGGGATTGCAAATTAGGGTTAGAGTTTCACAATTAGGATTTAGGGTTTCCAAATCTTGAATTAGGGTTTCTAATCTAACATTAGGGTTACTAAATTAGGTTTACTAATATTATACATCATCTAATCAACATTTAACATTAATCACATAATGCAAATACGCATAATCTTTAATAAAATTATAATAATAAATGTATTAATATTCAAATCCCTATTTGTAATTCAAATTAGGGTTTTGATCAATTATTCCTCTTGGCTTCATTTACCTTTCTTAGTCAATTTAAAATAAATAAATTGGCTAACTTGCTTAATTCATATCGCTTATGTTCAAAGTTACAATAATAATAATAATAATAATAATAATAATAATAATAATAATAATAATAATAATAATAATAATAATTTATTCGTACAAATATACATATATAATCATATACAATTCTCAGTATTTACAATCACTGCCTTTTGGCACAATATAAAATTTTCTAAAGTCAGGGATGTTTATCCTCAGTTTGGAGTTCTAAGCAAAATAATTTAGTTGAACAGCTTTATTTAATCAATAATAATATTTCAAAACTTAAGTAAAAGAAATTAAATATCTCAATTTGTGTCTAGCCGAATCAAATTGCTTAGACTGCTTTTAAACTGTGCATTCATACCAAAACTTAATTAGTACGCGTTGTAGTATGCTATATCAAGGATTTCGATGTTTTCAATATAAGTTAAAGATATTTGTTCATAGGTAAACAAGTTTGAGATACTTGCCTTGTTCGTAACTTAATTATTAAAACTTATCTTTACTTTCGGGAATATCCTACATTGATTGAATTCACATTTTTACACATATATTAGCTTTACACACTTAATGTATATATATGTCAATGAAGTATACATATTCTTTGCATACATACTTTAATTACAAAACAAAACCATATTTTATTTGACTAGCTCATAGATATACATATAATATTTATATATCCTATGTACGTACATAGCCATGAATATATTATATATATACTCTGTGACGCCCCCAAATTCAGACACTCGTATCTCAAATTTGGTTCGTCACATGCTAATTCTAATATCATACTAATATCATCAACAACGGAATAATAGAATAATTTATATTTTTATAACATAAATATTCTTGTCCCAAGGTCTCGTAACCGTTACTACAACGTTCCAATAATTAAATTTGAACATAAATTAATCATTCCTTAAAATACATCATTATAATAATAATCATAATAGTTCTCCTACACTTAAAGGACTAAGCTATTCCGTAGCCTTGCCCTTTCCTTGGCCATTTCCTGAAGTACCGCCTTGCTCTGCCTTAACTGTAATATTTTTAGGGAAGCAAGAATGAGCAATAAGTTTGCCCAGCAACTAATATAGCAATAAGAATAAACAGTTATAACGTTTGAATCTCAAAGGTATAACAGTAGATGATAGTTCAAGAAGTATCAAGAGTTCTCAATAAGTGTCACTATAGACTGAAGGATATCAATAAGATTTCAAAGTTTAATCATATTAAAGTTCAATAAGAATGAACAATGAGCAGTCACTAGGGACTAAAATTAAAAGTATTATACTGCAAATTTAATATAAACGAGTACAACAGGTGATCAGCCTAAAGTACCCTACGTTATGCATAACATTTAAACATGCTAGTATGTGCGCACATCGGTTTCTCGATAATTATATAATTTTCCCTTCAATGAGGATTGTTCATCTCAGTAGATTTACGAGAGTCCACACTAAGTTAATTGGTTTGGATAACTTTCTAACACATGATAATAGTCTAGCCGAATCAAAGGCTTAGACAACTTTTATAATGCATTTAAAAATGATAAGTTCAATGCTTGCAACAACATCACTATATACAAATGATTTCCGAATAGTAATAGATATTTGCTCGATATAAATATGGTTGATATGACAACAATTCAGATTATACAACATATACAGTGTAAGAATTGGGGAACTTGCAATAATGTAGGAAGTTTAAGGTGAGAGACTTGCCTAAGTCGTTGACTATTCCCGAACTTGACTTCTTATCCTTTGAATAACCTATTGTTATCGTAACGGTTAATCTCTATCAACCCATAGATATAAATCTTAATCAATCTAACAAATAGCTTTAAGTAGCTAAGATTTCATAAAACAATTTGTTTAAGTAATTACCATTCATACATTATTAGTGCACCATACCTTAGTATTTACCTTGATTCATAATTAGAATTATCTCTTTATATCGTTCTAATTATTTATGTTTTTAATAGTCCACAATTTAATAGTCTTCAAAGTATTTAGAAATTTTAATTGTCCATAATCAAAATATTATTTAACGTCTTCGTTCATCTCACACTTAAAAACCTATTTAGTTGCAAATGTTTAATTAAAGCTTAGGAATTCCTAAAGGAATCCTTAATATTATTCTTTACTAATTTACAATTAAATTTATTTTAATTGTTTAATCATCTTTAATTAAAATAATAATTTATTAATGAAATCATAAATTTATTTTAGACCCGGGTTTGACCCGACCCAGTCAATTGTGAAAGAGGCCCGGCGCGGGGCGCGCCGGCATAAGCCTTCCGTGACACCCCCAAAATAGGTATACATGACCCATTCTGACTCGCCAAATACATGGTACAAAATTCAAATACAAACTTAATTATACAACCGTCGTGTAAAATACTACAAAACATAGCTGAGAGTTTTAACACGAATATTGTCTTCTAGACAATATCCAAACTCAAATGGAGTTCTCATTACAATTATTATCACACTATTTTATAAAATAGTAAGGACTGCTATGGCCACCATCTCGGACCATCACTCCATTCCCCGACTAGACCTGGCTACGTTCTCATTTCTTGAAGAGAACAATGAAACCAAAAAGGTGAGCTCAACTAACCCAGTAAGAAATATTATGACTAAGATAATACAGAATAAATTATCGTTAGCCTTCAACAATGTTAAACTGATAGAATATGATAAACAAGAAGTTTAACTACAGCGAAATAAGCAATCCATTAGAAGAGTCAAGTAGAGCATGATATCTACTATCTTCTATGATTTAAAAAGTTTATCATCAATTTTATCGTAGAGACTCAGCTTAATAAATAATCTACAACACTGAATTATCCATGCACTACGGGCTAAGGATATTCATTAGTATCACGCCAACTGATAAGTGGGTTTTCTACCCGCGAATCGGTTCCTAATTCAAGCTTAAACGGTGTTAATTCCTTATTTTCATGGTTGTTTTTACTTGTATATTTGTATTTTGTGTGTAGGTTTGGTGGTGTGGCACATGATCAAAACAAGGGTGAAATTCTGGCAAGAAATGGAGAAAGTAAGCAAAACATGTTCAGTTGACAGGAGCCTTGCCCATCGGGGCGGGCCTATTTGTGCCTTACACCCCCGCCGGGGCGGGGGGTCCAATACTCGAAAGACAGGAGAGAAGCCCGCCGGGGTGGGCCCATTTATAAGCCAAGACCCCTGCCGGGGCGGGGGGGGGTGCCAAATCTGAGCAGTCCATTTGTGATTCAAACATTAATAGGCCGTGAGTTTAAGTGATTGCATTGCGTGGGGATTTTATAGGGAGTAGGATTGCACTCAGATTGTGGGTGTAAACATATAACTACATCGAAAATAACAAGATGACTACCACGAAAGGCAATTGACAGAGATTAAGGACATATTTGTTGAGCAAGCATTAGAGTGAAGATTTTGAAGGATTTTTCGTATCGATTGCAAATTGAGCTGAAGAAAAGGGTGGTTCTGAGTTATTCTTTTCTTTTAGTTTATTTGTAATTAAAAGGATGTTTTCTTTAATTTGTTCAGTTATTATTTCATTGATGATGAACTAAATATTTTTTAGGCTTATGACGGATCTTTAAGTGGAACGATGATTATGTAACTTCGATTTTCAGTTTAATAAGCAGTTATCCAGTTTATCTATATTAATTTGAGCTTGAATTTGTGAATTTCTTGATCAACAATTCTTTGTGGACTTGTATGGATTCGAGAGAGGAAATACGAGTCTAGACTTTGTTAATATAGCATGTGTTCTTGAATTTTGTGAATGACCAGAATCTTGATGAATGTTAGGGTAGAGATATGCTTGACATCGCATGTAATCAGATAAAGAGCTTGAACTTAAACCTTCTTTAATTGTAATTCATATAGAGATATAATGAGTTAGTTGATTAATGTGTTTAACTTGATTCTATCTAATTTGTGAATTTGAGTTAATATGGTATTAGTACATCGAGAGGAGGCTAGTTTTACTTTCGTGTTCTTGATTAATAAATTGGGATAGTGAATTAAACTAGAATAAGGTGTAATAATCAAAGTGATGTTTAGAGTGAAGTCGTAAGCTTAATTCTCCAATATTTGTTTGAATAATTCAGTTTTTAGGGTTTGTTGATTGTTTGGTGGTTTTAATATTTTTAATACTTTAAGTTACAAATTTGAAATTGGTTAGTTTATTAAAATTAGGATATATAGGAAATTGGTAGTTGTAAGGGTTAATTTCTTATTAAAAGTCTCTGTGGGAACAATACTCTACTTGCTATTATATTACTTGTTGATCACGTATACTTGTGTGCTGTGCATAATTAGATTTTACCCAACAAGTTTTTGGCGCCGTTGCCGGGGAGTTTTTAGTATAGATTTTAATATTTTGCGATATCAGTTTAATTAGTCTAGTTTTACTTAAACATTTTTTTTATTTTTGTTTTGTTCGTCTTATTTTAGATTTTTGAAGTTGGTTTATGCAAACTTGATCCAAAAATCCAGACTTGCTTCCTTTTGAGGACGACATTGAGAGAAGGTTTCAAAGGTTAAGTAAGTGGATCAAGGAAACAAGGGAAGACTTCGAAAATTCTGAAAAAGAAGGAGCAATGGCTGCCGAAAACCAGAAGCATTGAGGGACTTTGCTACACCCAAGGTGACTGAGTTGCAGTCAAGTATCAACAGGCCTGCT
This sequence comes from Panax notoginseng, assembly GCA_016801055.1. NCBI lineage: Eukaryota > Viridiplantae > Streptophyta > Magnoliopsida > Apiales > Araliaceae > Panax > Panax notoginseng. Next base: position 84,622,162 of record CM029020.1, on the reverse strand, counting down.
ATAGCTGCGAACACGTTTGAGATTAAGCTTGGGACTATTCAGATGATCCAAAACTTGGTTCAGTTTGGGGGATTAGCGAATGGTGATCCGAATGAACATTTGATCAACTATTTGGAGATATGTGACACTTTCAAATACAACGGGGTGTTGGATGAAGCAGTCAGACTTCGCTTGTTCCCATTCACTCTGTGGGACAAGGCGAAGAGTTGGTTACACTCTCTGCCATCGGGCTCAATAACTACATGGGATGACCTGGCTCAAAAGTTTGTAGCAAAATATTTCCCGCCAGCGAAGACTACAAAGATGAGAAACAAGATTATGATGTTTGATCAGCAACATGGGGAATCATTGTACGAGGCATAGGAGAGATACAAGGAGTTGATAAGAAATTGCCCACATCACGGATTGCCTAAGTGGTTGCAAATGAACATATTCTACAATGGATTACATGGGAATCTTAGGACCAGTATTGATACAGCTTCGGGTGGAGCTTTTATGGCAAAGAATTATAAGGATTCGTATCAATTGATAGAGACAATGGCAGCTAACAATTATCAGTGGCCCACGACAAGAAGGACACAACCAACGGTAGCTGGAGTGTTAGAGGTAGATGGAGTGACGACAATAACATCGCATATTTCAGCGCTCGCTAAGAAGTTTGATGCTTGGTCATGGGTACAGACACAACAAGTTACAGTTATTTGTGAATTGTACGCGGGTGAACATCCTATAGATCAATGTGCAATCAACCCAGCGTCAGTGCAATTTATGGGTAGCTACAACAAAATTACACAGAATACGTACCAGGATACATACAATCCGGGGATTAGAAATCATCCTAACTTTTCGTGGAGCAATAATCAGCATCAGCAGGCTCCACGCCCATCTTATCCCCAGAATTTCAGAATCAACAACAACAACCAGCTCAACATCAAGAGAGGAAATCAGATTTAGAATAATTATTGTCTAAGTACATAACAAGAAACGAAGCAGCTATGAAAAACCAAGCAATGGTCATGAAATCGCAAGAGTTAGCCATCAAGAATTTGGAAAATCAGATGGGACAAATTGCTCTAGCGTTGAACAATAGACTGCAAGGGACTCTACCAAGTGACACCGAAAAAAATTCGAAGGGAAATCACGAACAGTGTCAGGCAATCACTTTGAGAAGTGGAAAAAATCTAGATGGGAAAAGTGTAGAAAATTCAGTGAGAACGGATGAAAAAGTTGATGAAAACAAAGTGGTTGAAGTAAAACAGGGTGAGGATAAGCAAGTTGAGCAAACAAAGTTAGATGACAAGACAGTTGTGTATCCTCCACCGCTGTTTCAGTAGAGAGTTCAAAAGCAGAAATTAGATAAGCAGTTTACTAAATTTTTAGAAGTTTTCAAGAAACTTTAGATTAGCATCCCTTTAGCAGAAGCCCTAAAGCAGATGCCAAGTTATGCGAAATTTATGAAATGTATTTTGTCTAGGAAAAAGAAGTTAGAAGATTTTGAAACAGTGGCATTAACAGAGGAGTGTAGTGCAGTTTTACAGCGGAAGTTGCCACCAAAGTTGAAAGATCTGGGGAGTTTAACCATTCCGTGAACGATTGGGAACATGTCGTTCAACAAGTGTCTATGTGATTTGGTGGCAAGTGTGAACCTTATATCGTTATCAGTTTATACAGAATTGGCTTTGCCAGCTCTAAAGCCTACAAACATCTCATTGTAGTTGGCGGATAGGTCAGTCACGTACCCGAGAGGCATTGTGGAGGACATTTTGGTCAAGGTTGACAGATTTATATTCCCCGCGAATTTCATAATTCTTGATTTTGAGGAAGATAAGAACATCCCAATTATCCTAGGGAGAGCTTTCTTGGCTATGGGTAGGACACTCATTGACGTACAAAAAGGTGAACTAACTATGAGGGTCCAAGATCAAGAAGTAAAGTTCAATGTTTTCAAGGCCATGAAATTTCCTACGTATGAAGAAGAGTGTTTCAGGATGGATATCATTGATCATATAATCAGCGAAGACATGGGTAAAAGTTTGGTTAACGATCCATTGGAAACGACATTATTGGGAGATGAAGATTTAGATGATCCGAAATTTGTGGATTATTTGCAGATGCTAGACTCCCTGCCACAAGTTAGCAGATTCAAAGCACCATTTGAACTATTGCACACGGAGGAAAGAGCCACAACAAGGATGAAATCGTCATTGGAGGAGCCACCTACTCTTGAACTTAAGCCACTCCATAAACACCTCATGTATGCATATTTAAGAAATTCTAATTCTTTACCTGTTATTATTTCTGCTGCACTTAACGAATTGCAGGAAGTAAAATTGCTGAGGGTGCTTAGAGAACATAAATCGGCTATAGGATGGACAATCGCGGATATCAAGGGAATCAACCCATCCTTTTGCATGCACAAAATTTTGATGGAAAACGATGCAAAACCGACAGTGGAGCAAAAGAGACGGCTCAACCCAATCATGAAAGAAGTAGTGAAGAAAGAAATCCTAAAATGGTTGGACGCGAGTATCATCTACCCAATTTTCGACAGTAAGTGGGTCAGTCCGGTTCAATGTGTGCCGAAAAAGGGTGGGATGATCGTGGTACAAAATGATGACAATGAGCTAATTCCGACAAGGACAGTGACTGATTGGAGGGTTTGCATGGATTACAAAAAGTTAAATAAAGCGACCCGCAAAGATCATTTCCTTCTGCCTTTTATCGATCAGATGTTGGACAGATTAGCGGGACACGAGTACTACTGCTTATTGGACGAATATTTGGGATATAATCAGCTAGTCATTGCTCCTGAAGATCAAGAGAAGACCACTTTCACGTGCCCATACGGCACATTCGCATTCAGGAGAATGTCATTCGGCTTGTGTAATGCACCCGCTACCTTCTAACGGTGTATGATGGCCATCTTCTCGGACATGGTGGAGAAAAACGTGGAAGTCTTCATGGACGACTTTTCTGTCTATGGGGATGATTTTGATGCTTGCCTAGAGAATTTGGTAATGGTTTTACAGAGATGCACATACACAAATTTGGTACTTAATTGGGAAAAGTGGCATTTCATTGTTGAGGAAGGAATAATTCTGGGTCATAAGGTTTCAGCTAAAGGATTAGAGGTTGATAAAGCGAAGCAGGAAATGATTGAAAAACTTCCTCCTCCAAGTTCAGTTAAGGGAATTCGAAGCTTTTTGGGACATGCCGGGTTCTACAGGAGATTTATAAAAGACTTCTCCAAAATTGCAAAACCTTTATGCAGTCTTTTAGAGAAGGATTTAGTTTTTAAGTTTGATGAGGAGTGTAAGTTGACATTCGAGATATTGAAGAAGAAATTGACTATAGCTCCAGTTATCGTCAAACCATATTGGAATATGCCCTTCGAGTTAATGTGTGATGCGAGCGGCTATGCGGTTGGAGCTATTTTGGGTCAACGCCGAGAGAAGGTATTCCGTGCCATATACTATGCAAGTAAGACACTCACGGAGACCCAAATGAATTACAAAACTACGAAAAAGGAATTGCTTGCAGTAGTATATGCCTTCGATAAATTTTGGGCATATTTGATCGGAACAAAGGTTGTAGTTTATACGTATCATTCAGTCATTCAATACCTAATCTCAAAGAAAGATGCTAAGCCATGCCTTATCAGATGGATTCTCCTTTTATAGGAATTTGACTTGGAAATAAAAGATAGAAAGGGGACAGAAAATCAAGTTGAAGATCATTTATCGAGGCTGGAAAATTAGGGTAAAAAGGAAGAGGACAGATGTGTAATTAATGAGTCATTTTTGAATGAGCAGCTGTTTGGGATCAATACAGGATTTCCATGGTACGCTGACTTCGCGAATTATCTAGTGAGCAACATCCTTCCACCAGATCTTACACGCCAGCAAAAAAAGAAATTCCTACATGACGTCAAGTGGTACATGTGGGATGAGCTATACCTATTCAAACAGTGCGCAGATAAGATGATTAGAAGGTGTGTGCCCTACAGTGAAGTGAAGAACATATTGCATGAATGTCACTCATCTGCATATGGGGGAAATTATGGTAGTGAGAGGACAGCGGCAAAAGTACTTCAAGCCGGGTTTTATTGGACTACATTATTTCAGGACGCCCACCATTTTGGTAAAAGTTATGATAGATGTCAAAGGGTGGGAAACATATCAAAAAGGATTGAGATGCCACTACAAACAATCTTGGAAATTAAAATTTTTGACGTTTGGGGCATCGATTTTATAGGGCCATTTCCATCATCGTTCAGTAATCAGTACATATTGCTTGTGGTGGACTATGTATCAAAATGGGTTGAAGCCGTAGCACTCCCCACTAATGATGCCAACGTAGTTCTCAAATTCTTGCAGAAGAATATTTTTACCAGATTTGGCACGCCAAGAGCGATTATAAGTGATGAAGGTAGTCACTTCTGCAACAGATCATTTACAGCTCTCTTAGCGAAGTATGGGGTCAACCATAAGGTGGCTACAACATATCATCCCCAAACAAGTGGGCAACCTAAGGTTTCAAACAGGGAAGTAAAGAGAATTTTGGAAAAGGTGGTAAACCCGAATAGAAAGGATTGGTCTCTCAGGTTGGACGATGCACTATGGGCCTACTGAACTGTGTACAAAACACCAATTGGTATGTCACCATATCAATTGGTCTATGGGAAAGCATGTCACTTACCTGTGGAGTTACAACACAAAGCCTACTGGGCTATTCAGTAACTTAACTTCGATCAAGCAGCTGTTGGTGAAAAGAGACTACTTTAGTTAAGCGAGCTCGATGAATTCTGACTTCAAGCATACGAGAACTTGAATTTATACAAAGAAAAGGTCAAGAAATGGCATGACCGGAAAATCATGCAAAGAACGTTCGAGCCGGGGCAATCAGTACTACTTTTCAACTCAAGGTTGAGGTTGTTCCCAGGGAAGCTAAAATCAAGATGGTCGGGGCCATTTACCATTAAAAGAGTTTTCTCACATGGCGCCATTGAACTCTACAGTAGGAATCCATTAGAAACGTTCAAGGTCAACGGTCAAAGGCTGAAGCATTATTGGGGTGGCGAATCCAACATGGATGTCATCGCAATCACATTATCCGACGTACCATAAACAGAGAGTAGTCAGGCTGAATGACATAAAATCAAGCGCTAATTGGGAGGCAACCCAATCATTTTTTTATTTATTCTTCATATTTTTATCCATGCAAGTTAGATTATAGTTTAGAATAATTAGTAATATAGAATAAGTTCATTTATTAATTAGTTAGGTTGCATGTTCTTGATAATCTCTCAACCATGCTTAAAATTTACTCATAGTTATGTTTGATGGCATCTCATGAACCTAACATGCACATGGTTTGGAGTTGAAGGGAAGAAATAAGTAAAACAAACCCAGTTAACAGAACCCACCCCCACCGGGGCGGGCCCTCACATGCCTAACACCCCCGCCGGGGCGGGGGTCTCTCCAGTCCACTTACAGGAAGCATGTCTGCCATGGTGGGCTTAATATGCACAATACCCCCATCGGGGCGGGGGTTCTAGAATTTGAACAAGCCTTGTTTCGGCAGTTACATTTTGTACCCACTACTTCTTCTTCTTCATCAATTAAAACTCCCACTCCCAACTGAAACACCACACCACCCACTCTCTACCCACGTTGTTGGAAACTTACACTCCATCATCCCACTTCATTAACACATCTAGACACTCGAAATTTTCTACACACCTGTTACTGACATTGAAGGAGGGCAAATTCGTCTTTCAGAGATAACCCTGAAAGATAGCTCATATCCAGTCCGGATACTACCAGAAGTTCAGTTTCAACCCCGGAACACACACTGGGAGTATCAGTTCCAACCTCGGAGATAACCTCGAGGCATGCAATTCTAATACCAAAAATTCCACCGGAGAAGGCCGATTCATCTCGGAGATAATCCCGAGATATTCAGTCTCAGTCCCGACACCAGAAATAGCAGCGCTAACCTTGGAGATAACCTCAAGGAGTGTAATTGCAGTTTCAGAGATAACCCCAGAAATGCTTGTTTCAAAGCCATGCAAACAACTTCAGAACACTCGATACTCACACCGAGGCACTCGGTACATGATTCGGATATAACACCAGGAAGACAGGCACACCTCAGAGATGACACTGAGGACCTTCAACACTTGCAGCAGTCCAATCTCAGAGATAACCCTGAGCAACGTCTACTTTATTAGTCTAAACTGGAGATAACCCTAGTGAGGGGTAAAGTCATCATCTTGCCACCTTGACGCCAAATCGCACCGTCTCAACATCTCATACATACATTTATACACAAAAATGTCCCACAAGAACCAAGGAAGTCCAATCCTGAGTGACTATTGCGCAGGACAACGGATAGATTTTGAAGCTTGAAGACCGGAGGGCATGGTCCCATCTTCCTGACTTCGTACAATCACTAATCCCATGTCATTGCGTAACTCTCGACAATGGCGATCCGAAATAGGTCTTATACACCTCGGTTGGATGCCCAAATTGAAGTTCTAAAAGTCCGAGCGGACATCGCGTTGCATGCATGCACGTACTTCGAGACGGCGGGACCCGCGGAGCCCAGGGCACCCCGGGTAGTTGTAGGTACATCTGCGGCTACACCTGCGGCTCCCCCCTCTATAAATAGAGGGCTTGGGGTGGCCATTTTGTAAGAGAAAAAGGCGAGGAAGCCTTGTCCAAGTTGCTCTGTACACACCCTAAACTGAGTGCTTTCTCATTTTAAACACTTGTAAGCTCATATATAGCTACTTTTTATCGGCGGGAGCCGAGTGTTCATCCACTTAAAGCTATAGAAGTCTTCTTTGTTAGCCCACTGTAAGCCTTCTAACACACTTTAAAGCCTTTCTCTTCATCTTTGCATACACTATTCTTCAAGTTGAGAGTCGTGTTGCGTGTGTATGCCCGGACTTCGGTCCGTGGTTTTATTTCAGTTTGTATATATATATATATATATATACTTATATATATGAACTGTGTGTCGAACTCTGTTCAATGAGCCTAGACTTAAGTCTGGTGCGTTTAATTGCTTATATATATATATATATATATATATATATATATATATATATATATATATATATATATATATATATATATATATATATATGAACTGTGTGTCTTACTCTGTTCGATGAGCCTGGATTTTACATCCGGTGCGTTTACTTCTTTAATATATATATTTATATATGAACTATTGTCGGACTTTGTTCGATGAGCCTGAATTTTATATTCGGTGCATTTACCTATATATATATATATATATATATATATTTCGTCCCGCCTGGAGTTTACTTCATGGCGGTTAACCGTTTTTACAGCTTTCTTTACATTTCTGATCCCCAATGGAGGTGCTTCGTGGTGGTTGATCATGTCAATATATATATATTTACCGCTTTTATATCTTTACATTTTTGATCCCCCAAGGAGGTGCTTCGTGGTGGTTGATCATGTCTGTATATATATATTTACAACTTTTATATATAACTACTTACGGCTTTCATATAAACTATGGTATCATGTGAGCCTAGGAATCATGTGATTACAGATTCAGTTTACTGAATCTAGATTTAGTTCCCATGATGGACATTTTTAGATGTAAGCAGCTTGTAAATTTATTCACGGTGTTTGGATTTCCTCAGATGGTTTTCATGCCCACGAGGAGTTCGGCACTACTTCGTATATATTTTTCTTGACGATGCTCCGCATCTCAAAAATAAAAGCAATCAAGCCGAATATTTAATAAAATAGAAGTGTAAAACGTCTCAATTACTATTGAGCATCAGGGTTTGAAAAACATCTTTTACAAAACTTCACTGCTATATCTTATTTAAAATTGAATTTTTACATAAATTTAAACCCTGTGTATATAGGTGCGAACGAGGCCTCACACTACTTCCAAATAATAGCACATTGACCCACACACACACATTCATATAACAGTTTCTTGAAAAGTAGCGGTCACCGTGATAACACAGATTTCGGGGGGTGCCTAACACCTTCCCTCCGCATAAGTAAGTCTCCGGACCCTAATGAATCTCGATTTCACAGACCCGTTTAGCAGTGTCACATCACTGGGTCAATGTGCAAACCTTTTCTCGGTTGTGTTGGTACAACCAGTTAAAAAACTAACTGGCAACACTTATAGTCCAATCGTTGACATATACATGTCAGACCTTTTTCGCTTGTTTTTTCAAACAAATCTCACCTAACATGAGAACACAAAAGAACAAGAATAGAAAATGGACAAATAAAAATCCCGACGTCGACAGGTGTCGACTCTATTGGGGACACCAGTAAGAGGACTTAAGCCGCTATTACAAGCTTTTCAAAACTGTTATATGCTTGTGTGTGGATGTTGCATTTACGTTTATGATGAATGTGTACGAATGCATATATTTACTGAATTTAATGCTTTACACTATATCTGCTTATGATATTAGTGCTTCGCACATGTCATCATTTTCATAAACGGTGAGACACGTTGTATGTGAATGTATACTGTGTGGTTCCTCCACCAGGAGGCTGTCCTGTCGGTGTTTGATTACTGGACTCGTAGGAAGACTAATTCCAACGATGCTCAGGAAAGGCACCACCCAAATTCGCTCCAGTTGAACGACCAGATTAACTTCCCGTTGAGTAAATTGTGATGATTTGGGAACCTTTATGCCAAAAAGCCGCGAGAGTAACCTAAGATAGGTCAGCCTCTGATAAACCAAATGCGGAGGAAAGTTTCTTCATGCTTTCTCATTTCAAATTACTCGTAAAGTCAATTACTTGTAAATTTATTCCATATTCATTTCAATGTAATGAGAAATATGAAGAAAAATGTGCATATTTAAATTAACATGCTATCCTGTATTACAAACAGCTAACATCCGTTTTGCAGGATAATCCTAAAACGGACACATCACATAGCATGTAAATATTTACACAATCCCTAAGACTACACTATGCAAGTTTTGTCGCAGGGAAGCATTCGGACCTATTACCTGGTCAAAATCCAAAAAGGCTAAGAGCTTACAGCCAATCACGTCTTCATCTGACCAATCTAATCCAGTTTCTCGTGAAGAATTTGACGAATTAAGTAAACAAATTACAGATTTGGCTGTTTGCTTAAATAACTACATCAGTCTACTCAAGGTACGAAGATACCCATACATGCTAAATCCTTTGCACAAGGAGGAACCCGAGGTTCTGATAAAGTCATTACAGTACTTGAGCTCCAGTTGGATACAACCAACAAAATTTATGATACTGCCCATCTGAAAGGAGATCTAGACACCGGTGACATCAGAAAAAAGGTCATTCAAATGGAAGAAACCCTTCGTTCTATCAAAGGAATTGGAGCACATGGGAGTGTCTCATATGCTGACCTTTGTATATTTCCTGGTGTTCATTATCCAGATAAGTTCAAATTTCCTGGCTTCGAAAAATATGACGGGTTAGAAGATTCTTACACACATTTGAAGGTGATCATTGGAGAACTTGGATCTTATGTAGAGGACGAGAAGCTCAGAATGCAGCTATTCCAAAAGATTCTGACTGGAGAAGCCCGTTCATGGTATACCAGATTAGATAATTCAAAGATCCATAGTTGGAAAAAACTAGCTCATGCCTTCCTCACACAATATAGCTTCCAGTCTCAAATGGCTCCTGACCGGTACCAGATTACCAAGGTCAAGAAACAGTCCAATGAGTCTTTCAGAAAGTATGCTCAAAGGTGGAGGCGCCTTGCTGCTCAAGTTATTACTTCCATGACAGAGTCAAAAATGGTTATAACCTTTATCGACATACAAGAAGCTCCTTTCTATGAGAGAGTTTTAGCTGGCATTGGTAAACCATTTTTTGAAATGATTAAACATAGAGAGATGGCTGAAATGGGGTTAAACTTAGGAAAGATTCAAGACCTAGCCGTTCTTAAAGCAGTTGCTGAGCACCTCTAGTCCGGAACTTATGGAAACAACCCCCGGAGGGTCCATAAAAAGAAAGGGGAGGATGTTTCCTTAATACTACAAGGTCTAAAGGGCAATTAGAATATGCCTATTCAGAGGAGAAATTACACTTCTTTTCAAGCTCAGTCTTCAAACCCTCCATTGCCTAAAGGTGGAGAAGCCAAACGCCCTCGAGTGTTCACACCCCTAGGGGACTCACTCGAGAATATTCTTAATCTTCTGACCACTCAGAAGAAAATTACGCATCTTCTTCCACCAGCCAACCCAAATGGGAATGGTTTCAATGCTGCTCGAAAATGTGCTTATCATGCCAGGGCACCTGAGCATGATACTCAAGATTGTTGGGCCTTGAAACACAAGATCCAAGATTTGATAGACAATGGTGAGATCGTGGTCACCAAGCCAGATCAACCTCACGTACAAGACAACCACCTTCCTCAACACAAAGAAGAAGAGGTCAACATGATTAGTTGGAGCAGTGGACAGAGTTCTAATTTTAATTGTGAATCATCCCAGACCATCAAAGATGGTGTTGATAAATGGGATTATGCAAAGTTCCAGTTTATGATGGAAAGAAAGATGAAAGCTCTATGTAAGCAGATTGAGCAATTGGCAGAACTGGTAACCTATCAGCATCAAGTCACACGCCAATTAGTCAGCCAGGAGTATGCTAGTCTCCTTCCCTTGATTATGAATACTCCCTCATCACCTTCAAGAAATGAAACATTAGAGGATAACGTGATGAAGAGAGCAACTGCCAAAGCCCGTCAGGATTTTTCCAATAGAAGGGAATTTACATACCTAGGCCAACCTATGGAGGAGATACTTTAGATGCTAATCAATGAAGGAAGGATCACGTCCCTTCTACCTCCAATCAATCCCCGTTCAGGACGGTTTAATTCTGATGGAGTATGTAAGTATCACTCCCATTCTTGCGGTCACATCACAGAAGAATGCTGGGTACTCTGCGTCCTTATTCAGAATCGAATTGATAGCAGTGTCCTGCAACTGGCAGACAACGATACTATGCTATTTGAGAGTAAAAATACTTATCCTACTAAATGGAAGGGACTGGTAGCAGTTATATCCACTGAGGCTGATGGGAATGTCAAACCATTCACAATATAAACAATTCAACTTAAAGGAGTTGACAATCCTTTGAAAGTGGTTGCGCTAGAGCCAATTAACTGACCATTCAGACCACAATATCCTATTATCAGCTTACAAAAAGTTCCCTGGAATTATAGAGAAGCTGAAGGATCCACCTCTCATACAACTGCTGCAGTGTCGAAGGAAAATCCACTGTGTCTTCCCCAACGGGTATTGAAACTTGCCATTAAATCAAAGGGGAAAATTCCTATGGAGAAGATTGAAAAATTCCTCCGTGCTATGGGTCATAATGACACCAAGGTGGTTTTAAGCTTAAGAGAAGCTCCACATCAAATTTCAATACTGGACTTGGTTTTAACTTTCGAGGATCACAGGAAGATTCTACTGAAAGTTTTCGAAGAATCATACTTGTCGAAATCAGTGGATGTGGAAAAATTTCAACATCTGATGGATCACATTTTCAACAATAATGTGATATCTTTCACTGATGATGACATACTGCCCGAAGGGACCGGTCATTACAAGCCGTTACACATTACGGTTTTGTCCTCCTGATACATGATAGATGGAGTATTGGTAGATGGAGGTTCGTCTCTGAATATTTGTCCTTACGCTACATTGGTAAAGATGAACGTTAATCTTAAACGGATCTGAAGCAGCCATACGATTATCAAAGCTTTTGATGGATCCTGCCGGAATTCAGTCGGAGAGATTGAGCTGCCAATTGAGATTGGTCCCCATACATTCTGGGTATCTTTTCACGTGCTCAAAATAGATACTGGATACAACCTGCTTCTGGGGAGACCGTGGATTCAAATGGCTGGGGCAGTCCCTTCCACTCTTCATCAACAACTTAAATACATTATCAACAATAGCCTAGTCACAGTCAACGCTGAACTGAAATGTCCTCAACATGGTGACATACCACTCATCAATATCAATTTAGATGTTGAGCCGGTCAGTTTTCATGCTTTGGAAGTGAGCAACACTCAATACCATTCTATTGGGACGCCATTTCCCGTACCCAAGATTTCTGCCAAAGTGATGGCAGCTACTCAAGAAATGATGTCATTGGGACACCGGTCAGGACAAGGACTGGGTAAGAGTCATCAGGGTATTAAGCACATGATTCAAGTGTCTAGTCAAATTGGGATGGCCGGACTAGGCTCTTCTACTAGTTCCAATCACAGGAATCCACATAAGCATAAGAAGATTCCTCCAGCTTCAGCCACATGGCGATTATCTCCACCTGTAAACCCAGAGTCCGCACAACCTCCGGTAAAGGTGCCAGCCAATGTAATGGCTATATTATTTCCCAAACCGATACTGGTAAAGGAGAAGGAAATCTTTGTTTCAGATCCCAAGGTGGAAGAAGAGGAACGAAGAATTAAACAATACATCGTCCGAATGATGTTAGGCATACGCATCATTGTCCATGATGAACATACAAATAGATACACCCCAGACGATGATCACCCAGACGTAATGGTCATCATTCGGGAGAAGGAGGACGATGATAACCCCTCCATTACTGCAGTCCACCAGGACTTTGCCCTTGCCAATTGGAGCAACACTCCTTGCATTGGTCGACAAGGGTAAAACGGGCAAGACCTCTCTCTGTCCTGTAGATATAATAACTGCTTACTTTTCTGTAGAGTATTAGTAGTTGTTTTGTTCGTACATGCTAACATTTTGTATGATTAAACAGTTTCATATATATTAAGTGAAAACATATTTTGTTTCAGGACTATGAACTTAGAAGTGCATGTACTTGCTGATAAGATGCCTCTTCTCCACAAGGATTGTAACTTTAATGAAAAGTTGGACTCAGACTTGATGGAAATACGAGAGGACATTGAGGTGCCTCAGGAGATCAAAGAATGGGTGGAAGACAAACCTAAACCCAACCTTGATCAAACCACCTCCTTCAATCTTGGAACCTTAGAAAGCCCTAAGTCAATCCAGATTGGTTCAGACCTTACCCCAAACCAGAGGAATGATATGGTTACACTATTAACCCAATTCTAGGATGTGTTTGCATGGTCTTATGAAGACATGGTGGGTTTGTTCACTGACATTGTCCTTCATCGCTTTCCCATTAAAGAGGGATTCAAGCCAGTCAAGCAGAAACTATGGCGATTGAAACTTGAGTGGAGTTTAAAGGTGAAAGAAGAAATTGTGAAACAATTTCAAGTTGGTATTATCATGGTTTCCACATATCCTGAATGGATATCCAATATCGTTCCAGTGCCTAAGCTTAGAGGAAAGGTGCGAGTTTACGTAGATTATCGGGATCTGAATAAGCTTGCCTTAAAGATAACTTTCCCGTGCCATTTATCCACATTCTCATTGACAATACTGTTTAATACGGCATGTACTCCTTCGCTAATTGCTTTGCGAGATACCATCAGATCATGGTTGCTGAGGAGGATCGTGAGAAAACTGCTTTCATCATGCCTTGGGGAATCTTTTGCTATAGATGGTTGTCTTTCGGCCTCATCAATGCTGGAGCCACCTATCAGCGAGTCATGATGGCTCTTTTCCATGACTTAATGCACAAAGAGATAGAGATCTACGCGGATGACATTATTGTCAAATCCCGAAGGGAAAAAGACCATTTAGACCATCTCCGAAAGCTCTTCAATAGGTTGCGTAAGTACAACTTGAAGTTGAATCCAGCCAAGTGCGCCTTTGGCGTTAAATCAGGCAAGTTGCTAGGATTTCTAGTCAGCCACAAATGGATTGAGCTGAATCCCACCAAAATCCAGGCCATTACGAAAATGCCCATTCCTCAGATAGAGAAGGAAATACGGGAATTTTTGGGAAGATTCAATTTCATTACTAGGTTCATTTCTCAACTTACAGCAACCTGTGAGCCTATCTTCAAGCTGTTAAGAAAGAACTCCTCCATGAAATGGAATGATGAGTGCCAGAAGGCCTTCCTTACAATCAAAGAGTAGCTAGGCAAAGCTCCTGTCTTAGTACCACCCAGGGATGATGTTCCCCTGTTCATGTACCTGTCCATAAGTGACAATGCCATGGGCTGCATGCTGGGTCAGAAAGACGATAGAGGCCGAGAATGAGCTATCTATTACCTCAACAAAAGATTCAGTAGCAGTGAACACAAGTACACTCTAATTGAGAAGACTTGTTATGCTTTAGCATGGGTTTCCATGAGGTTACATCATTACCTCCATGGGCACTCAACCCATCTCATATCCCGCATGGATCCTCTCAAGTATGTGTTCAGCAAGCCCATACTGAATTGCCGACTGTCCAGATGGCAATTGATTCTGCAACAATTTGGCATCATTTATGTGACGCAGAAGTCCATTAAAGGTCAAGGAATCACAGATCAACTGGCCGTCGCACCTTTAGGGGATTTAAAACCCTTGGAAACATACTTCCCCGATGAAGGGGTAATGGCAATTCAGCAACACAATCAGTACGATACACGCCAAACATGGAACATATATTTTGATGGAGCTGTTAATATGGAAGGTTCTGGAGCTGGAGCAGTTCTAGTATCCGGTATGGGGGAGCAGTATCCCGTCACCGTTAAATTGCAGTTTATCAGTACCAACAACACAGCTGAATATGAAGGCTGTATCATGGGGCTAAAACTTGCCCGTTCAATGGGCATCAGGCGGTTGACTGTCTTTGGGGATTCAGAGTTGGTAGTCAAACAATCCACGGGAATCTATCAAACCAAAGAGCTACATTTGTTGCCTTACCATCGAAAAGTTTTACAGATGGCTTCGGAGTTCGAAGAGATCTCTTTTCTACACATTCCTTGTAATAGGAATGACTTCGTAGACGCGCTAGTAACGTTGGCCTCCTTAATTTACATACCTAACAAAGAACACATGCCAAGCGTCACATTGGCCCTATAAAAGGCACCCGCCTATAGGAACTATGTTAGAGAAGTATCAGATGAGCTACCTCCCATCTAACAACCTTGGTATCATCATATCAAGGAGTACTTGCGAGATGAATTTACACCCGCTGAGGTGAGCCTGACTGAGCAAAGGTGGATTCATCGACTTGATATGAAATTCTACCTGAGCGGAGATGCACTCTACAAGAGAGATGCAGGACTAGGTCTCCTTAGATGCCTGGACAAGGACTAAGCTCAGAGACTCGTGGATGAGATCCATGGTGTAGTATGTGGCCCACACATGAGTGGCCCTTTACTTGTAAAGAAGATCCTCAGAACGGGACATTACTGGCTCTCTCTCAAAGATGACTGCAATGACCACGTCAGGAGATGTTATCAATGCCAAATTCATGGGAATGCTATCCACGCCCCTCCACGAGAGCTCCACAATATGAGTTCGCCTTGGCCCTTCTCAATGTGGGAAATGGACGTGATCGGGCCCATCGAGCCCAAAGCCAATAATGGACATCGCTTTATCTTCACCATGATCGGCTACTTCACCAAGTGGGTAGAAGTAGCCTCCTTCCCCAGGGTAACCAAAGAAGTCATCATTGCTTTCATCAGAAATAATGTCATTTGTCGAAATGGACAACCAGAGGTAATTATATCAGACAATGCTAAGAACCTCAACAACAAAATGATGGAGGAGTTATGCAGGAAATTCCACATCAAACATCTTAACTCCGTCATCTACCATGCAAAGATGAATGGTGTTGTTGAAGCGGGTAACAAAAACATCAAGAAGATCATACAAAAGATGTCTGCCAACCATAAAGACTGGCCTAACTTATTGCCTCTTACTCTGTTAGCTTATAGAACATCAATGCGCACTTCAACTAGGGTAACTCCCTATGCATTAACCTATAGGATGGAAGTAGTGCTCCCCATAGAAGTAGAAATGGAATCCCTCATAGTGTTGATAGACGCTCAGCTGGATAAAGACCAATGGGTACAAGATAGGTATCACTAATTGTCTCTAATAGATGAAAGGTGAACCGCGTCTATCTTCTATGGTCAGTTATTTCAACAAAGGATCGCCCGATCCTATAACAGAAAAGTCTGGCTACGGTAGTTTAAACAACATGACTTGGTTTTGAAGAAGATTATCGACAACCAAGATCAGTCTAAGAGAAAATTCACTCCTAACTGGGAAGGCCCGTTTATTGTCAAGGAGGTATTGACAGGAGGTGCTCTCAGATTGTAGGAAATGGATGGCGATGAATTTCTGCAACTCATTAACTCGGACACCATGAAACGGTACTATGTCTGAAGTTACCATCAAGTAAACATCCTAGTGTTGGATCATTAGATCACCAGTCATTCTGGTTCTTTAACCCTTCACTATATACAACTCTTTTTCCACACTGCGCCCCTCAGGGAAACACACTTTTCAAGCCAGCAGCTTGGTTTTCAGATCGCCAGATCTTTCCTCTCCACTTGGTTTTTTAACCCCTACTCAACTTCGGTTATCCCACTAGGGATTGAACCTTTCACACTAACAGTTTTTTCCCAAACATGGGATCAAACTTTCACACCCGCAGTTTATCCTGAAATTAGGATTAAACTTTCTTCCCCACCGCAGTTTGTCCTCCACATAGGATCAAACTTTTCGTAGGCTACAAATCGTCCTTAGGGTCGAACTACGTCGACCTGATCTCCTTGATACACAGGAGTACGTAGGCAACCATTTTATATGGCCCGATCGCAATAAAATAAAAATAACAGAAACATTTTTACACCCTTCTCATTACAAAAACAAAAACAACAAAAACATTGCTACACCCTTCTCATTAGAAAAACAAAAACAAGATATATCAAGATCACAAGCCCTGAAGAAGCAGGCAAATATCAAGCAAGTATTCAGGCATATCTAAAAGGGAACTGATCCAAAATATATTTCCCTGCTATATATAATATTATTTAATATACACAATATAAACTGTACATGAAAAAATGGCTAAGCTAGTTTGTGCAGGAAAATACAAGGCTATCTACAGATCGGTATGCATGCGGGCTAACAGATCTAAATTAGCATCTCTATTCGAAGAAGGAGGTAATGCTATGGTCTCCTGTACAAGGATATCCACCCGAGCCAGCAAGTCCGAGGCCATCTGCATGGTGACGCGATGCTTATCTATATACACACTCATCTCGGCAAGCATACCAGTGGTCAAGGATCCCATTGAAGTATTGTCTGCAATAGCTACATCCCTATCTGATAGGGCAGCATCCCGCTCAATGATCACAACATCTCTGGCTGATATGGCCTCATCCCGCTCAACAACAGCGGCATCTCTACGAACTAACACCTCGTCTCTCTCTAACAGAGCTGCGTCTCTCCCATCAAGAGCTGTTGACATCAGGGTTCTAGCCTGATCTCTCTCAAAGGTCATCAAATGAAGACTCTGCTCAAAGTACTGTGCTAAATGCTGGATCACAATAGTACTAGTACTGGGAGAATCTAAGAGAGCTGCTAGCAACCTAGTAAATGGCTCCTCCTTGGTGTGAGAATCAATGTCCTCCATAGGCTCTCCATCATCTGAATCACTACCCGGCACTGTGGATACTACCACAGCCGACGAAGTCTTTATCTCCATCCACGCAGAATACTCTGGCGAACTACCCGGATGGCTAACAGAAAAAGTATCTATCTCACGCTGATCCCAACATGCATACACTCCGGATCGGTCCTTTGCTGACAAGTGGCGAGAAGCTAAGCGCTGACCTAATGCCCCATCAAAAGGATGGAAATCCTGGAACTTATCAAACTGCGACATCACGGCCAGTGGGTGGTAGGTAGTCATGCCCCTTAAACCAGCCAGAGGGAGATAATCCATGCCCATAGCATGAGTAATGAAATTATAGGGCGAATTGAGCCCTATATACGGCAAGATATCAAATGAATATCCAATCCCAGCTAGGAAAACGGACCAAGATGTAGGATCTATACACTCTATAGGCTGGAAGGAATACGACAGAGCTATCTCATGGGTAAAACAATACCTTTGTCGTTTGAATGTGCCAATCGGTTTCAGGTGTGACATAAACCACACGTACAACATGACCGAACTGCCTATGAATACCTCTACAGGGTAAGTGCTACAGAATGTGGCCAACCTCAGTGTCTCTGCCATAATCATCGGAATAATTGTACGACCCTC
The DNA here is from genome assembly GCA_016801055.1 of Panax notoginseng. Classification (NCBI taxonomy): domain Eukaryota; kingdom Viridiplantae; phylum Streptophyta; class Magnoliopsida; order Apiales; family Araliaceae; genus Panax; species Panax notoginseng. Next base: position 84,603,957 of record CM029020.1, on the reverse strand, counting down.
CTTGAGAGCTCTCACTGCCATGATGACACAGATGTCCAACTCATCCATGTATCGTGGCATGTACACGTATGATAATACACACAGCAACAATACATCTATCCTGGCCAAATGCCATTGGTCCTTTAGTATGGGGAAATCCCCAGAATGTCGAGCATAGCTGTCCTCATAGCCAAATCTATCAATCAAAAAATGTTGGGCTATCACGTTGCCGGATGTGATCTCATCCTGCACAACTCTCTACCTCAGCTCGGTGAGAGTAATAAGCTGTAGGCTCGTGTCACCAATGGCCATATGCACACAAGGTCTATCAAGTGGCATGATGAGTGGGATTTATACCCCCAAATCGGATACTGTATGACATAAATAATTGCCTAAATTTGTAGTTTTTTTGTTATTTTATATAAATATAGTGTTATTGTGCTTAACTAATGTATTGCAGAGCTTTACAGTGCTTTTCCAGCTTAAAGGGGCAAAACGGGCATTTTCCTCACACTCGTGCCGCGGCGCCAACGCCAGGCTTAATGGCCGCACCGCAGCACCAACCCATGGGCCTTACTGACATCACCTTCATGCCGCAGCGCCTTTGAAGCTTATTAAGCTCGTGCTGCAGCGCGAGCTCTGTGTCCCTAATTTTTATGTGGCGCTACAGTGCCAATTGCAGCTTGGTGGCCCGCGCCGCGGCGCCACCTCCGGTTTCCTGACAACCAGGGACTTGGTTTGACCTAGCGAAGGAAGGAAGGCGATATATAATAGAAGTAGCTCGGCATAACTCAAGATGAGACATCTTATATCATAGTTTTTAGTTAGCTTAGCTTAGTTCTTAGTTTTCTTTGTAATTTCTCTCTCTTTTCCTTAGTTGATGTTTGTACATATAGATTAGATATAGATTAGGGAGAAGTTTGGCTTTTTTTTGGAGCATAGGAGCAACGAGCGACATGGATTGGAAAGCTTGATTTGAGCGGAATGCGTGAGGATTAAAGGAACTTTGATAGAGTTTCTTCTATCCATTTATTTCCTCTAATTTTGTATTCTATAAATGTTTTGCTACTTGTATTTTGTTTATTAACAATGAACTGAACATTGGCTCTAAGGTTATAATGGATCCCTTTATTATTTGAATTGACTATCTTTATCTCTTTGGTTAGTACCTTATGATTTGGTTTAATATATTTGTGCTTCATGATTCTCGCTAAGACATTAGTGATGATTTTGGTAATATGCATGATATCGACAGAAGAATTGTAGATTTACACCTAATTATATTAGCATGTGATGGCGGGTTTCGACTGCATAAGTTGTGCATAGAATAGACATATCTCTGTGCGCCACGTGCGACCTGATAGAGAACTTATGCTTAAATCCTTGTTATAATTAATTCGCATAGACATATGTATGATTGCATCTAGCTTGGACATAGCTTGGACGTTCTTTTCTGTTCTATTCCCTTTAGGGTGGATCTGGAGAGGATATGTTTGTGTATACCTCGACAGAGGTGCATTAGCACCTGTGTATTCTCGGTCGACAAATTATGGTGACCATTAAGACCAAGAGAGAAAGGGTAGCTAGTTTGATGAAACATAACATGCTAGGTGTTCGATAGAATGCCTTTGTGGGGTGAAGTTGTGACCTTAGCTTGTATTCCTTAGAATTCCATTCGTTATCCATTTACTCGCTTTGTTAATTAGTATAATTAGATTAATCACACTTCCATTTACTGCTGTTCGAATAAGACTTTAGCGATAAACAGTTGGTACTTGGTAAATATTAGTCATAGTTCCTCGTGGGTACCACACTCTCCTTATCACTGTATTACTTGTTAGACCGCGTGTACTTGCGCGTGTTTAGTGATCGGTAATCCGACCAACAAGTTTTTGGCGCCGTTGCCGGGGAACTATTATTCTAATATTATCCAATATTGATTTAAATTAATTCAGTCTTACTTTGAACGTGTATATATTTACTTCTTTTATTTGTTTGATCTTCTTTTTTTTTGTTTTTAAGTCTACAGATTATGGACGATCAATGTTATCAATGGCCTTATGAGGGGACAACACAACTAAGCTCGGAAGAAGGACTCGAGAGATTACAACTTCAAATTGCTAATGCCTTGAGGTTTTCTGACAATCTCGAGTGTCAATCCACTCAGAACGCCTACTGTCAGGAACGCGCTGACTTTGAACCGATCTCCTATCATCCAAACTGCCAGGGTTATCCAAACTCATGGGACTACAGTCAAGAGCAATATTATGATCCGAATCATGCCTCTCAGTTTGACTATCAGTCTCCACCGCATTATGAGTTGACGTCTCAACCCAATGAGAGCTTTTATGAGACCTCAGCATGAGAAGAAGAGAACCGACTTGAGGAGCTTCTCACTGACTTTATTCAGAGAAATGAGGTTCGGATGGCAATCCAAGAAGCCGCATTACACAGCCTTGAGAAGCAATTGGGGCAACTCATCAATGCCATCACAAATCCACCGCAAGGTAATCTCCCGGTCGTAATTGATCTCAACGATGAAGCAGTAGAGTTTTGCATGGTGGATACGCAAGGAAAATGCATTGAGTCTCACACAGTTGTTGAGGGGGACGTCATAGTGCAGGCTGACCAACCGATGGAGTCTGAAGTTGGAGACATAAGGATAAACAGTGGTGGTATCGTAAATACTGATCTACTATCAGAAACCACACTCCCAACTGTAGAAATCTGTGAGGGCCCAATAGAACACACAAAGAACGTTTTCAACTTAATGAAATAGGCGAATTAGTGGATAATAATTCTAGTGGCGAAAGTTTCTTTGTGTCGATTGATGACTAGATGGATGAGGAAAACGAGGATGACCATTCATCCATGTCTGCCAAGAATCCAAAAGAATTGACTAATAGGCGGCATGAAACGGTCATTTTCGCTTATGAGCCGGATTGAACGGCGTCAGTATAGTCAAGTCGACGACTTTAAAACAAGCGCTTGGTGGGGAGACACCCCCATCTCGGTATAAATTTTATCTGTTTTCCTTTACCCATATCTAGTTTACTCTGTAGTTAGTTATTATATTGTTTGTAATAATGCATATTTGCTTCATAGTGTTTTATGTTACCCCTCTTGGAAAGTGCAGATAACAGACACAAAAATCTCAGAAATTGGCATCTCGCACTGCGGCGCCACCAAATTGTACTACAAGCCGCGCCGCAGCGCCGACTTTACGCCCCATCGTTATGATTCGCGCTGCAGCGCCATTGCTTTATTGACTAACCTCTCTCATCCATGCCGCATCACCGAATAATAAAGCCTCACTCGCACCACGACGCCAAAGTCAGGCTCACCTATTGCTAACTCGCGCCGCGGCGCCAAGTACTAAAGGACACATCGCGTCGCGGCGCCGAAAGCAAATTTTTGTTTTAACAAACTGATTCAAAGCAACAGTTAGAGCACATTTATCCCCACTTCTCTCGACATCTCTCGGCAGCACAAGAGTCCCCAGCGTTCCCATCAGCCGGTTCATCCTCCAAAAATTGTTAGCACTGATCGTGTCCCATCTCAACCACTGATAGCAGCCAAAAGCCTCCTTCAAATTGCTTGTCAGAGTATAGACCACACGATTTCTCACCTAGGGCTTCTCCTACTAAAGGTATTTGTAGATTTCGTTCAATTAGTAAAGTGATTTGATCGAATTTTTGGAGTTGTGCAATTTGTGCTGTGATCTTCTTCTGGTTTGTTTGGGTGATTTTCGCTGCCAAAAATCTAGATTGAGCATTTACAAACAAAGGCCATCCAAGTTGGTTTTAAAGAAGGCACACAAGGTGTTCGATAAAGTTCCTGAACCAAAAAGTTGACTGAGTTGGGCTATTTTGGCCATGCAATTGCATTGGGTTTGTCTGAAAAAGGTTTGGGGGAATTTTGGCACTGCTAAGGGACTGTTTTTGCATCAAGACAACTGAATTTCTGAAATGGCACCAAAGAGACAATGCCTGAGTGTCGGAGGGTCTTCATCTTCTACCGCGCCACCACTAACGGATTGGGACAGAGCCAAATTTATAAATGAGGAGGCCTAGAAAAGGTACAAAAGTTCTTTCGGCTCACGAAATCTGATTCCTGAGCGGGGTTTCAGGCCGGACAAGAAAGATGGTGAGCTAACCACCATGATACAGGAGCGCCATTGGATCCATTTCACAAAGCCACCTGGGTCAACTGTAGTATCTGGGGTTCGGGAGTTCTATGCCAACGCCAATCCCGAGGGGCCTGCTGTTGTCCAAGTTCAGGGGAAGCTAGTGGAATATAGTGGTCAGGCCAACAATGCCTTGTACGGAACACCCAACTATGCGGGCAACGATTATATGCAGGCGGGCCTTCGCAGCTATGATCTCGAGGATATCATTAGGCGGCTTTGCAAGCCAGGGACTACGTGGAAGAAAAATGATTACAAAGGGGAAAAGACCAGTTTCCCGACTTCCGCACTTAGTCGCTATGGGAAGGCGTGGTTCAGCTTCATATGTGCAAACATGATCCCGACCCGGCATCTGATCGACGTGATGAAGGATAGGGCGATTCTGCTATTTGCCATTATCACGAGTCTTAATGTGGATATTGGCGTGCTCATTCACGATTCCATTCGGAAGGCAATCAAGAGTAACATTGCGGCTGGACTTCCTCATCCATCATTGATCACCACCTTGTGCAAGCAGGAAGGTATCCAGTGGGGGCCCGAGGAGATAGCTTCGCCACCAATGACAATCATTGACCATCTGACAATCAAATGCTACTATAAGTGGGACGGGGCTGAGTCTTATGTCAGAGGCGAGGGTTACGGGCCACCTAAAGTGCCATCCCCTTCATCAGAGGCCAAGCCCTCGCAGCCTCCAGATGCTGCTCCAGATGTAAGCCCAGCTGGCCAAGGACTACTAGCCGACATCATGGTGTCTCTCACCCTGCTGCATCAAAAGCACGACGCCGAGGCTCGCAGACAGTAGAGGCATATTGCAGCTGTGGCGCAGAGGCAGGACATTGCTATGCAGTACCAGGTTAAGCTGGTAAACACCATGCAGAGCATTTACACCGACTATTGTGGCGAGAATCTGAGTTCACGCCATACCAGTTCCCGGAGCCTCCTGTCTTCCCACCATACCCTCCACCATCACCGCCCGATGATGCTGATGAGGACGCTGCTGTTGAGGATGAAGCTGATGCAGCTACTGAGTGAGCCCACTTCAAGGAAGCCCTCTTGTACACGATTACTTTATGTTTAGCAATGAGGGCATTGCTCACCTCAAGTTTGGGGGTGTTTTGGCTATTATCTATCTATTTCTGTACTGCCATGATTAGGATTGCATATTTAGTAATTTGTTATGACTTTTTATCAGTATTGTGGTGCAATCGTTTTGAACTGCGGGGTTATCAGGATTATGCTTTAAATTTTTAAGCCACGGACTGTTTTTGGTTTTTATTATTTAATGTTTTGATTTTTATCAGCATGGTTGTGGTTTATAGCCATCTTTTTGGGGCTTTTACAGATTAGATGTTTGTGCCATTTGAATGGCCTTTTTACCCTATTTTGAGCTGCTATTTAGCAAGGGTTATAGTTATTATTATTTTTTAATTTTGGTTGATGACGAGCGTCAAGTATCTATGACTATCTCTTAGAGTCGTGTCAAGCATGTATTAGCTAAGGGTTGTTCAATTGATAAGTTTAGACTGTGATTGATCCGTCCTTCTTAGCACACACCGACCAAACTATTTTTAACTAGTTATTTTTCAAATTTAGTTGGCGCATTTATTACTTTGAGAATTTATTCACTCTTATAAACTTTCATTTTTACAAGGTAATAAAAGACTTAGACGTTTATACAATTTTGGATCTTGGATTCTAGCATGTTGACATTGAAAAAAAAATAAAAAAAGAAAAATGAATGAAATGAGAATAAAATTAGAAAAGAAGAGTTTTATATCGAAAGTTTTGCAGTGGGTCGAGATAGAGCGTAAAACGCACTCGCCCATAAACGCAGGGCCGATATCGAGATGGAGCATAAAATGCCCTCGCTCAATAATCTTCGTTTGTGTTGTAAAATCTTAGTTGGCTTATGTTGATTATGTGGCCTTTACTACTCGAGTTATTAGATTCATAGAGGTGTTCTACACCTAGTGCCCTAAAGTCATCTAGCTTGGGAGTCACTGATCAAAAGCTCATTCATGGGTAGTTCTGAATAGCCTAAGGTAATTAAGTACTGTCCAAGTCTGATTTTACTGTCGTCATGCTAGAGTTTTTTGATCTTTTCCTGCATTTGCGTTTTATTCTTAATGCTTGTTGAATGCTTAAGTTGCGGAGTATGCATATTAGTATTAGCAATCGACTGTGCGAACTTATTTGAGCCATGATTAGTTAGGACAGTTGGTCTCCACACACACACATAGAATGGATCGAATACAGTCTTATGCTTGAATTTGAATGAACTCTTACTCATATCTGTGTTTGCCCTATTCTCTGGGAGTAGCTATGATCAAGCTTTGAAGCCATGATGCTACTATACTGTTTTTGTTTTCTTTCGCGTATGTTTTATTATTAGTGCTGTGTTAGTTAGTTTGCTTGAGGAAAAGCAAAGACTTAAGTTTCGGGGTATTTGATGAGTGAGATTTATACCCGCAAATCGGATACTGTATGACTTAAATAATTGCTTGAATTCGTAGTTTTTATGTTATTTTATATAAATATAGTGTTATTGTGCTTAACTGATGTATTGCAGAGCTTTACAGTGCTTTTCCAGCTTAAAGGGGCAAAACGGGCATTTTCCTCACACTCGCACCGCGGTGCCAACACCAAGCTTAATGGCCGCGCCGCAGCACCACCCCATGGGCCTTGCTGACATCACCTTCACGCCGCGGTGCCTTTGAACCTTATTAAGCTCGTGCTGCAGCGCGTGCTCTGTGTCCCTGATTTTTATGTGGCGCTACAGCGCCAACTACAACTTGGTGGCCCGCGCCGCGGCGCCACCTCCGGTTCCCAGACAACCAGGGTCGTGGTTTGACCTAGCTAAGGAAGGAAGGAGATATATAACAGAAGTAGCTTGGCATAACTCAAGCTGAGACATCCTATATCATAGTTTTTAGTTAGCTTAGCTTAGTTCTTAGTTTTATTTGTAATTTCTCTCTCTTTTCCTTAGTTGATGTTTGTACATATAGATTAGATATAGATTAGGGAGAAGTTTGGCTTTTTTTGGAGCACAGGAGCAGCGAGCGACACAGATTGGAAAGCTTGATTTGAGCGGAATGCGTGGGGATTGAAGGAGCTTTGACAGAGTTTCTTCTATCCATTTATTTCCTCTAATTTTGTATTCTATAAATGTTTTGCTACTTGTATTTGGTTTATTAACTATGAACTGAATATTGGCTCTAAGGTTATAATGGATCCCTTTGTTATTTGAATTGACTATCTTTATCCATTTGGTTGGCACCTTATGATTTGGTTTAATATATTTGTGCTTTATGATTCTCGTTAAGACATTAGTGATGATTTTGGTAATCTGCATGATATCGACTGAAGAATTGTAGATTTACACCTAATTATATTAGCATGTGATTGTGGGTTTCAACTGCATAAGTTGTGCATAGAATAGACATATCTCTGTGCGCCACGTGCGACCTGATAGAGAACTTATGCTTAAATCCTTGTTATGATTAATTCGCATAGACATATGTAGGATTGCATCTAGCTTGGACGTTCTTTTCTGTTCTATTCCCTTTAAGGTGGATCTGGAGAGGATATGTTTGTGCATACCTCGATAGAGGTGCATTAGCACCTGTGTGTTCTCGGTCGACAAATTATCGTGACTATTAAGACCAAAGAGAGAAAGGTTAACTAGTTTGATGAAACATAACACGCTAGGTGTTCGACAGAATTCCTTTGTGGGGGTGAAGTTGTGACCTTAGCTTGTATTCCTTAGAATTCCATTCGTTATCCATTTACTCGCTTTGTTAATTAGTATAATTAGATTAATCACACTTCCATTAACTGTTGTTCGAATAAGACTTTAGCGATAGACAGTCGGTAGTTGGTAAATATTAGTCATAGTTCCTCGTGGGTACGACACTCTCCTTATCACTGTATTACTTGTTAGACCGCGTATACTTGCACGTGTGTAGTGATCGGTAATCCGACCAACATGGAATCATCATCAAACTTGCATACTCCTCCAAAGTCAGAGTCAACTCTTGGGTCCCAAGCCGAAAAACCTACCTCTCCGGTACACAGTGCTCCAACATACCCTCTACAAATCTTGCGGGAACCTGAAATATCAAAAGGGTCATGGTATGCTGCAACAACTGATCTACGGTCACCCTAACTGGGGGTGACATACTATCATACCAATATCTCAGACGGGATGCTACCAATACTTGTGGGGTATGATCTATGCGACTGACTGTCGAAGAAGACATCTATGTGGGCCATATCATAATATCATCCAGGGGTCAATGCTGAATATCTCTAGACATACATACATATGCATAACATGATACATGCATAAAAGATAATAGATGGCAATATGATGCAGGGAATAGAAGATAGTACATACATTCCTAAATACATCATCATCTATATACATCATCTCTGTACAGCTAAACATACAGGGAAATGGGGCACAAACGCTCTACTACTAACAGAAGCCTATCAAAAGATATAGCGAGAATGGGGCACAACCACCCAATATCTAACAAGAGGCCTATCAAAAGAGATAACGATAATACACATCAGAAGAAGACAATGGTGTCAATATCTATAACATCAATCCTGTCCACCTGATGCAACTCCTTCTGAGTCACTGGATCTCTATCAGCAGGGATGTCAGGCCTACACAAAGGAGGATTTGCACCGACAAAGCCAAATGGGTCATCTAAGGGGCCAGCTCCTGCACTGGAAGGATCAAACAAATCTGCCTCTACCGGATCTCTACCTAAATGTCGAATAAAGAAATACGCCCGGTCCAGTCGCTGGGTCAGCCTGTTAATCTGTGTCACATGAGTCAGATCTCAGACATATGCTAGCCAATCCGTCATCATCACGGATCCTGGAACCATATCCCCCATGAACTGAGTGGCGCAGGTCTGGGTTCCAATGGTACGAGGGATCCACCAATGCTGGAATACATCCTGAGTGCAGGGACCCACTGACAATGCAAAACCGTCAACACCCAACAATGGAATATCAATGACTGGTGATTGCGACTCAGGCCAATAACGCCTGGCAGAAGGAAAGATCGGCATACGAATCTCTCCTATGGCACTCCTAATAGCACGCTCTCCTAAATAGAGCTCCCGTCCTCCATCTGTAAAGAGAGGAACCCTGCGGGTGGAAATCACGTACTCAACACCAGTCGGGTACCCATCCTCAAATCCAATGGCCAAGTGCTCCCTAGAGTAGGGAATCCATGTGATGACATCAGCTGTCAATAACTCCAGCTGTAGGCGACAATGAGTGAAACCCTCAGCAACAGGGACTTCCACCAATATGCAATGATGCCATCGCTATCCTCGTGGATAGGTATCCAACCCTAATACACTCACATGATGTAAACATGGGAGCCTCTCATAGGTCCAAAACTGGCAACACAAAGGCAAGCATCTGCTGTCAGTTGACACTCTTAAACTGTACATGGTAAATTATAAGAGAAATACTCACCAACAGAAATGGGTAAAATCCCAACCAAGCCTCGGTCAAGCCCTGCGAGTGCATACGCATGCCCTTGAGGAAATAGGCGAAGGTGTAGGAACCCCAATCATACTCTCTAATACGGTCCACATGTCGCGTGGCGCTGATCAAAGCGAACGACACCGTAAAAGAGTTATCTGCTATGAAGCACCCCCTAATGATCGTCAAAAACAATCGTCGAAGAATGCGATCCCTAACTCGGACATTAGCTGGTATGGTCTCACTCAACAACCCACTCATAGCATCTAAACTCAAAGGACCCGTACAGACATTCCTGCCCTTAAGCGCCTCCGTCGGAACACCTAACAAAGATCTGATGGTAGTCGGGGTAATATCCGTCGTGCAAGGCACTGGTGCCCCTCCAAACTCCATACCTGTGATAAATTGCCAATTTATCGGCATCATCATCACCTCACAGTCCAACAAATGGAGAGACTGAGTTTGGTGAAACCAGCGCTCAGACAATGCCCTAAGGTAACCCCAAGGACATCGACGGGGAAGGATGGAAAAGAATGCCCCTAATGCCCAGTCATGCATAATCGCTCTATAGTCAAGATACAGAGCCTGGTACATGGAGTGAATGCTTAACCAGTTCCCTCGAGGTTGTGTAAAGCCAGGAACCTTCATAAAATGTAGATCGACATCAAAATCCTTTAATCCTCATCAATAGGAAAGAAGGAAGATTAAGATCTAACTTTATACCTCGTTGGCGTGCAAATACATCGAGGGATGTCGACTCAGATCACCCAAAAGCTCTAGGTTTGCCACCTAAATACTCAGGAGGTCCCTACGGGGAACATGTGCAGCAGGAGCGGGGTCCACAATCGGAACATCCTTCTCCTCATTCTCGACATTCGACACATCAACCCGAACTGGACGTATCATCGCCTCCACCAGACGACGAGGCTATCTAACAGAACGGGGTCGAGAAACTTCAGAAGCCCTCCTCCGTACACCAGAAGTGGTCTTGCGGGAATTACTCGGCTGATCCAAATCAATAATATCTGGATAACAAGTCTTCAAATCACCTTAGAAAGGGTGTGGTAATTCTGAAACCTGGAGCTTTCTTTTCAAAATGCATTTTATGACTACATGCATGCATTACTTTAACATACATCTACAGTAGAGTTAAAAATGCATGATTCGCTAATGCCTATATTTTGGAAAATTTTTCCATAGTCTCCTCTATAAATAGGACTATCCACATGCACATAGGCATGACTAGGTGGCCATTCAGTAGCACACCTGCCCATAGTCATATACATACTATTTGCATTAAAAAGTCAAAGTCATCAATCCATAGGGGTAGCCTAATTACCAGGATTACTTTGCTTTACCACCTTTGCTCATTTGTCCTCAAAAAGGATAAGAAATAACAGAAAAAGGTGCCAATTTGACTGTTTCAAAAGTCAAATTTTTTCATATCATTATGTTCAGAATGGTTTAATACTAACATTTACTATGTTGAATATTTTTTATCAAGTCATTTGAGCATGCATATTCACTACTACGTGTCTAGATGCATTTCATATAAAAAGTCACTTTTCAACTGATAAAAACTGGAAAAGAAGACATGCATACATTACCAAGACAGTGTAGAACACTTGTACGGTGATAGAATTTACAGAAAGATGTCCGAACTCAGCAGATCTGAAGAAGACCTCTCTGATTTCCTGTGCGACGCAACGTAAAATGACTTGCAAAAGCAAACCAGCCCATTAATAGCCATCTACGGCTGGCCGCAGGTCCACCTACGGTTGTTGTAAGTGTACCTGCGGCACCCTTACATGGGTCCCATCTCTCTGGCTCGGTCCAGTTCGAATTGCAAAGGAATTCTTACAAGCTGAAAAGGACAAATCAAAGATAAAAATGCTACGCGATTGAGCAGAATAGCCTGAAATCCTGGTTTTCCTAGACCCGACTGTGGCTTTCATATCATTCATTGGTATTCACCCAAACACAGGGTATACTATATCGATGATCTCAGTAGTTACAAATCACATTTGGCAATACCGCACAAAGGTCCAATGCCATCAGTTCAGGGTCATCATTTCCCAAACAGATCCTCAGTGGGGGTTACAACGCATGGTCATATGTCCAAAAATAGATCCCCGGCGGGGGTTACAACGCATATTTTCCATTGATGCACACGTCAGAGAGGATCAAATAGATCCCCGGTGGGGGTTACAATGAATATTTTTCGTTGATGCACATGTCAACGAAGGTCAAGCAACCTTGATGTCAGTTCAGCCGTTGGCAAGTAAACCCAACGACGCATCGGAAGCCATCCGATGATTGCATTAGGTGATACACATCAACAAAGGTCAAGCAGCTTTGGCATTTATCCCCAACAGTGAGTTCATCCATTGATGTACACGTCAGCAAAGATTAATTATATCACCAGCGGGGGTTACAACGCATGGTCATCCATTGGTTCACACGTCAACGAAGGTCAGACAGCCCTAACAACACATACTGTTGGTAGTAAATCTAACAGAACATTGATATATCTTGGCAATACAAACCAGGAAGGATCAACATCATCGGGGAGGATCGAAGATGGAATATGGTATACACAGCCTCAAACAGACAAAGCTTTATCCCCACAGATCTCTTGTACACGAGAGGCACATCTTCGGAATGAAGTTGGGATCAAGGATTAAGGACTTTGGTGATAGCCCCAACGTCAACATCCTAAGAGATTTGGATCACACGTTCAAGCTTGTCATCATTGCCAATACCCGGTAGAAGCAACAGGGAGACAACAATCATCCCCAACATGTGGGAAGACAATCCATATGCATCATACATTTGCATTATGTTGCTACACATGACATCATGTTTATCTTGTTGCATTTTTCAAGTGTCTAGGATTCTTTATCCTATCCATGCCATTACATTGCATGAATATGATAAAGAGGGGAATCTGTAGACACTCGAAATTTTCTGCACACCTGTTACTGACATTGCAAGAGGGCAATTTTGTCTTTCAGAGATAACCCTAGAAGACAGTTCATATCCAGTTCGGATACTACCAAAAGTTCAGTTTCAACCCCGGAACACACACCGGGAGTATCAGTTTCAACCTTGGAGATAACCCCGAGGCATGCAGTTCCAATACTAGAAATTCAATCGAAGAAGGCCGATTCATCCTGGAGATAACCCCGAGATATTCAGTCTCAGTCCCGACACCAGGAATAGCGGTGCTAACCTTAGAGATAACCCCAAGGAGTATAATTGCAGTTTCAGAGATAACCCCAGAAATGCTTGTTTCAAAGCCATACAAACAGCTTCAGAACACTCGACACTCACACCGAGGCACTCGGTACAAGATCTGGAGATAACACCAGGAAGACAGGTACACCTCAGAGATGACACTGAGGACCTTTAACACTTGCAGTAGTCCAATCTCAGAGATAACCCTGAGCAACGTCTGCTTTATCAGCCCAAACTGGAGATAACCCCGGTGAGGGGCAAAATCATCATCTTGCCATCTTGATGCCACATCGTACTATCTAAACATCTTATACATACATTTATACACAACAATATCCCACAAGAACCAAGGAAGTCCAATCCCGAGTGACTATTGCGCAGGACAACAGATAGAATTTGAAGCTTGAAGACTGGAGGGCATGTTCCTATCTTCCTGACTTCGTACAACCTTTGATCCCATGTAATTAAGTAACTCTCGACAACGGCGGTCCGAAATAGGTCTTATACACCTCAGTCGGATGCCCGGATTAAAGTTTTAAAAGTTCGAGCGAACATCACGTTGCATGCGTGCACGTACTTGGAGACGGTAGGACCCGCAGAGCCCGGGGCACCCCGGGCAGTCGCTGGTACATCTACGGGTAGCAGCAGGTCCCCCCCTCTATAAATAGAGGGCTTGGGGTGGCCATTTTGTAAGAGAAAAAGGCGAGGAAGCCCTGTCCAATTTGCTCTGTTCACACCCTAAACTGAGTGCTTTCTCATTTTAAACACTTGTAACACTTAAAGCTATAGAAGTCTTCTTTGGCCGCCCACTATAAGCCTTCTTACACACTTTAAAGCCCTTCTCTTCATCTTTGCACACACTATTTTTCACGTTGAGAGTCGTGTTGCGTGCGTATGTCCAGACTTTGGTCCGTGGTTTCATTTCAGTTTGTATATATATATATATATATATATATATATATATATATATATATATATATACTTATATATATGAACTGTGTGTCGAACTCTGTTCGATGAGCCTAGACTTACGTCTGGAGCGTTTAATTGCTTTTATGTATATATATATATATATATATATATATATATATATATATATAATATATATATATATATATATATATGAACTGTGTGTCGAACTATGTTCGATGAGCCTGGATTTTACATCCGGTGTGTTTACTGCTTTAATATATATATATATATATATATACATTTCGCCCCGCCTGGAGTTTACTTCGTGGCGGTAGACCATTTTTACAGCTTTCTTTACATTTTTGATCCCCCATGGAGGTGCTTCGTGGTGGTTGATCATGCCAATATATATATATATATATATATATATATATATATATATATATATATATACTGCTTTTATATCTTTACATTTTTGATCCCCTATGGAGGTGCTTCGTGGTGGTTGATCATGTCTGTATATATATATTTATAGCTTTTATATATAACTACTTACGGATTTCATATAAACTGCAGTATCATGTGAGCCTAGGAATCATGTGATCAAAGATTCAGTTTACTGAATCTAGATTCGGTTCCCATGATGGATATTTTCAGCTGTAAGCAGCTTATAAATTTATTCACGGTGTTTGGATTTCCTTAGATGCTTTTCATGCCCACGAGGAGTTCGGCACTACTTTACATATTTTTTTCTCGACGATGCTTCGCATCTTGACAATAAAAGCAATCAAGCCGAACATTTAATAAAATGGAAGTGTAAAAGGTCTCAATTACTATTGAGCATCAGGGTTTGAAAAACTTCTTTTATAAAACTTCACTACTATATCTTGTTTAAAACTGAATTTTTACATAAATTCAAACCATGTGTATATAGGTGCGGACGAGGCCTCACATTACTTCTAAATAACAGCACATTGACCTCCACACACACATTTATATAACAGTTTCTTGAAAAGTGGCGGTCACCGTGGCAACATGGATGTCGGGGGGTGCCTAACACCTTCCCTCCGCATAAGCAAGTCCCCGGACCCTAATAAATCTTGGTTTCACAGACCCGTTTAGCAGTGTCACATCATTGGGTCAATGTGCAAACCTTTTCTCGGTTGTGTTGGTACAACCAGTTTAAAAAATAACTGGCGACTCTTATAGTCCAATCGTCGACATATACATGTCGGACCTTTTTCGCTTGTTTTTTCAAACAAATCTCACCTAACATGAGAACACAAAAGAACGAGAATAGAAAAGGGACAAATAAAAATCCCGACATCGACAACACAATTACCCACTAACCCATTACTTCACACCATAACTTTGCACCATCCTATCATCTCTATAAATTAACACCCTCACAACCCAAGTTCACCACATACATTCAATTCAAACGCAGAAAGCTACGAATTTGGGTTATTATTGAGGGAATTCATATAGCACTTGAGAGTGAGTCACTTGTCTTCTAATTCTTTATTTTCTATCACTATAGTAGAAGCAAAATCATCAAGTTTAGGGGATACAACAGTGTGCACACCAAGTGTTTGACAGATTGTGTGAGTGAAGTTTGGGGGGAATTTTATTGATAAAGCTTCCTGAGTTTCAATTCAATGGCATCTCAACCCACATTAAAACAATAAAGGAGAGAAAGTTCAAGGTCCACACAACCAACATGGACCTTTGATCGGCAAAAATTCAAAACTGTTGCCGTCGCCGACCGTTATGACTACATGGAAACAAAATCACTTACACCGGAGTGGGGGTTGGCACTGGACCATGTCGACAGTGAAATGATTCAACATATATATCAAAAAGGGTGGAACAAGTTCACGGAGGAATCCGAGGTCGCCGTTATAAGTGTGGTCAAAGAATTTTATGTTAACGCCGAGGACAAAGGCCCCTTTCAATGCTTTTGTGCGGGGTAGATTAGTTCCGTTTAGTGCCGACGCTATCAACACATACTACTAGTTAAGAGTACCGAGACATTGCCAGTACGTTCACTTACGTGACAACGATCCGGATTTGGAGGCTATTATGAAGGACATGACTAAGCCGGGAACCACATGGACCAAAGGTCGAAAAGGAGGCACTATTTTCATAGTAAGGATCTCAACAGGTATGGGAAGATATGGTATGCCTTTTTATGTGCAAAGTTATTTCCATCCACGCACACATCTGATGTGACCAAAGAAAGGCATTACTCTTATATGCAATTGTGCAAGATTTCATCATTGACGTTGGGACTATAATTAATTTTTCAATTCAACGGTGCTTATGAGGTAATTTCTCAGGCGGCTTGCCACACCCATCACTCATTTGTGGGTTGTGTTGCCAAGCGGGTTTTAGATGGTCCGATGATGAACCCACTCAGATGCCGCTTCAGCTACTGGATTCTAGAATGATTGTGTGGTATGCGATGTGGGCTGGGGGTGAGTCACATCCTAGAGGAGTAGGCTTTATATTTCCCTCAGCTTCGGAGGATGAGACTGACGCAGAAGACACCTCGGATGATGCCGAGTTTTAGGAGGATGCGACAATGGGAGAGCAAGGAACAGAGGCGCCACCACAGCCCGATATCATATCTAGTCCTCGGTTCTTAACTTTCAATGCCAAGTGGATGCGCAGAACAAGGAAGCACGAAGGGAGATGCGACGACTCGCAGCAAGGTAGGACCATATGTTTGAAGCCATGAATCTATCCTTCACCTCATTAAATTTGACTCTCCAGAGCTTCAATCCTGATGCACAATTCCCGTACCAACAGCCAGCCCCAATGCCAAGGTTTCCACCAAGGGACTCTGATGAAGAAAAATAACCACCACCACCCCAGACTTAGGCGATTACAGGGAATTCCTCACTTATTTATTGCTATATCTACACAATGAGGGCATTACAATTTTCAAGTTTGGGGGGATTTAGTTTCATTTAGTTTCATGTTGTTTGCATTTCATGTTGCATGTTTAATTTCATTAGCTAGGTTTGCATAATAGTGCAGTGTTTATTAGGATTGTTAAAAGTTGCATTCATGTAATCATATAGTTGCATAGTAGCTTAGGGTCATAAATAGTTGTTATTTATTTCTTGCATCATGTTATTTTAAGTTTTCCATATATATATATATATATATATATATATATATATATATATATATATATATATATATTTAATTAGTATTGTGTTATTTTGCATATGTCCAACAGTTGTTGTAGTTCAGTTTATTTTGGTCAATGATGATATTGGGATTAAGCAGATAAATACAATACCCAGTATTAGAACTATGATGTAATTTTGAGTTATGAATTGAATTTTTGGCATGTTTGACTGTAAGACCCCAACTTTTATAAATAAAGATGAATTTTCTATAAATATCATTTTTGAATATTATGGAGTTAATTTGATATAATGTTATAGTTGTGGGTAATATTTATAAATTTTGTAAAGTACGCAAGTTGTTATATAATATTCGATTGGTCGGGAAATATTCGTTTTAACAGGGAATATTCGTACAACGACACAATTATTGGTGGACCCCACAACGGAATTATTGTCGGATTGAGAAAACGACAAAAATATTTTATTAAAAATAACGGCGGAAATTTTACCATTGTTACTGTTGAACTACTCGGTAGTAAAAGTACAGTAATACGTGTGGTTGCATAGTAGCACACAGTATTGATTATTAATGCTTATGTGAGAAGTCACTCAGTTTGATTCAATTATTGTCAGTTAATAATATGAATTATTTAGCGATAATGACGTTTTGTTTTATTCGTATTATTAACGTAATAAAACAGAAATATCTTTTTATATAAAACAGAATACTTTATTAAAGCTATTCTATAAATAGAATATATTATATTTTATTTAAAAGATTTTTCTTTAGATATGAACCGTCAGATTAAAGTAATCAATCTGGACCGTTCATGGATTAGTTACTATGCATTCTATTTTTCTATAAATAGCAGCTCATTCCTTCATTATTTCTTACGAATTCACTGAACTCTAGAGAGAGAAACTATAGAGAGAGAGAAGAAGAGCATTCTGCTACTTAACTACTTCCTTATTTCAGCTCGTCTTTAAAACGGTAAGGGGTGTTATTCTTTCTTATTCATGAAGAGAACTGTTGTTATTCCATTTCTTATTATTCTGTTGGAATAACCTGTATACGCGGATCTACCCTATACTTGGTGACATTCTTCTATTATTCTGTTGGAACATCCTGTCTGTGTGTTTTACACCGGACCTGGTTCCGTTTTTATTATTATTCTGTTGGAACATCCTGTCTGTGTGTTTTACACCGGACCTGGTTCCGTTTTTATTATTATTCTGTTGGAACATCCTGTCTGTGTGTTTTACACCGGACCTGGTTCCATTATTTATTATTCTGTCGGAATATCCTGTCTGTGTGTTTTACACCGAACCTGGTTCCATTATTTATTATTCTGTCGAAATATCCTGTCTGTGCTTTTACGCCGGACCTGGTTCCATTATTTATTATTCTGTTGGAATAACCTGTTTGTGCGGTCTATCGCATGCATGATGATTTCTTTTGTTATTCCATTCTTTATTGTACTCAATTGGTTAAGTTTTGAATTCTATACTCCATGAAATTTGTGGAATATCCTTGATAATTGCGTTTCATCCAGTATCTTTTCATGAAAATATTCTTCTAAGTATTCTTGAATTTTACTCCACAAAGCAGTATCATGTTGACAATTTGGACGTTGTTAATTCTTGGATAAATTAATTCTTGAACTTGTTTTATTGAATTCTTATATCATTGTCATCATCCTCATGTTTATAAAATGTTGAAAGTCATCTGTGGCCTGTAGTGCATAGATGGACTTGGTATGATTATGACCAGGGATTATTCGGTATAATCATGACCGTAATGTTACAAATGATGTGGTAAAAGTCCTCATTGGCCGTAGTGCATTGATGGACAGTTGTTGGCATGATCATGACCATTAATGAATATACGAATATCCTTGGCCGTAGTGCAAGGGTGATTCGATGATTTGGATTATTTTATTAAGCTGAGTCTCAGCAATCGCAGTGTTGGAAAATCTTTTAAATCATAAAAGATAGTAGAGTTTATTTTCTACTTGACTCTTTTAATGGATTGCTTGTTCCGCTGCAGTTAAACTTGATGTCTATTATATTTTATCAGTTTAACATTGTTAAAGGCTAATGATAATTTATTCTGCATTATCTTAGTCATAATATTTCTAACTGGGCTAGTTGAGCTCACCCTTTCTTTCACTGTTCCCTTCAGGAAATGAGAACGGAGCTGGGGCAAGTCGGGGAACGGAGTGATGGTCCGGATGATAGTATTAGTTAGTAGTCCTCACTATTCTATGTAATGGTGTGTTAATAAATGTAATGAGGACTCCTTTTGAGTATGAATACTCTCTAGAAGATAATATTTGTATTCAAACTCACAGTTTATGTTTTGTCGTATTGTACACGACAGTTGTATTAGTAAGTTGTATTTGTATTTTGTACTATGTATCTGACGACCCAAGATGGGTGATGTATACCTAATTTTGGGGGCGTCACAGTTGGTATCAGAGCTTAGGGATATGATCCCTGGCTAAGATGTGAGAATAGAACTAGGAGGGGAGAGACGGGGAATTCCTTCGCTAATATGACCTGCCTAAGTTTATTTGCATGGTATGTTCAGAGGTTTTATGCAATTCATGCAACAACAGGTGAAAGCGGCTCTTGTCCACAACGTAGGTGGAAATACTGGAAACTCTCAGGCGGTCACCGCTAAACAGTTTAAGGAGCTGGGACCACCGGAGTTTAAGGGAGAACCCAAACCACTTGTAGCTGAAACATGGATAAAGCAGATCACCAAGATATTTGATGTCTTGGGTTGCTCCGAGGAGCAAAAGGTTCCCTTTGCCGCCTTTATGTTGCGAGGAGAGGCAGATTACTGGTGGGAATCGATAAAGCGTACTCAACCTGCCGCACTGAAGATGTCTTGGGAGAAGTTCCAAGAGCTGTTTAATGACAAATACTTTCCCGAGAGTATTCGTCACATGAAGGAGGTGGAGTTCATCAAATTGGAGCAGAATAATATGACCGTGTCGCAGTACGAGGCAAAATTTGCGGAGTTATCCTGGTTTGCGTCCCACCTGGTGGATAATGAAGAAAGAATGACGCGGATGTTTTTAAGAGGTTTAAAGCCGGAGATACGTCAACATCTTGTTTCTCATAAATTGTGTTTGTATTCAGATGTTGTAAATAGGGCTCAGTTGGTGGAGCGCGATAACGAGACAACGCAACCAAAAGAGAGCAGCCGGCAAAATGATAATACTAGTGAAATCAGTCATCGAAGCGGTGACAACAAGCGTGGAGGGAATCAACAGGCCAGAAATGGTAACCACTTCGGTGGTAATCAGGGCCAAAATAATAAGAATAGGCATTTCAAGAAGAGGAGATTCAACAATGATGGAAAGACGTCAGCACCAGCACCTATCGTTAAGGAAGGAGAACGACCACCTATCATATGTTTCAAATGCGGAGGGGAGGGGCACATCAGTCCAAACTGCGCGATGCCGTCCAAAGCATGTTATAATTGTGGAAGAGATTTAGCCCGATTTTGTCGTTTACCGAAGACAAATTCATCTAGGATGGAGGCACTAAAGGCCGTCCCAGAAAAGTCAAAACCAGTTGTGCAAGGGAGAGCGTTTGTTGTGAACTCCCAGAGAGCAAGGAACCCGAATGAGGTCATCACGGGTAAGCTTATCATAAACTCTAACGAAGTCTATACTTTATTTGATACCGGTTCTACCCATTCTTTTATTTCTCCTACTTGCGCTCATCGATTAAATTTGATTCCGGAGAAATTAGACTTTGACTTAGCAGTTGAAACCCCATTGGGAGAAACCTTCATTACATCCACGGTTTATAAGTCTTGTTTGGTTCAAGTTGGTACCCACACATTACCTGTCGATCTTGTTTCATTAAAAATACTTGCATTTGACGTGATTCTAGGGATTGATTGGTTAACTACTCATCATGCAAAAATTGATTATTTTCGTAAGGTTGTTAGCTTTCATATTCCTAATCGACCTATTATGCGAATTCAAGCAACCAAACCATTAAAATCAATCGCTGTCATCTCAAGCCATAAAGCTATTCGTTTATTGAAAAACGGATGTCAAGCTTTCTTAGCTCATGTCACAGATCTAAACAAAAATACGTCAGCTTTGAATGATATTTCTGTTGTTAATAAATTTCCTGACGTATTTCCCGAAGAACTTCCTGGCCTACCCCCAGAGCGTGAAATTGAATTTTGTATCGACCTTGAACCCGGTACAAAACCCATTTCCAAAGCCCCATATCGAATGGCTCCTATTGAACTTCAGGAGTTAAAGACCCAACTGCAGGAATTGTTAGACATTGGTTTTATTCGTCTTAGTACTTCTCCTTGGGGTGCTCCTGTTCTGTTCGTGAAGAAGAAAGATGGGAGTATGCGACTTTGTATTGATTATCGGGAGTTGAATCATGTCACCATCAAAAATAGGTACCCATTGCCACGTATTGATGACCTGTTTGACCATTTGCAAGGAGCACAATTATTTTCAAAGATCGATCTTCGTTCTGGATATCATCAGCTGAAGGTTAGAACTGAGGATATTCCAAAGACGGCTTTTAGAACTCGGTACGGGCATTATGAATTCTTAGTTATGTCTTTTGGATTGACTAATGCTCCTGCTGCCTTCATGGATATGATGAACAGGGTATTTAAGGAATATTTGGATCATTTTGTGGTCGTCTTTACTGATGACATCCTTGTTTATTCGAAAAGCCGTGAAGATCATGAGCAACACTTGAGACTGGTACTCCAAAAGCTTCGTGAATACAAACTTTATGCCAAGTTGAAGAAATGCGAGTTCTGGCTGGAAGAGGTAGCATTCCTTGGGCACGTAGTATCACGTCGTGGAATATCGGTTGACCCGGCAAAGATTGAAGCTATTCAAAGCTGGGAGCAACCTAAATCAGTGACCGAAGTACGTAGCTTTCTTGGTTTGGCTGGTTATTATCGGAGATTCGTGGAAGGATTTTCTCGAATCGCTACTCCATTAACTCAGCTGACTCGGAAAGATACAAAGTTCGGTTGGAGCGAAGAATGTGAGCAGAGTTTTCAAGAACTCAAGAGGAGACTCATTTCAGCACCTGTTCTAACAATACCATCTGGCTCGGAGGGATTTGTCATCTACAGTGATGCTTCGAGCAAAGGGTTGGGATGCGTTCTCATGCAACATGGAAAAGTCATAGCCTATGCATCAAGACAACTCAAGGAATATGAGAGGAATTATCCTACTCATGATCTAGAGTTGGCAGCTGTTGTCTTTGCACTTAAAATTTGGAGGCATTACTTGTATGGGGAGAAGGTGGAGATCTTTACGGATCATAAAAGCCTCAAATATTTCTTCACTCAAAAGGAACTCAACATGCGACAACGACGTTGGCTTGAACTGTTGAAAGATTATGATCATACCATTCAATACCATCCTGGAAAAGCGAACGTGGTAGCTGACGCATTGAGTAGAAGATCATATGCAAGTACGAGTGCGATATTATCAACACAAAGGCCCATTTTGTGTGATTTGCAAAGGATGGAGATAGAGTTAAAGACTCCAGGGACCCATGTGATGATGGCGAATATACGAGTAGAACTGACTTTAATCGATAAAGTTAAAGCTGCTCAAGCTACAGACCTGGAGCTGATGCGTATGAAGAAGAAAGTGCAAGAAGGTGCTATACCGGAAGCAAGAATCGATGAAGAAGGAATACTTCGAGTCAACTCCAGACTTTGTGTTCCTAACAACCCTGATTTAAAGTATGAAATCATGATGGAGGCGCACAACACACCGTTTGCAATCTATCCTGGAAGTACCAAAATGTATCATGATCTTCGTCATACATTTTGGTAGAGCAATATGAAGAGAGAGATAGCATTGTTTATCTCAAGGTGTCTAACTTGTCAACGAGTCAAAGCGGAGCATCAAGTACCAAAAGGTCCATTACAACCACTTGAAATTCTAGAATGGAAGTGGGAGCACATTACCATGGATTTCGTTACCGGTCTTGCTAGGGTTTCTCAAGGTATTGATGCGATTTGGGTCATTGTTGATAGATTGACCAAGTCTGCTCATTTCTTACCGATACGAGAAACTTATACACTTGAACGTCTTGCTCGTATGTACATAAACGAGATTATAAGACTGCATGGTATGCCAGTATCCATAGTTTCTGACCGAGACCCAAGATTCACTTTACGATTTTGGGTAAGTTTACGAAAAGCTATGGGCACGGAGTTACGATTTAGTTCAGCATATCATCCTCAGACGGACGGACAATCAGAGAGGACTATTCAAACTCTTGAAGATCTATTAAGACTCTGGGTCTTTGACTTCAACGGAAGTTGGGACAAGTTCTTACCATTGGTGGAGTTTTCCTACAACAACAGTTATCAATCAAGTATTGGCATGGCTCCATTCGAAGCATTGTATGGAAGAAAATGTCATTCTCCAGTATGCTGGGATGAGGTGGGTGAAGCAACGTTGTTGGGACCGGAGTTGGTACGTATGACTACAGAAAAGATTCAAACGATCCGACAACGTATAAAAATCTCACAAGATCGACAAAAGAGTTATGCTGATCTTCATCGAAAGGACGTGGAATTTGATGTAGGAGATCATGTGTTCTTACGTGTTGCTCCATGGAAAGGAGTTACGAGATTTGGAAAGAGAGGAAAGCTCAATCCTCGATTCATCGGTCCATTTTTAATCCTCGATCGAGTAGGAACTGTGGCTTATAGACTCGCTTTACCGCCAAGTATGTCTCGTGTTCATAACGTTTTTCACATATCCATGTTACGCAAATATGTGGAAGACCCGAACCACATTATTGAGTTAGAACCGGACGAAATAGCGGAAGATTTGACGTATGAAGAAGTTCCTGTTCAAATCTTGGATAAGAAGGAACATATTCTACGCTCCAAGGTTATACCTCAAGTCAAAGTTTTGTGGAGAAACCACGATGTTGAGGAAATGACTTGGGAGTTAGAATCTGAAATGAAATCAAGGTATCCTTACCTCTTCGACATACCAGGTACGTACCCTAATTTCGAGGGCGAAATTTCATAAGAAGGGGAGGTTGTAAGACCCCAACTTTTATAAATAAAGATGAATTTTCTATAAATATCATTTTTGAATATTATGGAGTTAATTTGATATAATGTTATAGTTGTGGGTAATATTTATAAATTTTGCAAAGTACGCAAGTTGTTATATAATATTCGATTGGTCGGGAAATATTCGTTTTAACAGGGAATATTCGTACAACGACACAATCATTGGTGGACCCCACAACGGAATTATTGTCGGATTGAGAAAACGACAAAAATATTTTATTAAAAATAACGGCGGAAATTTTACCATTGTTACTGTTGAACTACTCGGTAGTAAAAGTACAGTAATACGTGTGGTTGCATAGTAGCACACGGTATTGATTATTAATGCTTATGTGAGAAGTCACTCAGTTTGATTCAATTATTGTCAGTTAATAATATGAATTATTTAGCGATAATGACGTTTTGTTTTATTCGTATTATTAACGTAATAAAACAGAAACATCTTTTTATATAAAACAGAATACTTTATTAAAGTTATTCTATAAATAGAATATATTATATTTTATTTAAAAGATTTTTCTTAAATATGGACCGTCAGATTAAAGTAATCAATCTGGACCGTTCATGAATTAGTTACTATGCATTCTATTTTTCTATAAATAGCAGCTCATTCCTTCATTATTTCTTACGAATTCACTGAACTCTAGAGAGAGAAACTATAGAGAGAGAGAAGAAGAGTATTCTGCTACTTAACTACTTCCTTATTTCAGCTCGTCTTTAAAACGGTAAGGGGTGTTATTCTTTCTTATTCATGAAGAGAACTGTTGTTATTCCATTTCTTATTATTCTGTTGGAATAACCTGTATACGCGGTCTACCCTATACTTGGTGACATTCTTCTATTATTCTGTTGGAACATCCTGTCTGTGTGTTTTACACCGGACCTGGTTCCGTTTTTATTATTATTCTGTTGGAACATCCTGTCTGTGTGTTTTACACCGGACCTGGTTCCGTTTTTATTATTATTCTGTTGGAACATCCTGTCTGTGTGTTTTACACCGGACCTGGTTCCATTATTTATTATTCTGTCGGAATATCCTGTCTGTGTGTTTTACACCGGACCTGGTTCCATTATTTATTATTCTGTCGAAATATCCTGTCTGTGCGTTACGCCGGACCTGGTTCCATTATTTATTATTCTGTTGGAATAACCTGTTTGTGCGGTCTATCGCATGCATGGTGATTTCTTTTGTTATTCCATTCTTTATTGTACTCAGTTGGTTAAGTTTTGACTTCTATACTCCATGAAATTTGTGGAATATCCTTGATAATTGCGTTTCATCCAGTATCTTTTCATGAAAATATTCTTCTAAGTATTCTTGAATTTTACTCCACAAAGCAGTATCATGTTGACAATTTGGACGTTGTTAATTCTTGGATAAATTAATTCTTGAACTTGTTTTATTGAATTCTTATATCATTGTCATCATCCTCATGTTTATAAAATGTTGAAAGTCATCTGTGGCCTGTAGTGCATAGATGGACTTGGTATGATTATGACCAGGGATTATTCGGTATAATCATGACCGTAATGTTACAAATGATGTGGTAAAAGTCCTCATTGGCCGTAGTGCATTGATGGACAGTTGTTGGCATGATCATGACCATTAATGAATATACGAATATCCTTGGCCGTAGTGCAGGGGTGATTCGATGATGTGGATTATTTTATTAAGCTGAGTCTCAGCGATCACAGTGTTGGAAAATCTTTTAAATCATAAAAGATAGTAGAGTTTATTTTCTACTTGACTCTTTTAATGGATTGCTTGTTCCGCTGCAGTTAAACTTGATGTCTATTATATTTTATCAGTTTAACATTGTTGAAGGCTAATGATAATTTATTCTGCATTATCTTAGTCATAATATTTCTTACTGGGCTAGTTGAGCTCACCCTTTCTTTCACTGTTCTCTTCAGGAAATGAGAACGTAGCTGGGGCAAGTCGGGGAACGGAGTGATGGTCCGAATGATAGTATTAGTTAGTAGTCCTCACTATTCTATGTAATGGTGTGTTAATAAATGTAATGAGGACTCCTTTTGAGTATGAATACTCTCTAGAAGATAATATTTGTATTCAAACTCACAGTTTATGTTTTGTCGTATTGTACACGACAGTTGTATTAGTAAGTTGTATTTGTATTTTGTACTATGTATCTGACGACCCAAGATGGGTGATGTATACCTAATTTTGGGGGCGTCACAGTTGGTATCAGAGCTTAGGGATATGATCCCTGGCTAAGATGTGAGAATAGAACTAGGAGGGGAGAGACGGGGAATTCCTTCGCTAGTATGACCTACCTAAGTTTATTTGCATGGTATTTAATTGGTCGGTCATAATATAAGGATAATATATGACATATCAATTAACTTTTATTTTGTGGCAGTATCTGAAAATGGCATCTGAGAATGTTGAGAATAGCAATGGAGCACAGACGATTATTGATTCACCACATATCAATAATCAGGATAATGTGCATCAGGAAGGTGACAATCCTCATGCAAACAACAACACTGACCAGATGATGAATGATGGAATGTTCAGAGGTTTTATGCAATTCATGCAACAACAGGTGAAAGCGGCTCCTGTCCACAACGTAGGTGGAAATACTGGAAACTCTCAGGCGGTCACCGCTAAACAGTTTAAGGAGCTGGGACCACCGGAGTTTAAGGGAGAACCCAAACCACTTGTAGCTGAAACATGGATAAAGCAGATCACCAAGATATTTGATGTCTTGGGTTGCTCCGAGGAGCAAAAGGTTCCCTTTGCCGCCTTTATGTTGCGAGGAGAGGCAGATTACTGGTGGGAATCGATAAAGCGTACTCAACCTGCCGCACTGAAGATGTCTTGGGAGAAGTTCCAAGAGCTGTTTAACGACAAATACTTTCCCGAGAGTATTCGTCACATGAAGGAGGTGGAGTTCATCAAATTGGAGCAGAATAATATGACCGTGTCGCAGTACGAGGCAAAATTTGCGGAGTTATCCCGGTTTGCGTCCCACCTGGTGGATAATGAAGAAAGAATGACGCGGATGTTTTTAAGAGGTTTGAAGCCGGAGATACGTCAACATCTTGTTTCTCATAAATTGTGTTTGTATTCAGATGTTGTAAATAGGGCTCAGTTGGTGGAGCGCGATAACGAGACAACGCAACCAAAAGAGAGCAGCTGGCAAAATGATAATACCAGTGAAAGCAGTCATCGAAGCGGTGACAACAAGCGTGGAGGGAATCAACAGGCCAGAAATGGTAACCACTTCGGTGGTAATCAGGGCCAAAATAATAAGAATGGCATTTCAAGAAGAGGAGATTCAACAATGATGGAAAGACGTCAGCACCAGCACCTGTCGTTAAGGAAGGAGAACGACCACCTATCATATGTTTCAAATGCGGAGGGGAGGGGCACATCAGTCCAAACTGCGCGATGCCGTCCAAAGCATGTTATAATTGTGGAAGAGAAGGTCATTTAGCCCGATTTTGTCGTTTACCGAAGACAAATTCAGCTAGGATGGAGGCACCAAAGGCCGTCCCAGAAAAGTCAAAACCGGTTGTGCAAGGGAGAGCGTTTGTTGTGAACTCCCAGAGAGCAAGGAACCCGAATGAGGTCATCACGGGTAAGCTTATCATAAACTCTAACGAAGTCTATACTTTATTTGATACCGGTTCTACCCATTCTTTTATTTCTCCTACTTGCGCTCATCGATTAAATTTGATTCCGGAGAAATTAGACTTTGACTTAGCAGTTGAAACTCCATTGGGAGAAACCTTCATTACATCCACGGTTTATAAGTCTTGTTTGGTTCAAGTTGGTACCCACACATTACCTGTCGATCTTATTTCATTAAAAATACTTGCATTTGACGTGATTCTAGGGATTGATTGGTTAACTACTCATCATGCAAAAATTGATTGTTTTCGTAAGGTTGTTAGCTTTCATATTCCTAATCGACCTATTATGCGAATTCAAGCAACCAAACCATTAAAATCAATCGCTGTCATCTCAAGCCATAAAGCTATTCGTTTATTGAAAAACGGATGTCAAGCTTTCTTAGCTCATGTCACAGATCTAAACAAAAATACGTCAGCTTTGAATGATATTTCTGTTGTTAATAAATTTCCTGACGTATTTCCCGAAGAACTTCCTGGCCTACCCCCAGAGCGTGAAATTGAATTTTGTATCGACCTTGAACCCGGTACAAAACCCATTTCCAAAGCCCCATATCGAATGGCTCCTATTGAACTTCAGGAGTTAAAGACCCAACTGCAGGAATTGTTAGACATTGGTTTTATTCGTCCTAGTACTTCTCCTTGGGGTGCTCCTGTTCTGTTCGTGAAGAAGAAAGATGGGAGTATGCGACTTTGTATTGATTATCGGGAGTTGAATCATGTCACCATCAAAAATAGGTACCCATTGCCACGTATTGATGACCTGTTTGACCAGTTGCAAGGAGCACAATTCTTTTCAAAGATCGATCTTCGTTCTGGATATCATCAGCTGAAGGTTAGAACTGAGGATATTCCAAAGACTGCCTTCAGAACTCGGTATGGGCATTATGAATTCTTAGTTATGTCTTTTGGATTGACTAATGCTCCTGCTGCCTTCATGGATATGATGAACAGGGTATTCAAGGAATATTTGGATCACTTTGTGGTCGTCTTTATCGATGACATCCTTGTTTATTCCAAAAGCCGTGAAGATCATGAGCAACACTTGAGGTTGGTACTCCAAAAGCTTCGTGAATACAAACTTTATGCCAAGTTGAAGAAATGCGAGTTCTGGCTGGAAGAGGTAGCATTCCTTGGGCACGTAGTATCAAGTCGTGGAATATCGGTTGACCCGGCAAAGATTGAAGCTATTCAAAGCTGGGAGCAACCTAAATCAGTGACCGAAGTACGTAGCTTTCTTGGTTTAGCTGGTTATTATCGGAGATTCGTGGAAGGATTTTCTCGAATCGCTACTCCATTAACTCAGCTGACTCGAAAAGATACAAAGTTCGGTTGGAGCGAAGAATGTGAGCAGAGTTTTCAAGAACTCAAGAGGAGACTCATTTCAGCACCTGTTCTAACAATACCATCTGGCTCGGAGGGATTTGTCATCTACAGTGATGCTTCGAGCAAAGGGTTGGGATGCGTTCTCATGCAACATGGAAAAGTCATAGCCTATGCATCAAGACAACTCAAGGAATATGAGAGGAATTATCCTACTCATGATCTAGAGTTGGCAGCTGTTGTCTTTGCACTTAAAATTTGGAGGCATTACTTGTATGGGGAGAAGGTGGAGATCTTTACGGATCATAAAAGCCTCAAATATTTCTTCACTCAAAAGGAACTCAACATGCGACAACGACGTTGGCTTGAACTGTTGAAAGATTATGATCATACCATTCAATACCATCCTGGAAAAGCGAACGTGGTAGCTGACGCATTGAGTAGAAGATCATATGCAAGTACGAGTGCGATATTGTCAACACAAAGGCCCATTTTGTGTGATTTGCAAAGGATGGAGATAGAGTTAAAGACTCCAGGGACCCATGTGATGATGGCGAATATACGAGTAGAACCGACTTTAATCGATAAAGTTAAAGCTGCTCAAGCTACAGACCTGGAGCTGATGCGTATGAAGAAGAAAGTGCAAGAAGGTGCTATGCCGGAAGCAAGAATCGATGAAGAAGGAATACTTCGAGTCAACTCCAGACTTTGTGTTCCTAACAACCCTGATTTAAAGTATGAAATCATGATGGAGGCGCACAACACACCGTTTGCAATCCATCCTGGAAGTACCAAAATGTATCATGATCTTCGTCATACATTTTGGTGGAGCAATATGAAGAGAGAGATAGCGTTGTTTATCTCAAGGTGTCTAACTTGTCAACGAGTCAAAGCGGAGCATCAAGTACCAAAAGGTCCATTGCAACCACTTGAAATTCCAGAATGGAAGTGGGAGCACATTACCATGGATTTCGTTACCGGTCTTCCTAGGGTTTCTCAAGGTATTGATGCGATTTGGGTCATTGTTGATAGATTGACCAAGTCTGCTCATTTCTTACCGATACGAGAAACTTATACACTTGAACGTCTTGCTCGTATGTACATAAACGAGATTGTAAGACTGCATGGTATGCCAGTATCCATAGTTTCTGACCGAGACCCAAGATTCACTTCACGATTTTGGGTTAGTTTACAAAAAGCTATGGGCACGGAGTTACGATTTAGTTCAGCATATCATCCTCAGACGGACGGACAATCAGAGAGGACTATTCAAACTCTTGAAGATCTATTAAGACTCTGTGTCTTTGACTTCAAGGGAAGTTGGGACAAGTTCTTACCATTGGTGGAGTTTTCCTACAACAACAGTTATCAAGCAAGTATTGGCATGGCTCCATTCGAAGCATTGTATGGAAGAAAATGTCGTTCTCCAGTATGCTGGGATGAGGTGGGTGAAGCAACGTTGTTGGGACCGGAGTTGGTACGTATGACTACAGAAAAGATTCAAACGATCCGACAACGTATAAAAACCTCACAAGATCGACAAAAGAGTTATGCTGATCTTCATCGAAAGGACGTGGAATTTGATGTAGGAGATCATGTGTTCTTACGTGTTGCTCCATGGAAAGGAGTTACGAGATTTGGAAAGAGAGGAAAGCTCAATCCTCGATTCATCGGTCCATTTTTAATCCTCGATCGAGTAGGAACTGTGGCTTATAGACTCGCTTTACCGCCAAGTATGTCTCGTGTTCATAACGTTTTTCACATATCCATGTTACGCAAATATGTGGAAGACCCGAACCACATTATTGAGTTAGAACCGGACGAAATAACGGAAGATTTGACGTATGAAGAAGTTCCTGTTCAAATCTTGGATAAGAAGGAACATATTCTACGCTCCAAGGTTATACCTCAAGTCAAAGTTTTGTGGAGAAACCACGATGTTGAGGAAATGACTTGGGAGTTAGAATCTGAAATGAAATCAAGGTATCCTTA
Source organism: Panax notoginseng (assembly GCA_016801055.1). NCBI lineage: Eukaryota > Viridiplantae > Streptophyta > Magnoliopsida > Apiales > Araliaceae > Panax > Panax notoginseng. The sequence goes on along the minus strand of CM029020.1, from coordinate 84,572,906 downwards.
CCTCTTCGACATACCAGGTACGTACCCTAATTTCGAGGGCGAAATTTCATAAGAAGGGGAGGTTGTAAGACCCCAACTTTTATAAATAAAGATGAATTTTCTATAAATATCATTTTTGAATATTATGGAGTTAATTTGATATAATGTTATAGTTGTGGGTAATATTTATAAATTTTGTAAAGTACGCAAGTTGTTATATAATATTCGATTGGTCAGGAAATATTCGTTTTAACAGAGAATATTCGTACAACGACACAATCATTGGTGGACCCCACAACGGAATTATTGTCGGATTGAGAAAACGACAAAAATATTTTATTAAAAATAACGGCGGAAATTTTACCATTGTTACTGTTGAACTACTCGGTAGTAAAAGTACAGTAATACGTGTGGTTGCATAGTAGCACACGGTATTGATTATTAATGCTTATGTGAGAAGTCACTCAGTTTGATTCAATTATTGTCAGTTAATAATATGAATTATTTAGCGATAATGACGTTTTGTTTTATTCGTATTATTAACGTAATAAAACAGAAACATCTTTTTATATAAAACAGAATACTTTATTAAAGTTATTCTATAAATAGAATATATTATATTTTATTTAAAAGATTTTTCTTAAATATGGACCGTCAGATTAAAGTAATCAATCTGGACCGTTCATGGATTAGTTACTATGCATTCTATTTTTCTATAAATAGCAGCTCATTCCTTCATTATTTCTTACGAATTCACTGAACTCTAGAGAGAGAAACTATAGAGAGAGAGAAGAAGAGCATTCTGCTACTTAACTACTTCCTTATTTCAGCTCGTCTTTAAAACGGTAAGGGGTGTTATTCTTTCTTATTCATGAAGAGAACTGTTGTTATTCCATTTCTTATTATTCTGTTGGAATAACCTGTATACGCGGATCTACCCTATACTTGGTGACATTCTTCTATTATTCTGTTGGAACATCCTGTCTGTGTGTTTTACACCGGACCTGGTTCCGTTTTTATTATTATTCTGTTGGAACATCCTGTCTGTGTGTTTTACACCGGACCTGGTTCCGTTTTTATTATTATTCTGTTGGAACATCCTGTCTGTGTGTTTTACACCGGACCTGGTTCCATTATTTATTATTCTGTTGGAATATCCTGTCTGTGTGTTTTACACCGGACCTGGTTCCATTATTTATTATTCTGTCGGAATATCCTGTCTGTGCGTTTACGCCGGACCTGGTTCCATTATTTATTATTCTGTTGGAATAACCTGTTTGTGCGGTCTATCGCATGCATGGTGATTTCTTTTGTTATTCCATTCTTTATTGTACTCAATTGGTTAAGTTTTGACTTCTATACTCCATGAAATTTGTGGAATATCCTTGATAATTGCGTTTCATCCAGTATCTTTTCATGAAAATATTCTTCTAAGTATTCTTGAATTTTACTCCACAAAGCAGTATCATGTTGACAATTTGGACGTTGTTAATTCTTGGATAAATTAATTCTTGAACTTGTTTTATTGAATTCTTATATCATTGTCATCATCCTCATGTTTATAAAATGTTGAAAGTCATCTGTGGCCTGTAGTGCATAGATGGACTTGGTATGATTATGACCAGGGATTATTCGGTATAATCATGACCGTAATGTTACAAATGATGTGGTAAAAGTCCTCATTGGCCGTAGTGCATTGATGGACAGTTGTTGGCATGATCATGACCATTAATGAATATACGAATATCCTTGGCCGTAGTGCAGGGGTGATTCGATGATTTGGATTATTTTATTAAGCTGAGTCTCAGCAATCGCAGTGTTGGAAAATCTTTAAATCATAAAAGATAGTAGAGTTTATTTTCTACTTGACTCTTTTAATGGATTGCTTGTTCCGCTGCAGTTAAACTTGATGTCTATTATATTTTATCAGTTTAACATTGTTGAAGGCTAATGATAATTTATTCTGCATTATCTTAGTCATAATATTTCTAACTGGCCTAGTTGAGCTCACCCTTTCTTTCACTGTTCCCTTCAGGAAATGAGAACGGAGCTGGGGCAAGTCGGGGAACGGAGTGATGGTCCGGATGATAGTATTAGTTAGTAGTCCTCACTATTCTATGTAATGGTGTGTTAATAAATGTAATGAGGACTCCTTTTGAGTATGAATACTCTCTAGAAGATAATATTTGTATTCAACCTCACAGTTTATGTTTTGTCGTATTGTACACGACAGTTGTATTAGTAAGTTGTATTTGTATTTTGTACTATGTATCTGACGACCCAAGATGGGTGATGTATACCTAATTTTAGGGGCGTCACATTGACAATGGTATAAAAGGTTTGCACTTCAATAACATTTATGTGGACTAATTAGTTCAAATTGATACATAAGGATGTTCTAAAGGATAATGCTAGTTTGAATGAAAGAATGACAGGAACAAGTAGTGATGGCTAAAGTTAGACAAGAACATAAGTTTGGGAGAATATTTGGGATATATAAGCTATATATATATATACGAATAAACACCGTGGCGTGATTGTCTAGTTTTGTGGCATTTGTTACTTGAGTAAGTAAGCTCGAGGGGATTGTCTTTACACCTAGCGCCCTAAGGTCTTGATGGTCTGGGAGTCATTGGTCGAAAGCTCGTTAAGGTAGCATTAAAAAGCCTGAGGGAATAAGACATTGCATAGCTATGTGTATAAAAAAATATATGAATAAAATGGGAAATAAGAGCAAAAAGCCCCCGTAGATGAAAAATAAAGCATAAGTATTCCATGTTGAGCCTCGATATTGGTAATTGTTTGAATTTAGTTGGATCTAGCTTGTTTTTCGATTTCTTAAGTTTACACTGTATGATGCTTTCTAAGAGAGTTGTTATGCATTAAATTTGTAATTGTATCAGTTAGCATGAATGTTGAGCACACGCACACTATACCAGTAATAACGGTTTAAGATTTGAGGATTGATAAGGAGTTATTGATTGGTTTCGATATGAAGTGTTGTAGTGTTTGCTTGATTTCTCTAAGGCCGAAGGAATAATTTTGATTCTATGATACTGTTGGATTCATAGATATATAGATTAGATACATCACATATCATTGCATTGCATTTCATAGCATGTTAGTTCGTTTTGTGCTTGAGGACTAGCACGTTTTAAGTTTAGGAAATTTTGATAAGTGGGTTTTATACCCGGGAATCAGTTCCTAATTCAAGCTTAATCGGTGTTAATTCCTTGTTTTCATGGTTGTTTTTACTTGTTTATTTGTATTTTGTGTGTAGGTTTGGTGGTGTGGCACATGATCAAAATAAGGGTGAAATTGTGGCAAGAAATGGAGAAAATAAGTAAAACATGTTCAGTTGACAGGAACCTAGCCAGCCGGGGCGAGCCTATTTGTGCCTTACACACCAGTCGGGGCGGGGGGTCCAATACTCAGAAGACAGGAGAGAAGCCTGCTGGGACGGGGGGTGCCGAATCTGAGCAGTCCATTTGTGATTCAAACACTGATAGTGTCGACTTCGGGATTTTTATTTGTCCCTTTCCATTTCTTATTCTTTTGTGTTCTCATATTAGGTGAGATTTGTTTAAAAAAACAAGTGAAAAAGGTCCGACATGTATCATGTCGACGATGGACTATTAAGAGTCGCCAGTTGATTTTTTATATGGTTGTACCAACATAACCGAGAAAAGGTTTACACATTGACCCAGTGATGTGACACTGCTAAACGGGTCTGTGAAACTGAGATTCATTAGGGTCCGGAGACTTACTTATGCGGAGGGAAGGTGTTAGGCACCCCGCGACATCTGTGTTGCCACGGTGACTGCCACTTTTCAAGAAACTGTTATGTGAATGTGTGTGTGTGTGTGGGTCAATGTGCTGTTATTTGGAAGTAGTGATATGCCTCATTTGCACCTATATACAAAGGGTTTGAATTTGTGTAAAAATTCAGTTTTAAACAAGATATAGCAGTGATGTTTTATAAAAGAGGTTTTTCAAACCCTATGCTCAATAGTAATTGAGGCCTTTGATACTTCCATTTTATTAAATATTCGGCTTGATTGCTTTTATTTTCGAGATGTGAAGCATCTTTGAGAAAATAATGTACAAAGTAGTGCCGAACTCCTCGTGGGTATGAAAACCATCTGAGGAAATCCAAACACCGTGAATAATTTACAAGCTGCTTACAGCTGAAAATGTCCATCACGAGAACCGAATCTAGATTCAGTAGACTGAATATGTGATAACATGATTCCTAGGCTAACATGATAACGCAGTTTGTAAGAAAGTTGTAAGCAATTATATGTATAAAAGCTGTAAATATATATAAATACAGACATGATCAACCACCACGAAGCACCTCAATGGGGGATCGGAAATGTATATATATAAAAGTGGTAAATATATATATATATATATATATATATATATATATATATATATATATATATATATATATATATATATATATAGACATGATCAACCACCACGAAGCACCTCCATGGGGGATCAAAAAATGTAAATAAAGCTGTAAAAGCGATCAACCGCCATGGAGTAAACTCTGGGCGGGACAAAACATAAAGAAAGCAGTAAAAACGGTCAACCGCCACGAAGTAAACTCCAGGCGGGACGAAATGTATGTATATATATATATATATATAAACTGAAATAAAACCACGGACCGACGTCCGGACATACACACTCAACACGACTCTCAACGTGAAGAATGGTGTGTGCAAAGATGAAGAGAAAGTCTTTAAAGCGTGTAAAAAGGCTTACAGTGGGCTACCAAAGAAGACTTCAATAACATGAAGTAGATGAACACTCGGCTTCCGCTGGTAAAAAGTATCTATATATTAGCTTACAAGTGTTTAAAATGAGAAAGCACTCAGTTTAGGGTGTGTACAGAGCAAATTGGACAGGGCTTCCTCGCCTTTTTTTTTCTTACAAAATGGCCACCCCAAGCCCTCTATTTATAGAGGGGGGAGCCACAGGTGTACCTGCAGCTAGCCGCAGATGTACCTTGTAACGACCGAGAAATTCGGATCCTTTGTAAAATACTTTTAAATAATTAAATAATGAATAAAATTCTATTATTGATTATTATTATGTGTTAGTAAATGAATACCGTTCTAAAACCTAGAAACGTCGGAACATTGTAGTATTTTAACTACGTGAAGGAATTAAAGTTTTTGAATTTTCAAGACGAAAATAAAAGTTTTTCGAGAAATTTTTTTAAAAACACTATTCATCGTTTTCCGCTCGGGAATTATTTTTAAACTTCCGAGAAATACGTAACCTTATAATATCAAGGTGAGATGGATTATGTAATAGTAATTCAAGTATGGAAAAAATAATATTTCGCTTACGGACTTAATTTGAGACGTTAAGGGTTAAGTCTAATGAAATAAACTTGTGGGATCTTGTATGATGTACAATTCCAATAAGAATTAAGGTGTAAGTCCAAGATGTAGTAATATTAAGCCCAAGGGGTTGTTAATGTAAGCCCAAAGCAAATTATTGCAAGCCCAAATGAATAAGCTAAAAATTACTAAACCTAAGCATGATCCATGGGGCAACCCATGGGTGAACTTGGTGACCAAGACTTTGTTGTGGTGGCCAAGTAATAAGAGTAGGGTGCAAGATTACTTAGTGGTAAAGTAAGTGAATTGTAAGGAGGTTACTTAAGGAGGTGGGATGTCTTAATGACAATTATGCCCTAACATTAGCAAGTCTATAAATACCAAGCTTGGATTCATTATTTGCTTGTTCAAATTTCATTCAATAACTTCCTTACAAAATAACTTAATTGTTAGAGAGAATAAGCACAAATAAGCTAGAACTTCCATTGTTAGATTTCCAAGAAGAAGGAAGCTAGTAATCAAAGGTAATGATCTTATGATCTTATATCTACAATCTCTATCATTATAAGGTGATAAGAGAAGTGTAGATTAATGAGCATGTATGCTAAGAACACATAAGATTGGATAATCAATGGACTTAGGCCTTGTAAGTCTTGAATAAGTAACTTGAACCTAATTAAGTTTTGAACTTATGATGAATATGTATGAACTTGTCATATGATTACTTTAAGAAGTTAGTATGATTCATAAGATGTTAGAATGTTGCTTAAAGGACTTAAATTAATAATAAGTCATAAGAAATGAAATCTTGTAATGTATAAATTGTTAAGTTATGAACTTATGAGGAATAAGCCATAACCTAATTTAAAGATAGGTTGTTGTAATATGTAAGTTGAGATGTCTAGTTAATGAATGGAATCCATTTGGAATGATGAACAAATCGTTAGTAACAAAATTTTGTCGGAATTCACACGATTGGACGATAATCGTCGAATTCGTGAAATTCTCGGAATGGAAGTCGGATCTTGTGTTTGAACTCAAAAATGTTGGTTTCTGATGGAGACAAGTCGTATTTGGCATTATAGAGTTGCAGACTTAAAAATGACCATATTTTGACTTAGAAAGAAGAAACGAGCGTTGAATGTTCACGAACGTTTATCGTATTCGTTAAAAATAGACTAATAGGTGAATTTTTAGTTAACAAAGTAAAATAGATAAAATTCTTCCATGAACACGTAGAGCATGTAATTTGTGAAACGTAGGCTCTTGAACGAGCCAATTTGGACTTATAACGAAGAAGTTACGTGCCCGGGAGTTTCGCAAAATTTTAAGTCTGTCAAAATTTTTTGGTGCACAAAGCTGGCGCCGCGGCGCCAGCCTAAGGCCAAATATCCAGCGCCGTAGCACCGAGCTTGGCCGAGCAAAGCTATCACCTACTATTAGTTGGCACCGTAGCGTGGCCATTACAAAGGGGACTCGCGCCGTAGCGCCGAGTCCGGTCTTTTAGTCCTAGCATGTGGCGCCGCAGCTCGGCACAGAGAAGGAATGCTGGCACTGCAGTGCCAGCCTTAGGGTTTAGACAGCAAAGAATGGTTACAAGTAGAACATGAATGGTAATTGATTAGCAATAAACTAAGGAACTTAATGTAACATTGTTAAGACATGTTTAAACCTCAAGTATGATCACTTAGGGTTAAGATAAGTCAATTGCATATAAACATACGAATGACGTAATGGAAAGCCGGGACCAATGATAACAAATCTAACATGTAATTAGATTGAGAAGAAGGGTAAGATTCTTTAGGAACCATGTATGTTGTTCATGACCTAATGTGTTATGTGATGTTATCATCTACTATAGAGACCTTAAAGACTTAAAGTGCACGTGTTATAATTGTAGCAGATGCTAAAGGCAAGTATTCTAACCCTTGTTCCAGTTCAATCTGGACAAGCTTTGTAATTCATGAATTCTTATGCATGAGTTAATGTCGGATGAAGTCAACGCCAATTCTTTCGGCTAGACATATGATATGTTGGATTTCTTATAATCTATCAAAGTATTGTCAATGATTTACCAAACTAATATTGGTGTGGTTTTTAAAAAGGAGACCGAGTATGCTAAAATGTTTTGTCGTCAAACGACAGGCACGTGAGGTTGCCACAACTTAAACGTACACATGTTTAATGAATGTAGTGTTGATCAACATAGAGGACTATAGGCAAATCACCTAGACGTGCTAGTAAGCTATGTCAAACTTACAGACTTCGTGCCGGGATGTCCTTTTCAAAGTACTTATGAAATGCTCATGGTCTTGGACCGAAATTGATGTTTTACTGAATATTGTTATTGTAAAACATTTTGAATGAAAAGTAGTGCTATTTTGAATTATCAATAGTACTTCGTAACTATTGTTCAGTTATCGAAGATATACGATTCCTATGTTTCAATCATGCTATTTTACTAGAATTGTTGTACTTGCTGAGCTAGTTAGGCTCACTCTTGCTTGAACCATATGAATGCAGCTAAGATCGAACGGACCGATGGATCTGGCAAGGATAAAGGGACAGCTAAGGCAAACCTGTAGATTACTTATGTAATAGTATAGGCTTGTAATGATAATATTTGATATTATGACAAGGACAAATATAACGGTTATAAAGAACATGGGGGAATGTTAATATTATTTTAAATATATATATATAAGACATATTCGTTCTTTTGAGGCATTTTAATTGAATGTTTGTGTGAACTATAGTACCGTGTAGCACCATCTGTCGGGTTAGAAGATACCCGAATTTGGGGGCGTCACATACCTGCGGCTGCCCGGGGTACCCTGGGCTTCACGGGTCCCATCATCTCAAAGTTCGTGCACGCATGTAACGTAATGTCCGCTCAAACTTTCAGAACTTCAATTCGGGCATCCGATTGAGGTGTATAAGATCTATTTCGGACTGTCGTTGTCGAGAGTTACACAATGACATGGGATTAGAGGTTGTACGAAGTCAAGAAGATAGGACCATGCCCTCCGGTCTTCAAGCTTCAAATTCTATCCGTTACCCTGCATAATAGTCACTTGGGATTGGACTTCCTTGGCTCTTATGGGACATTGCTGTGTAGAAATGTATGTATGAAATGTTGAGACGGTGCGGTGTGGCGTCAAGGTGGCAAGATGACGACTTTGTCCCTCACCGGGGTTATCTCCGGTTTGGGCTGATAAAGCAGACGTTGCTCAGGGATATCTTTGAGATTGGACTGCTGCAAGTGTTGAAGGTCCTCAATGTCATCTCTGAGGTGTGCCTGTCTTCCCGTTCATATCTCTGGGTATTGTACTGAATGCCTCGATTTGAGTGCCGAGGTTGAAGCTGATTGCATGCATTTGAAACAAGCATTTCTGGAGTTATCTCCGGAATTGCAATTACACTCCTTAGGCTTATCTCTAAGGTTAGCGCTACTATTCCTGGTGTCAGGACTGAGACTGAATATCTCGGGATTATCTTCAGGATGAATCAGCCTTCTCCGGTGGCATTTCTGGTATTTAAACTGCATGCCTCGGGGTTATCTCCGAGGATGGAACTGATACTCCCGGTGTGTATTCCGGGGTTGAGACTGAACTTCCGGTAGTATCTGGATTGGATATGAGCTGTCTTTCAGGGCGAATCTGGCCTCTTGCAATGTCAGTGACAAGTGTGCAGAAAATTTCGAGTGTCTACAGATAGGCCGTGAGTTTAAGTGATTGCATTGTGTGGGGATTTTATAGGGAGTAGGATTGCACTCAGATTATGGGTGTAAACATATAACTACATCGAAAATAACAAGATGACTACCACGAAAGGCAATTAACAGAGATTAAGGACAAATTTATTGAGCAAGCATTAGAGTGAAGGTTTTGAAGGATTTTTCGTATCGATTGCAAATTGAGCTGAAGAAAAGGGTGGTTCTGAGTTATTCTTTTCTTTTAGTTTATTTGTAATTGAAATGATGTTTTCTTTAATTTGTTCAGTTACTATTTCATTAATGATGAACTAAATATTTTTTAGGCTTATGACGGATCTTTAAGTGGAACGATGATTACGTAACTTTGATTTTCAGTTTAATAAGCTATTATCCAGTTTATCTATATTAATTTAAGCTTGAATTTGTGAATTGCATGATCAACAATTCTTTGTGGACTTGTATGGATTCGAGAGAGGAAGTACGAGTCTAGACTTAGTTAATATAGCTTGTGTTTTTGAATTTTGTGAATGAACAGAATATTGATGAATGTTAGGGTAGAGATATGCTTGACATCGCATGTAATTAGATAAAGAGCTTGAACTTAAACCTTCTTTAATTGTAATTCACATACAGATATAGTGAGTTAGTTGATTAAGGTGTTTAACTTGATTCTATCTAATTTGCGAATTTGAGTTAATATGGTATTAGTACATCGAGAGGTGGCTAGTTCTACTTTCGTGTTCTTGATTAATAAACTAGGATAGTGAGTTAAACTGGAATAAGGTGTAATAATCAGAGTGATGTTTAGAGTGAAGTCGTAAGCTTAATTCTCCAATATTTGTTTGAAAAATTTAGTTTTTAGGGTTTGTTGATTGTTTGGTGGTTTTGATATTTTTAATACATTTAGTTACAAATTTGAAATTGGTTAGTTTACTAAAATTAGGATTAATAGGAAATTGGTAGTTGTAAGGGTTAATTTCTTATTAAAAGTCTCTGTGGGAACGATACTCTACTTACTATTATATTACTTGTTGGCCACGTATACTTGATGCTGTGCGTAATTAGATTTTACCCAACACCAACAACTGTCCATCAATGCCAACAACTGTCCATCAATGCACTACGAGATTGTCCATCAATGCACTACGGGCCAATGAGGACTTTAACCACATCATTTGTAACATTACAGGTCATGATTATACCGAATAATCCCTATTCATAATCATAACAATCAACAGTCCATCTATGCACTACGGGCCAAAGATGACTTTCATCACAATATAAGCATGATGATGATGACAATGATATAAGAATTCAATTAAATGAGAGCACGAATAAATTTTAAAGATTTATAATTTAATTTATCCAGAATTCAATAATTGTCCAAATTGTCAACATGATACTGCTTTGTGGAGTAAAATTTAAGAATAATATTGTATCAAAAATAATTTGGAGAGAAAAGAAATTAATTTTTGTCATGAATAGTACCCTGGGTGAATAGTACCCGAGTGAATAGTATCCTGTGAATAATACCCCGGCATGAAAAGATTAAAAATTATCAAGAATGCTCAGAATAATATTACCATGATAAAATACTAGATGAAGCGCAAATTTCAAGAATATTCTATTAATTTTACGGAGTATAGAAGCAATACTTTAACAAAATGAGTGTAAAATTCGGAATCAGAAACGAAATAATATTACTTACATACTACAGAGTATGGAAGGAAATATTATTTCATACAAATATTGAACAAAAATAATATCCCTTACCTTAAAAAGAGAGTACTTCTGACTGGTAGGGCGGGGATATTCTTGAAAAAAAACTTATATTGTTTTCTACGCTCAAAACTTCCTTAAACTCTAAAGAAATATACTCAATATTATAAAAGAAGAATTCTCTAATTCTGGTGTGATTTTCAATTCTAAACTAAGCATCCTATTTATAGGAGAATGGAAGGATACTATTTAGAAAATAATCACGGACGCACAGTGGGAAAAAAATGCACGGGAGTTCGGCGTCTGAATTCACATGATTTACTATGCAAACACTGTGCAGACATTATAGAAACACTATGCATAATAAAATATAATATATTCTATTTTTCATAAAAAACAAAACTTATATATATATATATATATATATATATATATAATAAAACTGAGATAACTTTCTACCGATAGTTTAAAAAAATGGGTAAGTGTAGGTCCATATAATAAGCAAAATTTACAACAAATACTTCATAAAAAATCCCCTCATTATTTTTAACAATATTTATTCATCAATAATATAACTTGCAATATTAATTACCAGATCATTCCCAGGAAAAGGGGGCTTTACGATAATGATTTTTCCATATTGGCGCGTAATTAGGTGACCAAACCCCTTTCCTCGACAGAACTTTCTACACATTGTCAATAATGTAAATAATAATATGAATAACTTGTCATCTCAATTATTGATTTAATAATATAAAATATTATAACAATAATTGAATCAATAATGTGAGATAATATGCAGCAATTACTATGGTAATAATTGAATAAAACTGAGTGACTTCTCACGTAAGCATTAATAATTAATATCGCGCGCTACTATGCAACCACGCGTATTACTGTACTTTTTTCGCCGGGTATTTCAACAGTTAACGGTAAAACTTTCGTCGTTATTTTTATAAAAAGATATTTCTATCGTTTTCTAACTCCTACAGTAATTCCGTTGTGGGGTCCACCAATGATTGTTCTGTCGTACGAATATTCCCTGTTAAAACGAATATTCCCCGACCAATCGAATATTTTATAACAACTTGCTTACTTTGCAAAATTTATAAATATTACCCACAACTATAACATTATATTAAATCTACACTATAATATTCAAAAATATATTTCGAGAAAAATTCATCTTTATTCATAAAAGTTGGGGTCTTACACCTTCCATCAGCACGGGCCACGTTACCCCTGCAGAGCTTTGATCTAGCCTAGCGCGGGGCACGCTGTACTTTACTCTAAGGCGACGCGGGGCACGCTGGTCTGATAGAACCTCTCGACGAGATTTTTGGCACTTTGATTTTCTACCTTATTTGATTAAATCTTGTGTAACTTGTTCATTGTATATCCAAATGAGGTCGAACCACTTTCATTATCTTGTTACATATCTTTAATATTAGAATTCTTAAGTCACCTTTCAACATCTTCGGTTAGTCACATTTTATTGGTTTCCAATCTAGAGCACACACCTGGACATGTTTCACTATACGTTTTGTTACGAGTTAGCTTTAAGTCTGAATCCGACGATTCCACTAGGGTTATGTTCGTTTTTCATATATGTTCAGCGTAACATTCTTGGATTATACACATAGTTTACACATTATAAGACATTAATCACAAGTATCAAACTTTCAAGCATACTAAGCTAGATTTCATGCTCACATGCATTTTTGTTATTCACTTAGTTTTATCATCACATACACGGCATGGATATCACATATACTCCTTCCAATACTCATCCTTATACCTTTGGATCCATCATGATCACACAACACACAAACCTCCCACAATCAAGCATACATTTCTTACTTGAAATCATAACTAACCTATTTGACAAAAATATGTAATAGATAGTGAACCTACCTCTTAGTGACTTTCTTTCTATTGATTAGAAACTTTGAGTATGCCTCCACCTTGATTCCTTCTTCTAGGTTTTCTCTTGAACCACCAATGTGACGCCCCCAAAATAGGTATACATCACCCATTATGAGTCGCCAAAAACTTGGTACAGAAACAACTACTACTTCATTAATACAATTGTTGTGTAAAATACAACAACCCAATACTGTGAGTTTAAATACAAATATTGTCTTCTAGACAATATTCACACTCAAATAAGTCCTCATTACAATTATTGAAACACTATTTTACAAAATAGCGAGGACTGCTAACACAACTGACTGGAAACATCACTCCACACCCTGACTAGTTCCCGCTATATTCTCGCCTCTTGAGAAAAATGGAACAAAAAGGAAAAGGGTGAGCTCAACTAGCCCAGTAAAGAATATTATGACTAAGATAATATACAACAAATTATCGTTAGTCTTCAACAGGAAAAAATCTGATAAAATATAATAGACAACAAGTTTTAGATCAACAACTGCAGCGGAAACAACAAACCATTAGAAGAGTCAAGTAGAGAAAGAAATCTACTATCTTATAAGATTTAAAAGTCCATCATCAATATTTTATCCCTGTAACATCAATCAATATACATCTTGAATCAAATATTCATCTTTGCACTACAGGCCAAAGATATTCATTTGTAACATCAGTCGGTCATGTTCATCTCAACACCTGTTCATCTTTGCACTATGGGCCAAAGATATTCATCAGTTAATCATTCATCTTTACACTACAGGCCAAAGATATTGAGTAATATCATCATTTAGGACTGAGGATGATGAAAAATATTTTAAAGGAAACGAATCCAGTGAGACAGAAGGACAAATATTAGGGATCCATATTACAGTTTATCCAAGTGCAATAATATCCCATAACCACCAATTTTGAAGTAGAATTCAACAATAAAGATCAAAACATGGATACAATCAAGGATAGTAACCATAATAGACATCTTGGACAAAAAGGAAAATTTTCATTTTTCGGTGAATAGTGTCGTATTCGTGAATAGTGCCGTATACGTGAATAGTAATCCCGATACAAAAAGTTCCAAATTTGATAAAAAGTTTATATCAATATTTCAGCATAATGATATTGAAGAAATAATATCATTTAAGAAGAAAATAATATCCCTTACCTCAAACGAACAGTACTTCTGATCAGAATATCGTATATGAGGCTGAATGAAACTTGTGCTGAATAGAAACTCTCAAAGTATCAGAATACTCACAAAATATGCTCGATAATATAGAGAGAGAAAGAGAGAAAACTTATGAATTCTGGTGTGATTTTCAATTCTAACTTAACCCTCTATTTATAGGAAAATGTTAGCACGCCGAAGCAGACTTGACCTATAACCTAATGGCTTTACCTGCTACTATTCCTACCCACCACATTTGAATAAAAATTTTAGCACATTTCTCACCAACCAAAAGTGGGGCCTACCAATTCTAGAATTTTCCACCAAAATGATAAATTCTGAAATTTCAACAATTTCTGAACTAGTCATCTCTTAAAATTCATAACAAATCATACGTTCATTTTTAATGGTTCAAAATTTGTGGACATATACTCAACTTATATATGTATAACATATCCAAAAATCACAACGATCCAACGGTCAGATTAAAAATTATAACCCCCGCAATATATCTTAAAAATCCTGATTGATTTTTAATACCTTCATTCCGACAAAAATACTGATAAAATATCTCAGCATTAATTCCTTCATTTATAACCACAAAAATATATCCCTCATTTATATCCATAAAAAATAAATATTTTCTTATCATATGAATCAATAATTAATTATTCACAAATAATATTACAGAATCACAATTATGACAACCAAGCCGTTCCCAGGAAAGAGGGGGCTTTCCAATAAGAATTTCTCCTTACTGGCGCGCAATTAGGTGACCAAACCTGTCCTTGGACAAAACTTTCTAGACATTGCCAATAATGTTATCTAATAATATTATTCAAATAATATGAATTATTGATCTGATAATGGAAAATACTGTGCAGTAATAATTATTGAACAACAATAATATAAAATATCAATGTAACAATTATTGAATCAATAAAATAAAATATTGAACAGTAACTACTGTAACAATTATTGAGTAGTGCCGTAAGAATCAATAATTCAAAAATACTGTGCAATCCTTGTGCTACTGTATTTTAACCACCGGGTATTCCAACAGTATTAACGGTAACAACTACGCCGTTATTTATAAACAACTTATACTTGTCGTTTTCTTCCTCCAATCGCTTTCTATTATGGGGCCCACACAAGGCTGCACCGTCGTACTAATATTTCCCGACAGCAAGAATATTCCACGACCAAACGAATATTCCCTAACAAAATGAATATTTTATAACCACTTGCTTATTTTGCAAAATTTACATATTTCACCCATAACCAAAGTATTATATCAAATTAACTCCTTATTATTCGCAATAATATTTAGAGAAAATTTGATTTTATTCATTAATAAGTTGGGGTCTTACAACCTCCCCTCCTTATGAAATTTCGTCCTCGAAATTGACGTACGTACCTGGTGTTTCGAAAAGGTGAGGATACCTCGCTTTCATTTCTGATTCTAACTCCCAGGTCATTTCTTCAATAGCATGGTTTCTCCACAAAATCTTAACTTGTGGTATAACCTTCGTGCGTAGAACATGCTCTTTCCTATCCAAGATCTTAACATGTACCTCTTCGTACGTTAAATCTTCGGCTATCTCGTCTGGTCTAACTCAATTATGTGGATCGGGTCTTTCACATATTTACGAAGCACAGATACGTGAAAAATATTATGAACACGAGACATGCTTGGAGGTAATGCGAGTCGATATGCCACATTTCCTATTCGGTCAAGAATTTCAAATGGACCAACAAATCGTGGATTGAGCTTTCCTCTCTTCCCAAATCTTGTAACTCCTTTCCATGGTGCAACACGTAATAATACATGATCCCCAATACTAAATTCTACATCCTTTCGATGAAGATCTGTATAACTCTTTTATCGATCATGTGCCCTTTGTATACGTTGTCGAATCGTTTGGATCTTCTCTGTAGTTATGCATACCAATTCTGGTCCCAACAACGTTGCTTCTCCCACCTCGTCCCAACATACTGGAGAACGATATTTTTGTCCATACAAGGCTTCAAATGGAGCCATACCTATACTTGTCTGATAACTGTTGTTGTAGGAGAATTCCACCAGTGGCAAGTACTTATCCCAACTTCCTTTGAAATCTAGAACACAGAGTCTTAATAGATCTTCAAGGGTTTGAATAGTCCTCTCTGATTGCCCGTCCGTTTGAGGATGGTATGCTGAACTGAATCGTAAATTCGTGCCCATAGCTTTCTGCAAGCTAACCAAAAATCGTGAAGTGAAGCTTGGGTCACGATCCGAAACTATGGATACTGGCATGCCATGCAATCTCACAATCTCATTCACATACATACTAGCAAGACGTTCAAGGGAATAAGTCTCACGTATAGGCAAGAAATGGGCAGACTTGGTTAATCTATCAACAATGACCCAAATCGCATCTATGCCTTGAGACACCTTGGGAAGACCCATAACAAAATCTATAGTAATGTGTTCCCACTTCCATTTCAGAATCTCAAGTGGTTGCAATGGACCCTTTAGTACTTGATGCTCCGCTTTTACACGTTGACAAGTTAAACACCTCGAGATAAACTCCGCGATCTCTCTTTTCATATTGCTCCACCAAAATGTATGTCGAAGATCATGATACATTTTGGTACTCCCAGGATGGATTGCAAATGGTGTGTTGTGTGCCTCCATCATTATTCTATGCTTCAAATCAAAATCGTTAGAAACACAAAGTCTGGAGTTGACTCGAAGTATTCCTTCTTCATCGATTCTTGCTTCTGGAATAGCACCTTCTTGCACTTTCTTCTTCATACGCATCAGCTCTATGTCCGTAGCTTGAACAGCTTTAACTTTATCGATTAAAGCCGGTTCTACTCGTATGTTTGATATCATCACGTGGGTACTTGGAGCCTTCATCTCTATCTCCATCCTTTGCAAGTCATACAAAATGGGCCTTTGTGTTAACACCATTGCACTCGTACCCGCGTATGATCTTCTACTCAATGTGTCAGCTATTACGTTCGGTTTTCCAGGATGATATTGGATGGTATGATCGTAATCTTTCAACAGCTCAAGCCAATGTCGTTGCCGCATGTTGAGTTCCTTTTGGGTGAAGAAATATTTGAGGCTTTTATGATCTGTATAGATCTCCACTTTCTCCCCATACAGGTAGTGTCTCCAGATCTTCAACGCGAAAACGACTACTGCCAACTCCAAATCATGAGTAGGATAATTCCTCTCATATTCTTTGAGTTGTCGCGAGGCATAGGCTATGACTTTCCCATGTTGCATGAGAACACATCCTAACCCTTTGCCTGAAGCATCGCTGTAGATAACAAATCCATCCGAACCAGATGGTATTGTCAAAACAGGTGCCGAAATGAGTCTCCTCTTGAGTTCTTGGAAACTCTTCTCGCATTTCTCACTCCATATGAATTTTGTATCTTTCCGAGTCAGCTGAGTTAACGGATTAGCGATTTGAGAAAATCCTTCCACAAATCTCCGATAATAACCAGCTAAGCCCAGAAAGCTACGTACTTCGGTTACCGACTTCGGTTGCTCCCAACTTTGTATGGCTTCAATCTTCGCCGGGTCGACAGATACTCCATGTTTTGACACCACGTGCCCAAAGAATGCTACTTCCTCAAGCCAGAACTCGTATTTCTTCAGTTTGGAATATAGCTTGTTTTCACGAAGCCTTTGCAATATCAGCTTCAAATGGCTCATGATCTTCACGGCTTTTGAAATAGATGAGGATGTCATCAATAAAGACAACAACGAACTGATCCAAATATTCTTTGAACACACGGTTCATCATATCCATGAAAGCAGCAGGAGTATTAGTCAATCCAAAAGACATAACTAAGAATTCATAATGCCCGTACCGAGTTCTGAAGGCAGTCTTTGGAATATCCTCAGTTTTAATCTTCAGCTGATGATATCCAGAACGAAGGTCGATCTTTAAAAAGAATTGTGCTCCTTGTAACTGGTCGAGCAGGTCATCAATGCGAGGTAGCGGATACCTATTCTTGATGGTGACATGGTTCAATTCCCTATAGTCGATACAAAGTCGCATACTCCCGTCTTTCTTTTTTACGAATAAAATAGGAGCACCCCAAGGAGATGTACTAGGACGAATAAAACCGATGTCTAATAACTCCTGTAATTGGACTTTTAACTTCTGAAGTTCAATAGGAGCCATTCGATATGGGGTTTTCAAAATGGGCTTTGTACCGGGTTCAAGGTCAATAAAGAATTTAACTTCACGTTCTGGGGGTAGACCAGGAAGTTCTTCAGAAAATACGTCAGGAAATTCACTAACAACAAAAATATTATTCAAATCTGACGTGTTTTTGTTCAAGTCCATAACATGGGCTAAGAAAGCTTGACATCCATTTTTCAGTAAACGAATGGCTTTATGGCTTGATATAACAACGATTGATTTTAATGGTTTGGTTGCTTGAATTCGCATAACAGGTTGGCTAGGAATATTAAAACTAACAACCTTACGAAAACAATCAATTTTGGCATGATGAGTAGTTAACCAATCAATTTCTAAAATCACATCAAAAGTAAGTATCTTTAAAGAGATAAGGTCAACAGGTAATGTGATTGTGCCAACTTGGATTAAGAAAGATTTATAAACTGTAGATGTAATGAAAGTTTCTCCTAACGGAGTCTCCACAGATAGGTCAAAGTCTAATTTCTTCGGAGTCAAGTTTAAACGTTGAGCACAAGTAGGAGAGATAAAAGAATGGGTAGAACCGGTATCTAGTAAAGTATAAACTTCGCAAGAATTCAAGATTAGCTTACCCGTGATCACCTCGTTCGGGTTTCTCGCATTTTGGCCAGTCACGACAAACACACTTCCAAGAACCGCTTATTTTGACTTATCCGGGATAGCTTTTGGAGTCACCATCCCCGCTGAACTTGGTTTTGCTACAGAACACTCTCGAGCTATATGACCCTCCTTTCCACATTTATAACATACCTTGGATTGTTGTGGGCAGTTTGGGCTGATATGTCCCTCTTTCCCGCATTTGTAACAAACGACTGGTGCTCATTCTCCTCCCCTAGAAACAATTGATGTTTGTGCTGACGTTTTTACGTTATCATTGTTGTACCTTCTCTTCTTGAAATCTCCTCCCGACTCGCTCCTTCTATTATCACGGCCACGATTTCCACCAGAGTGGTTACCGCTTTTGTCCGAATGTTTTCCTCCCTGCTGGTTTTCATTGGTTCGATGACCGCTGCCACCGGTATTACCTTGGTTGTGTTCCCTCGGTTGAATATAATCATTATCTCGCTCTAATAATTGAGCCCTGTTTACACCATCTGAATATAAAAAAAAATTATGAGAGATAAGATATTGCCGAATCTCGGGTTTTAAACCTCTCAGAAACATCCTTGTCATTCGTTCCTCATTCTCGACCAAATGAGGTGCAAACCTGGATAACTCTGCAAACTTCGCCTCGTACTGGGACACCATCATGTTATTTTGTTCCAGTATAATAAACTCTACCTCCTTCATATGACGAATACTTTCAGGAAAGTACTTGTCATTAAACAGTTTTTGAAATGTTTCCCAAGACATGTTGAGTGCGTCAGGCTGGGTACGCTTTACAGACTCCCACCAGTAGTCTGCCTCATCGCAGAACATAAAGGTGGCGAATGGAACCTTCTGTTCCTCCATGCATCCCAAGACATCGAATATCTTGGTAATTTGCTTAACCCATGTTTCCTCCATGATCGGATCCAGCTTTCCCTTAAATTCTGGTGGTCCCAACTCTTTGAACTTCTTGGCTGTGACAAGTCGCGCATTGTTATCATTTCCACCCGTATTCTGCACACGAGTCTCCCTCGTCTGATTTTGCATGAACTGCAAAAAGCTCCTAAACATTCCATCATTCATCGTTTGCTCGATAATGTTGATTACAAGAGAAATATTGCCAGCCTGTTGCACATTCTCCTGATTGGTAACTAAAGGTGTTTCCACGGTCTCATACACTCTATTGTTAACGTTCTCAGCAGCCATTCCTAAATACTGCCATAAAACAAGGGTTAATTAAACAAATTAACATATCACATAATATCCCTATATTATGACCAACTAACAAATAAGCTTAGGTAGGACACACTAGCGAAGGATTTACTCGTCTCTTCCCGCCTAGTTCTATTCCCCGATCTCCGCCAGAGACCATATCCCTAAGCTCTGAAACCAACTGTGACGCCCCCAAAATAGGTATACATCACCCATTATGAGTCGCCAAAAACTTGGTACAGAAACAACTACTACTTCATTTATACAATTGTTGTGTAAAATACAACAACCCAATACTATGAGTTGAAATACAAATATTGTCTTGTAGACAATATCCACACTCAAATAAGTCCTCATTACAATTATTGAAACACTATTTTACAAAATAGTGAGGACTGCTAACACAACTGACTGGAAACATCACTCCACACCCCGACTAGTTCCCGCTATATTCTCGTCTCCTGAGAAAAATGGAACAAAAAGGAAAAGGCTGAGCTCAACTAGCCCAGTAAAGAATATTATGACTAAGATAATATACAACAAATTATCGTTAGTCTTCAACATGGAAAAATCTGATAAAATATAATAGACAACAAGTTTTAGATCAACAACTGCAGCGGAAATAGCAAACCATTAGAAGAGTCAAGTAGAGAAAGAATTCTACTATTTTCTAAGATTTAAAAGTCCATCATCAATATTTTATCCCTGTAACATCAATCAATAAACATCTTGAATCAAATATTCATCTTTGCACTACATGCCAAATATATTCATTTGTAACATCAGTCGGTCATGTTCATCTTTGCACTACGGGCCAAAGATATTCATCAGTTAATCATTCATCTTTGCACTACAGGCCAAAGATATTCAG
Source organism: Panax notoginseng (assembly GCA_016801055.1). NCBI lineage: Eukaryota > Viridiplantae > Streptophyta > Magnoliopsida > Apiales > Araliaceae > Panax > Panax notoginseng. The sequence continues at coordinate 84,552,142 of CM029020.1, read as the reverse complement.
TAATATCATCATTTAGGACTGAGGATGATGAAAAATATTTTAAAGGAAACAAATCCAGTGAGACAGAAGGACAAATATTAGGGATTCGTATTACAGTTTATCCAAGTGCAATAATATCCCATAACCACCAATTTTGAAGTAGAATTCAACAATAAAGATCAAAACATGGATACAATCAAGGATAGTAACCATAATAGACATCTTGGACAAAAAGGAAAAATTTCATTTTTCGATGAATAGTGCTGTATTCGTGAATAGTGCCATATACGTGAATAGTAACCCTGACACAAAAAGTTTCAAATTTGATAAAAAGTTCATATCAATATTTCAGCATAATGATATTGAAGAAATAATATCATTTAAGAAGAAAATAATATCCCTTACCTCAAACGAACATACTTCTGATCAGAATATCGTATATGAGGCTGAATGAAACTTGTGCTGAATAGCAACTCTCAAAGTATCAGAATACTCACAAAATACGCTCGAGAATATAGAGAGAGAAAGAGAGAAAACTTATGAATTCTAATGTGATTTTCAATTCCAACTTAGCCCTCTATTTATAGGAAAATGTTAGCACGCCGAAGCAGACTTGACCTGCAACCTGATGGCTTTACCTGCTACTATTCCCACCCACCACATTTGAGTAAAAATTTCAGCACATTTCTCACCAACCAAAAGTGGGGCCCACCAATTCTAGAATTTTCACCAAAATGATAAATTCCGAAACTTCAACAATTTCTGAACCAGTCATCTCTTAAAATTCATAACAAATCATACGTTCATTTTTAACGGTTCCAAATTTGTGGATATATACTCAACTTATATATGTATAACATATCCAAAAATCACAACGATCCAACGGTCGGATTAAAAATTATAATCCCCGCAATATATCTCAAAAACCCTGATTGATTTTTAATACCTTCATTCCGACAAAAATACTGATAAAACATCTCAGCATTAATTCCTTCATAAAATATATCCCTCATTTATATCCATAAAAAATAAATATTTTCTTATCATATGAATCAATAATTAATTATTCACAAATAATAGTACAGAATCACAATTATGATAACCAGGCCGTTCCCAGGAAAGAGGGGGCTTTCTAATAAGAATTTCTCCTTATTGGCGAGCAATTAGGTGACCAAACCTCTCCTTAGACAGAACTTTCTAGACATTACCAATAATGTTATCTAATAATATTATTCAAATAATATGAATTATTGATCTGATAATGGGAAATACTATGCAATAACAATTATTGAACAACAATAATATAAAATATCAACGCAGCAATTATTGAATCAATAAAATAAAATATTGAACAGTAACTACTGTAACAATTATTGAGTAGTGCCTTCCTTCGTAAGAATCAATAATTTAAAAATAATGTGCAATCCGTGTGCTACTGTATTTTAACCACCGGGTATTCCAACAGTATTAACGGTAACAACTACGCCATTATTTATAAACAACTTATACTTGTCATTTTCTTTCTCCAATCATTTTTCGTTATGGGGCCCACACAAGGCTGCGCCGTCGTACGAATATTCCCCGACAGCAAGAATATTCCACGACCAAACGAATATTCCTTCGACAAAATGAATATTTTATAACCACTTACTTATTTTGCAAAATTTGCACATTTCACCCACAACCAAAGTATTATATCAAATTAACACCTTATTATTCACAATAATATTTAGAGAAAATTTGATTTTATTCATTAATAAGTTTGGGTCTTACAACCAATTCACAAGAATTTCTCTAAGTTTCTTCCTTTTCTCTCTAAATTCTCTCTAGCTCTCTATATTTCCCAACACTTGGGATTTTTGACAAATGAGAAGATGAATTGGGAGATTGCTATTTATAGAGGAACTAATATCCAATAATTTGGACATTAACTAAGGGAAAAAGGCAAGTTGGTGACAAGGTGTAACATTATTCATCTCAAGGACATGTAGCCCCTTGGTCTAAGCCATCATTACTCCCATATGGCCTTGGTTGTTGGTAAAAAGGAATATAAATTCAGCACTTTTGTTCAAATGGGGAGGGTTGGGCGTCAATGAGGGGCTCTATTACCCTATGTCACATTTTATTTTGCTCTTTTGTACACTATGCTAGCTTATTTACTTCCTATATATATATATATAATGTAAATATACTACCCCTTTTTATTCCACATTACACATTGGGCTATTCCCATGCTAATTTAAATTTGGGCTAGGCACAATTACTTATACATATTGGCTAAACATTAGTCTACCAATTTAATTACTTGGGCTAAACTCCTAACACATGCAAGTATGTCACATTATTAATGTTGGGCTTTTATATACCCTAGGTTCAATACTTCATTAGGTTATCCGTTAATTAATCTCATTAAGAAATTAATTATGCCACAAAAGGCTTAACACTTATACTTAATTAATCATATATAACCAAGCTTATCATCATTATCAATAAATTTCTTAACCCTTTCATACATGATTCAATTTGTATTGAATTACTAGTCCCATGTCACATATACATATATATATATATATATATATATATATATATATATATATATATATATATATATATATATATATGCACACAAATAATTACAAGTACCTTTGTTTTATTACTAAAGTTATTTATAAAATTCTCAGGTATTACATATTCCTCCTTATAAAAATTCCGTCCTCGGAATTTGTACAAGGTTACACAAATAGATGGGGATATCCCTTCCTCATCTTATCCTCTAATTCCCACGTAGCCTCCTCGGTGTTGTGGTTTCGTCAAATTACCTTTACAGAAGATATAACTTTATTCCTCAACGTTTGCTCTTTCCTATCTATTACTTGGACATGAATCTCTTCATAAGTCAGATTCTTCTCCACTTGGAATGGTTCATAGGATATCACGTGCTTATAGTCAGGCTTGTACGGACATAACACGGAAATGTGAAATACATTGTGGATGTGTTCCAGTTCGGGCGGTAAAGCTACCTTGTACGCCACTTCACCTATTCTCCCTAATACTTCGAATGGTCCTATGAACCTTGGACTCAATTTTCCTTTATTTTTGAATCTGATCTTTCCCTTCTAGGGAGATACTTTCAAAAATACGAAACTACCGACTTCAAAGTCTCGGTTTTGACGATCTAAATCTGTGTACTTATTCTGGCGATCTTGAGTTGCTACCAATCTGGCTCTTATCATTGTTACCATGTCGGCCATTTGTTGAACTAATTTTGATCCCATAATTTTGAAAGTAGTATGCATACAAGCCAATCATGTATAATGATAAAGCATATACTTTGTAATCAATCTTATTTATTTATTTATTAATAAAAGAATTATTTATGAAGGCATTTATTATCTACATGGTGCTGTTGTAATAATATGTGATAAACCCAGAGTTTTAAGCAATGCTTTTAGAATCATGATGAGATCATGCTAATGAGATCTAAATTCTTAGAAAGCTTAAACTAAAATGTTCCCAATCAATGGATTACTAAAAAGGGGATTAGTGAATCCGAATAGATTGGTATGTACGTTGCTTGCTCATTGGATGAGGATGATTGATCTCATGATCATTTGTGTGGAGACACTAAAGCAAGTATGTAGGTGCTTACTAGAGAATAAGTTCACTGAATGTGACTCGCTAAGGAATACTTAATGGAGTTTTACTTGCTTGTCAATAGGAATTCCTATAGTGATAGTAGTACAAATGATCCTTAGACTTGAGATCATCATAGTATCTTATATATAATGAATTACACTTTGACTTATTCCTTAAGACTCTTAGAGTATATCAAAGGGTATGCTTGGGTGTAATAAATTATATATGAAGATAATGAATGATCAATAAAGAATCTACCACTTCTAGTAAAAGAAGAGAAATGTCCTATGTGATTCGATAAATGACAACCCAGAAATCCTTGGCCAAGGTGGAATGAAATTAGAAAGTAGTTTCTAATTTGCATTCATTAGGAGTTGTGCATTTAGGAATCGAAGTACATATAATTAAATAGAATAAGACTTGACAATAATTTCATGTCTTATATTTAATTGGGACATTGTATGGTGGAAGGATTGAATTGTACGGTAACTATTAACTCAAAGGTTCTTTTATGATTAATGTTGAAATCTATATTATTTGAAAAGTCGTTGATCGCTAGGGAGGCTTATCCCTATTGTAGAATAAATATTATTTATTTAAATAAATTAATCGCTTAATTTATTTAATTAAATAAGATTAGAATTGTTCTAATTGATTTATTCACAACCGGTTTAATATGGAGAACCTAAAGGGTCACACCATAAAAGGAATAATAATTATTTAAGAAGTTAATGGCATAATCGTAATAATATGTTAAGTATATTTAATTTAATCTATGGTGATAGAATAAATTAAATAGCTTAATATTTATTATTTAATATTTTAGAAATATTAAATATAAATTAATAAGAGGAGTTTTATTAATATTATTACAATTATTATTATTATTTTAATTTCTAAAAGAGTTTAGGAATTAATTTAATATAAGTACTCTCATTTATTCCTAATAGGATTAGGAGGGAAAATTAGTTAAAGGAGTTTAATTAATTATCCCTAATAAGATTAGGGAGACCATTTAATTAAAAGAGTTTAATTAAATAAATAATACCTTATTTTAATTAAATAGGGTTACCTGATATCTTTATAAGAGGAGTCTTATATCAGATATCATATATACGTAATTCTAATAGTTGGAGAGTACGCCCCCTTTTTCTATAAAGATAGGAAAAACTAGGGTTTGAGCCAATACACCCTTCTTCTTGAAAATTCTTCTTCCTTGGTGGATCACCTCTAGAGGCCATACACTTGGGTGGCTTACATTGATCAAAGGAAGGAATCTACCCGGAGATTCAAGGAGATCGCGGAGAAGTAGGAGGTGAACTCGTACCTAAGGAAGCTCGTTTCTACAAGGGTATGATTTCATAATTTCTTATTCTTCGTTTAATTAATAATATGCATAAAGGATGATCCGGGTAATTGGTTTGTCAAAAATTTTAAAATCTGATTTTATAATGCTTCCGCTATTTTTGCAATTTGATTGCTACTTTGATTTTTACAAAACCCTTACAGTGGTATAAGAGCCAAACTTTATGCTAATTATTAATTATTTTGATTCCATATATGTATGGGTATGTATTTAGAATAATTTATTGGGCATAATTTGTTGTATAAAATTAGTATTTTATAAAAATAAAAATAAAAAAATAAAAATTGCGTGAGCCTGTTGCGTAATTTTTTTCTTTTTTACGCTGAGACGTTTTTTTTTAAACCACGATCTGTGTTTTGTGGCTGTTTTATTTAAAAAAAAAACTGGTTCGTGGTCCGCGTGGTGACTTGATGCTTATTAGAGGTTAATTATATATATATATATATATATATATATATATATATATATATATATATATGGTTAAAGAGGAAAACTTATGTTTCCTTATGCATTCCCACGTGGTAGTAAGTGAATCTTATGTTTCCTGGTGCTTTCCCATGTGGAGATATATATATAATATTAACGTAATAATTTTATAATTAAAATAAAGAGTTTATTTTAATCTTGAAATTTGATTTCATGCAACATAAAATTGCCCATTAAATGATATTCATATATATATATGGAATGATTTTATTTATTGATACATATGATGATATGTATGATAATAAATGGGATTGATTATGGACTATTGACCAATGTGATTGGATTTATTTATGAATGAGTTTTATTAAATGGGGTCTGCGTACCTCGTCTTTTTGATTTTATTCTTGATGTAAATTCTATCTCTCTCCTATGTACTTCCCCTTGACTGCTGATCAAGGTTTCTATTTAAATTAAATAGTTTAATGTAATAGGATTAGTTAGAATTTTTTCGAAGAACCTGAGATCAAGGAAAAAGGAGCGCTTCAAGACCCGTTTGTAATGGAGCCCGAGTTTAAATGTAATTGTTATATTTAAATGTTTATTCTTGCACCCTAGGGTTTGACCTTTTAGTTCACTTGGTGGCTCTAATGAACCAAACTAGAATAAAAGTCCATAATCAATCTGGGTAGAATATAGTATTCTATATGTGCATGCTAGTATTATATATATTATATATTATGCAAACATGCTTCGCACGTTTAATAATATGACGCGTATTTTATATATATATATTTGCATGCGCGCTAAATAAGATGAGACAAATAATAACAAATCCCTCAAAGTTTTTATATATTAAGTCTTAAACGTTCAAAGATATTTAGAATATCAAACGTCGCCTTCTAGCATGATAAAATTAATAGAGTATTAAATATTTAATATAAGTTTGTTGTGTCACCACAAGGCAAGTATTAAATATTTAAGATGTTAATTTATCACATTTGATGCTTATAAAGAAAATTGAACAATATTATTTTGTTGTGTCACCACAAGGATAATATTTTTCTTTTTTGAATATATGGAAGTGCTAGGTTGGACTTAACTTAGATAATTTTGATTCGGATGTGTCACCACTTGATCAAAATAATCTAAGAGGTAAAACATAAGGAGTTACATGATGATGTAATTGACAAGAAGTTGTCTACCTATTTATTTATATATAGTTTGTTGTGTCACCACAAGGCTATATATATTTAAAATGTGATCCTTATTCTCACTAGCAAAAACTTTAATTAGATTTTGCCGAACTACATAAACGAGGGTAATATAGTTTGAAGAAAATAGTGGGAGATACCAATATAAAATAAGACCTAATTTATTTTGGTAATTAATTAAATGAATGTTTGCTAAAATATTGTCTTTTTACATGCAGAATTTTGAAAATGTCACATTCACTAATTTCACTGCGTAGCATACTTGATGCTAACAAACTGACCGGACCGAACTACACGGACTGGTTAAGGAATCTGAGAATTGTTCTCACTGCTGAAAAGATTTCTTATGTCCTAAATTCGCCAGTACCTGCAAAAGTTGCAGAGACAACCTCTGAGGAAGAGATTGCTACTTTTAAATAGTGGCAAGATGATGTATCTATGGCTCAATGCATCATGCTCGCATCCATGAGTAACGAGCTTCAGCGTCAGCATGAAAATATGGATGCTCCTACTATACTGCTGCACTTGCAAGAGCTGTATGGTGAGCAAAGTAGGACTGCTAGATATGAGATATCTAAGGAGCTCTTCCGATCTCGGATGACCGAGGGTACTACTGTTGAGACTCATGTCCTAAAGATGATTAATTTGATTGAACGTCTTGGACAGCTTGGGTTCGTCATGGATGGGGAGTTGAGTCAAGATTTGATCTTGCAGTCACTCCCTGACACCTTCTCACAATTTGTTGTGAATTTTTACATGAATAAGTTGGACGTCAGCTTGCCTGAGTTACTTAACATGTTGAAAACTGCTGAAGATCACTTCCCATCCAAGAAGAACCATGTCTTACTGGTGGATGATTCTTCCAAGAAAAGGAAGAAGCCCAAGGTATCTTTTGAAAAGAAGAAATTCAAGAAGGCTAAGGGAAAGGCGAAAGTGAAGGATCAAAAGAAATCTGATCTAGCTAGCAAAGGAATTTGCTTCCATTGCAACAAGTCGGGTCACTGGAAGAGGAACTGCAAGGATTATCTTGCGGAACAAAAGCAGAAGAAGCTTGGAGAAGCTTCGAATCCTAATCAAGGTTTGTTTATGATTGAAATTAATTTTTTTGAAAGTCAATCTTCTACTTGGGTATTGGATACCGACTGTGGTTCTCACATATGTAATAATATGCAGGGGCTGGTCAGAAGTAGAAAGCTGAGCAAGGATGAGGTCGTCCTACGAGTGGGAAATGGAGCAAAGGTTGCTGCATTAGCTGTAGGGACTTATTGTTTAGCACTGCCTACGGGCAAGTTAATTAATTTAAATAATTGTTATTTTGTTCCTAATATCATTAGAAACATTATTTCTATCTCTGTATTGGATATGGATGGTTTTAATATTATAATAAAGAACAATAGTTATTCTATTTATAATGATAATGTTTTATATGGTGTTGGTAATTTACGCAATGAACTTTATATACTTGACTTGCATAAAAATATACTTCAAATTAAACAAACTATGAAAATGAAAAGAGATGATGTTAATTATACCTTCATGTGGCACTATAGACTCGGTCATATTAATGAAACAAGATTATCCAAGTTGCATAAAGATGGGCTCCTAGAGCTATCGGATTATGAATCATATCCAACTTGTGAATCTTGTCTCATGGAAAAAATAACTAAATCTCCTTTTAGTGGAAAAGGAGAAAGAGTTACAGAGTTGTTAGCGTTGGTACACACAGATGTATGTGGACCTATGACAACGACTGCACGAGGAGGGTATTCATATTTTATTACATTCACTGACGATCACTCAAGATTTGGATATGTGTATTTAATGAAATACAAATCTGAATCATTTGAAAAGTTCAAAGAGTTCAGAAGTGAAGTAGAGAAGCAAACTGGTAAGAGTATTAAGATTCTTCGATCTGATCGAGGAGGAGAATACTTAAGTGGTGAGTTTCTTAATTGTCTCAAAGAAAATGGTATAATCTCACAATAGACTCCACCAGGGATACCACAAATGAATGGTGTATCTGAAAGGAGAAATCGAACATTGTTGGATATGGTTCGATCCATGATGAGCTTTACCGACCTTCCAGTTTCCTTCTGGGGATATGCCCTAGAATCGGCTGCATACCTACTTAACAAAGTACCTACAAAATCCGTCCCCAAGACCCCATATGAGTTATGGACAGGGAGGAAACCAAATCTTAAGCATGTTAAGACTTGGGGTTGTCCAGCTTATGTCAAAAAGTTTGAAAACGATAAGCTACAGACTAGATCTGACAAATGTAGATTTGTGGGATACCCTAAAGAAACACCGGGATATTATTTCTATCATCCAACTGATCAAAAGGTGTTTGTTGCGAAACATGTTGCTTTCTTGGAAAAGGAGTTTATCCTTGAAGGGGTCAGTGGAAGTAAGATATATCTTGAAGAGGTTCAAGAACCACAAAATACTACAGATCAAAGTGAGGTACCTAACCAAGTAGAGATTCCTTCTGTACCACACCCTATTCGTAAATCTGGAAGAGTACCAAAGATACCTGATAGGTATGGACTTGTCATAGAGGATGACGATGAGGTACGCATCATAAATGATGATAATCCATTGAATTATGAACAGGCTATGAGTAATAAAGACTCAGAGAAGTGGCAAGAAGCCATAAAATCTGAGATGGACTCCATGTATGAAAACTAAGTATGGACTTTGGTTTCACCACCTGAAGGCATTAAGCCTATTGGGTGTAAATGGGTCTTTAAAAGAAAGACTGGAGCAGACGGCAAGGTAGAGACCTATAAGGCCCGACTGGTCGCAAAAGGTTTCAAACAAAGATAAGCAGTTGACTATGACGAAACCTTCTCACCAGTAGCAATGCTCAAGTCCATTCGAATTTTGCTTGCGATTGCAGCTTACCATGACTACGAAATTTGGCAGATGGACGTGAAAACGGCCTTCCTCAATGGAAAACTTGAGGAGGACGTGTATATGACACAGCCAGAAGGATTTGTTTCAAAGGTTGGAACAAATCAAGTCTGTAAGCTACAACGATCCATTTATGGATTGAAGCAAGCTTCTCGTAGGTGGAACATCCATTTTGATGAGACAATCAAAGAGTTTGATTTTATCAAAAATGAGGATGAACCTTGTGTGTACAAGAAGGTTAGTGGGAGCGCTGTTTCATTCCTCGTATTATATGTTGATGATATATTACTGATAGAGAATGATATTCCTATGCTACAATCAATTAAAATCTGGTTATCTAAACACTTCTCCATGAAGGACTTGAGAGAAGCGTCCTATATTTTGGGGATAAAGATCTATAGAGATAGATCTAAAAGGATGCTTGGCTTGTCCCAAGGAACGTACATTGACTCGATGCTAAAGAGGTTTAGCATGGAAGATTCCAAAAGAGGTCTCATGTCGATGAGCCATGGAATACATCTCTCAAAGAAACAGGCCCCAAAGACACCTGAGGAGAGAGACCGTATGAGTAAGATTCCTTATGCTTCAGCAATAGGATCTATCATGTACGGTATGATATGTACTAGACCAGATGTCGCTCATGCACTTAGTGTAACAAGCAGATATCAGTCGAATCCAGGAGAAGAACACTGGAAGGCAGTGAAAAATATCCTCAAGTACTTAAGAAGAACTAAGGATGTATTTCTTGTCTACGGTGGGTCTGAATTGAAACTAGAGGGCTTCACAGACTCAAGTTTTCAAACAGACCAAGATGACAGTAAATCCGTTTCGGGGTTTGTGTTTACCTTAAACGGTGGCGCAGTGAGTTGGAAGAGTTCCAAACAGAAAATAGTTGTTGATTCAGTGACAGAGGCAGAGTACATAGCTGCAAGTGAAGCTGCAAAGGAAGCTGTTTGGATGAAGAAGTTCATTACCGAACTTGGTGTGGTTCCTAGCATTACAGGACCAGTGCCTTTATTCTGTGATAACATTGGAGCTGTTGCGCAGGCTAAGGAACCCAGGTCTCATCAGAAATCCAAACACGTGTTACGGCGATTTCATTTGATCAGAGAGATCATTGAAAGAGGAGACGTCATCCTGGAGCGTGTGGACTCTCAAGACAATATTGCAGATCCATTTACTAAAGCGTTAACACAACAGCAGTTTGATCGTCACTTAGAGAAGATGGGTATGAGATACCACGGCGATTGGCTTTAGTGCAAGTGGGAGATTGAAAGTAGTATGCATACAAGCCAATCATGTATAATGATAAAGCATATACTTTGTAATCAATCTTATTTATTTATTTATTAATAAAAGAATTATTTATGAATGCATTTATTATCTACATGGTGCTGTTGTAATAATATGTGATAAACCCATAGTTTTAAGCAATGCTTTTAGAATCATGATGAGATCATGCTAATGAGATCTAAATTCTTAGAAAGCTTAAACTAAAATGTTCCCAATCAATAGATTACTAAAAAGGGGATTAGTGAATCCGGATAGATTGGTATGTACGTTGCTTGCTCATTGGATGAGGATGATTGATCTCATAATCATTTGTGTGGAGACACTAAAGCAAGTATGTAGGTGCTTACTAGAGAATAAGTTCACTGAACGTGACTCGCTAAGGAATACCTAATGGAGTTTTACTTGCTTGTCAATAGGAATTCCTATAGTGATAGTAGTACAAATGATCCTTAGACTTGAGATCATCATAGTATCTTATATATAATGAATTACACTTTGACTTATTCCTTAAGACTCTTAGAGTATATCAAAGGGTATGCTTGGGTGTAATAAATTATATATGAAGATAATGAATGATCAATAAAGAATCTACCACTTCTAGTAAAAGAAGAGAAATGTCCTATGTGATTCGATAAATGACAACCCAGGAATCCTTGGCCAGGGTGGAATGAAATTAGAAAGTAGTTTCTAATTTGCATTCATTAGGAGTTGTGCATTTAGGAATCGAAGTACATATAGTTAAATAGAATAAGACTTGACAATAATTCCATGTCTTATATTTAATTGGGACATTGTATGGTGGAAGGATTGAATTGTACGGTAACTATTAACTCAAAGGTTCTTTTATGATTAATGTTGAAATCTATATTATCTGAAAAGTCGTTGATCGCTAGGGAGGCTTATCCCTATTGTAGAATAAATATTATTTATTTAAATAAATTAATCGCTTAATTTATTTAATTAAATAAGATTAGAATTGTTCTAATTAATTTATTCACAACCGGTTTAATATGGAGAACCTAAAGGGTCACACCATAAAAAGAATAATAATTATTTAAGAAGTTAATGGCATAATCGTAATAATATGTTAAGTATATTTAATTTAGTCTATGGTGATAGAATAAATTAAATAGCTTAATATTTATTATTTAATATTTTAGAAATATTAAATATAAATTAATAAGAGGAGTCTTATTAATATTATTACAATTATTATTATTATTTTAATTTCTAAAAGAGTTTAGGAATTAATTTAATATAAGTACTCTCATTTATTCCTAATAGGATTAGGAGGAAAAATTAGTTAAAGGAGTTTAATTAATTATCCCTAATAAGATTAGGGAGCCCATTTAATTAAAAGAGTTTAATTAAATAAATAATACCATATTTTAATTAAATATGGTTACCTGATATCTTTATAAGAGAAGTCTTATATCAGATATCATATATACGTAATTCTAATAGTTGGAGAGTACGCCCCCTTTTTCTATAAAGATAGGAAAAACTAGGGTTTGAGCCAATACACCCTTCTTCTTGAAAATTCTTCTTCCTTGATGGATCACCTCTAGAGGCCATACACTTGGGTGGCTTACATTGATCAAAGGAAGGAATCTACCCGGAGATTCAAGGAGATCGCGGAGAAGTAGGAGGTGAACTCGTACCTGAGGAAGCTCGTTTCTACAAGGGTATGATTTCATAATTTCTTATTCTTCGTTTAATTAATAATATGCATAAAGGATGATCCGGGTAATTGGTTTGTGAAAAATTTTAAAATCTGATTTTATAATGCTTCCGCTATTTTTGCAATTTGATTGCTACTTTGATTTTCACAAAACCCTTACAAATTCTTCTTTCCCCCGCTTCATCAAAACACAACGGTGTTCTGCACTTTCTCCCGCAAAGAGCTTCATATAGCGGTATACCGATACTTGCATGATAGCTATTATTGTATGTGAATTCTACTAATGGTAAGTGGTCGTCCCAACTCCCTTTGAAGTCCATCACATAAGATCTAAGCATGTCCTCCAACGTTTGTATGGTTCATTCACTCTGTCCATCAGTTTGGGGGTGATAAACAGTACTTAATCTCAACTTAGTCCCCATTTGTTCTTGCAAGCTTTTCCAAAATTTTGACGTGAAACGCAGATCTGGATCGGAGACAATCGACACCGGCACTCCATGTCGCGATACAATTTCCTTTACATATAAATTTGCTAATTGACTAAGATTGAATCGGATCTTGGTGGGTAGAAGGTGAGTTATCTTTGTTAGTCGGTCCACGATAACCCAAATGGCATCACAACCCTTTTGTGTGATCAGAAGTCCAACCACGAAGTCCATCTTAGCGTGCTCCCATTTCCACTTTGGTATTTCCAACGATTAAAGTAGTCCATTTGGCCTTTGGTGTTCTGCTTTGATCTTTAATAACTAAGACATCTACTGATGCATTCTGCCACCTCTCGCTTTAGATTGGGCCACCAAAAGTGTTGTCAAAGTTCTCGATACATCTTTGTGCCTCCTGGATGAACAAAATACGTCGTATTGTGTGCGTCGTGCAAGATTTCCTCTCCCAGTTCGGTTACCGCTGGCGCCCATAATCAACCCTCAAATCTCAATATATCGTCCTTATCCACCTTGAACTTTTCTTCCTCATTTTATACTATTCTCTTTCTTATCTTCTCGCATTCTTCATCTTTCTCTTGTGCTTCCTTTATTCTATCCAATAACGTCGGGTGAGCTTTCATTACGAATAATTTTCCTTTCGCTCATTTCGGTTTCTTCACTTCTATTTCCAACCTTTCTATTTCTCTTATTAACTCCTCTTGAGTTGTCAATTTGAATAACTACTCCCTTCCTTTTCTACTCAAAGCGTCGGCTACTACGTTTGCTTTTCCGGGTGATAAAGAATTTTGCAGTCGTAATCCTTGATTAATTCCAACCACCTTCTTTGTTGCATGTTCAAGTCCTTCTGTGTGAAGATATATTTCAGACTCTTGTGGTCCGTGTATATCTCATATTTTTTATCCATACAAATAATGCCTCCAAATCTTCAGTGCAAAAACTACCGCCGCTAACTCCAAGTCATGGGTAGGGTATCGTTTTTTAAATTCCTTCAACTGTCGCGATGCGTACGCAATGACCTTGCCATACTACATTACCACACATCCAAGTCCTCTGTGCGACGCATCACTATACACCACAAATCCTCTGGTATCATCTGGTAATGATAACACAGGCGCCTCGCTCAACCTCTTCTTTAACTCTCTTCGCATTTGTTCGTCCACACGAACTTCACTATCTTCCTTGTTAGATTAGTCAACGGGGTTGCTATTTTGGAAAAATTTTGGATAAACCTTCGATAGTACCCAGTTAATCCTAGAAAATTTCTTACTTCTGGTGGCGTCTTCGGTTGTTCCCAATCACTTACCACTTCCACTTTTGTAGGATCTACTGAAATTCCATTTTGATCTATCATGTGTCCTAAAAATTGAACCTTCTCCATCCAAAATTCACATTTCAAAAATTTTGCGTACATCTTTTCTCTTCTCAACGCTTCTAATACCATCTTAAGATGGTCAGCGTGCTCTTCCTTAGTTTTCGAATAGATCAAAATGTCGTTGATAAATACTACTACGAACTTATCTAAGTATGACTTGAAAACTTGGTTCATCAAGTCCATGAATGTTGCCGGAGCATTAGTCAACTTAGATGACATCACTAAAAATTTGTAATGTCCGTAGCGGATTCAGAACGTCATCTTTGGTATGTCCTCATGTCGTACTTTCAACTGATGATATCATGTTCATAAATTTATCTTGGAAATACACTTCACTCCCTTCAGTTGATCGAAAAGGTCATCTATCCTTGGTAACAGATATTTATTCTTAATCGTCACTTGGTTCAACTCCCGAAAGTTGATACAAAGCCTCATCGATCCATCCTTCTTCTTTACAAATAGCATTGGTGCCCCCCAAAGAGACACACTCGATCGAATGTAACCCTTATCTAGCAACTCTTGCAATTGTATCATCAATTCCTTCATTTCTACTGGCGCTATACGATATTAGGCTTTTGAAATTGGTGCAGTTCCCGGTGTTAAATCTATCACGAATTCAATTTCTTGTCTAGTGGAAGATCAGGCAGATCATCTGGAAACATGTCTAGAAAATATTTGACTACCGATATTTTTTTCATTTCTACTCCCTTCTTTTGAGTATTTCTACCGATAGGAAAAATAGCCTACACATCCTTTCCATAATAATTTCTTGGCCTGCATCATTGTAAGGCAACATGATTGCTTAAGCGATGAGCTACCATAAAATACTACCTTAGACTGATTTGAGGTCCGAAGGTTCACACTTTTCTTTTGACAATAGATTATTACAGCGTGACTGGATAACCAATCCATTCCTAATATAACATCAAACTCTCCCAGTCTAATAGGAATCAAATCTACACTTAGTTCGCGACCTCTAATGTTTGCATAACAGTTTCGGTAAACAAACTCTACGGGTATTACTTCCTTATTCGCAATCTCTATGTTCAACGAATTTTCTAAGTGTTCTTGGGGTATGTTTAGTCGTCTGGCAAAATCTTCTGACACAGATGAACAGGTAACGCCCGAATCAAATAATACATAAGAATTTATATTATTGATTGGGATAATACCTGACACCACTTCTTTTGCAGCTACCGCGTCTTGGACAGTCATGTTAAAGGTTCGGGCAGTCGGTCGGTTGGATTGCGTTGGTCCACCAGAACTTTGCCCTTGCCAATTGGAGCAGCATTCCTTGCATTGGTCGACAAGTGTAAAACGGACAGGACTTCTTTATGCCCTGTAGATATCATAACTGCTTACTTTTCTATACAGTATTAGCAGTTGTTTTGTACGTACATGCTAACACTTTGTATGATTAAACAGTTTCATATATATTAAGTGAAAGCATATTTTGTTTTAGGACTCTGAACTTAGGTGTGCCTGTACTTGCCGATATGATGCCTCTTCTCCACAAGGATTGTAACTTTGATGAAAAGTTGGACTCAGACTTGATGAAAATTCAAGAGGACATTGAGGTGCCTCCGGAGATCAAAGAATGGATCGAAGACAAACCTAAACCCAACCTTGATCAAACTACCTCCTTCAATCTTGAAACCTTAAAAAACCCTAAGTTAATCCAGATTGGTTCAGACCTTACCCCAAACCAAAGGAATGACATGGTTACATTACTAACCCAATTCCAGGATGTGTTTGCATGGTCTCATGAAGACATGGTGGGTTTGTCCACTAACATTGTCCTTCATCGCCTTCCCATTAAAGAGGGATTTAAGCCAGTCAAGTAGAAGCTCAGGCGATTGAAACCTGAGTGGAGTTTAAAGGAGAAAGAAGAAATTGTTAAATAATTTCAAGCTGGTATTATTATGGTGTCCACATATCCCGAATGGATATCCAACATCATTCTCGTGCCTAATCCTGGAGGAAAGGTGCGAGTTTGCGTGGATTATCAGGATCTGAAAAAAGCTTGCCTTAAAGATATCTTTCCCGTGCCATTTATCCACATTCTTATTGATAATACTGCTTAGTACGGCATGTACTCCTTTGCTGATTGCTTTGCGGGGTACCATCAGATCATGGTTGCTAAAGAGGATCGTGAGAAAACTGCTTTCATCATGCCTTGGGAAACCTTTTGTTACAGACGGTTGTCTTTCGGCCTCATCAATGTCGGAGCTACCTATCAGCGAGCCATGATGACTCTTTTCCACGACTTAATGCACAAAGAGATAGAGATCTATGTGGATGACATTATTGTCAAATCCCGAAGGGAGGACGACCACCTAGACCATCTCAAAAAACTTTTCAACTGGTTGCGTAAGTACAACTTGAAGTTGAATCCAGCCAAATGCGCCTTTGGTGTTAAATCAGGTAAGTTGCTACGATTTTTAGTCAGCCACAAAGGGATTGAGCTTGATCCCACCAAAATCTAGGTCATCACAGAAATGCCCATTCCTCAGACAGAGAAGGAAGTACGGGGATTTTTTGGAAGAGTCAACTTCATTAGTAGGTTCATTTCTCAACTCACAACAACCTGTGAGCCTATCTGCAAGCTGTTAAGGAAGAACTCCTCCATGAAATGGAATGATGAGTGCCAGAAGGCCTTCCTTACAATCAAAGAGCAGCTAGTCAAAGCTCCTATGTCAGTACCACCCAGGGATGATGTTCCCCTGTTCATGTACCTATCCATAAGTGATAATGCCATGGGCTACATGCTGGGTCAGAAAGACAATAGAGGCCGAGAACGAGCTATCTATTATCTCAGCAAAAGATTCAGCAGCAGTGAACACAAGTACACTCTGATTGAAAAGACTTGTTGTGCTTTAGCATGGGCTACCATGAGGTTACAACATTACCTCCATGGGCACACAACCCATCTCATCTCCCGCGTAGATCCTCTCAAGTATGTGTTCAGAAATCCCATACTGAATTGTCGGCTGTCCAGATGGCAGTTGATTCTGTAACAATTTGACATTGTTTACGTGACGCAAAAGTCCATTAAAGGTCAAGGAATCGCGGATCAACTGGTCGTCATACCTTCAGCGGACTTCAAACCCTTGGAAACATACTTCCCCGATAAAGGGGTAATGTCAATTCAGCAACGCCATCAATACGATACACGCCAAACATGGAACATGTATTTCGATAGAGCTATTAATATGGAAGGTTCTGGAGCTGGAGCAGTTCTAGTATCCAGTATGGGGGAGCAGTATCCTGTTGCCGTCAAATTATAGTTTGGCAGCACCAACAACACAGCTGAGTATGAAGGCTGTATCATGGGGTTAAAACTTACCCGTTTAATGGGCATCAGGTGGTTAACTGTCTTTGGGGATTCAGAGTTGGTAGTAAAACAATCCACGGGAATCTATCAAACCAAAGAGCTACATTTGCTGCCTTACCATCGGCAAGTTTTACAGATGGCTTCGGAGTTCGAAGTGATCTCTTTTCTACACATTCCTCGTAATAGGAATGACTTCACAGACGCACTAGCAACTTTTGCCTCCTTGATTCACATACCTGACAAGGAACACATGCCAAGCATCACATTTGCCCTGTAAAAGGCACCAACCTATGGAAACTATGTTGGAGAAGTATCGGATGAACTACCTCCAATCTGATAACCTTGGTATCAACATATCAAGGAGTACTTTCAAGATGGATCTACACCCGTTGAGGCAAGCCTGATTGAACAAAGCTGGATTTATCGACTTGCTATGCAATTCTACCTGAGCGGAGATGCACTCTACAAGAGAGATGCAGGATTAGGTCTCCTCAGATGACTGGACAAGGACTAAGCTCAGAGATTCATGGATGAGGTCCATGGTGGAGTCTGTAGCCCACATATGAGCGGCCCTTTACTTGTAAAGAATATCCTTAGAACGGGACATTACTGGCTCTCTCTCAAAGCTAATTGCAATGACCACGTCAGGAGATGTTATCAATGCCAAATTCATGGGAATGCTATCCACGCCCCTCCACGGGAACTCCGCAATATGAGCTTGCTTTGGCCTTTCTCAATGTGATGAATGGACGTGATCGGGCCCATTGAGCCCAAAGCCAGTAATGGACATCGCTTTATCTTCACCATGATCGACTACTTCACCAAGTGGGTAGAAGCAGCCTCCTTCCCCAGGGTTACTAAAGAAGTCATCATTGCTTTCATCAGAAACAATGTCATTTGTCGATATGGGCAACCAGAGGTAATTGTATCAGATAATGCTAAAAACCTCAACAACAAAATGATGGAGGAGTTATGCAGCAAATTCCACATCAAACATCTTAACTCCGTCATCTACCGTCCAAAGATGAATGATGCTGTTGAAGCGGCTAACAAAAACATTAAGAAAATCATGCAAAAGATGTCCGCCAACCACAAAGACTGGCCTGACTTACTACCTCTTACTCTGTTAGCCTACAGAAAATCAATGCACACTTCAACGGGGGCAACCCCCTACGCATTAACCTATGGGATGGAAGCAATACTCCCCATAGAAGTAGAAATGGAATCCCTCAGAGTGTTGATAGATGCTTAGCTGGATGAAGACCAATGGGTACAAGACAGGTATCACCAATTGTCTCTAATAGACGAAAGGCGAACCACGGCTATCTTCCATGGTCAGTTATATCAACAAAGGATCGCCCGATCCTACAACAGAAAAGTTTGGCTACGGTAGTTTAAACAACATGACTTGGTTTTTAAGAAGATCATCGACAACCAAGATCAATCTAAGGGAAAATTCGCTCCTAACTGGGAAGGCCCATTTATTGTCAAGGAGGTATTGACAGGAGGTGCTCTCAGATTGCAGGAAATGGACAACGATGAATTTCCACAGCTTATCAACTCGGACACCGTGAAACAGTACTATGTCTGAAGTTACCATCAAACAAATATCCTGGTGTTGGATCATCAGATAACCAGTCATTTCGGTTCTTTAACCCTTCACTACATACAACTCTTTTTCCACACTGCGCCCCTCAGGAAAACACACTTTTCAAGCCAGTAGCCTGGTTTTCAGATCATCAGATCCTTTCCTCTTCACTTGATTTTTTAACCCTTACTCAACTTTGGTTATCCCACTAGGGATTGAACCTTTCACACTTTCAGTTTGTCCCCAAACATGGGATCAAACTTTTCACACCTGCAGTTTATCCTGAACCTAGGATTAAACTTTCTTCCCCACCGCAGTTTGTCCTCCACATAGGATCAAACTTTTCGTTAGCTATAAATCGTTCTGAGGGGCGAACTATGTCAACCTGATCTCCTTGATACACGGGAGTACGTAGGCAACCATTTTATATGGTCCGGTCGCAATAAAACAAAAAAATAAAAACATCTCTACACCTTTCTCCTTTTTCAAAAACAAAAACAACAAAAATATTCCTACACCCTTTCTGCCATATACAGCGTTGAACCTCTTACACCAGGTTCGAACTACGCAGACCTGATCTCCTCTATAATAGGAGTACGTAGGCATCCATTTATGGTTCGATCTAACCCCCTACCAAAACACAAATACTTGTCAATGGTACTGGGATCAAATTTTAATCCACCACATTTCATTTTGCTTCAAACCAAAGGGATGGAATTACCTGACCCCCCCCCATCTAAACAGGAGACTCGGTGACCATCTAAGCTGTGGTTGTTCCTTGAAGAACAACACCAATCCATAAGAAATGGAATTAACTAGGTTCCTCCTAAATAGGAGTACTGGCGACCATCTGTGGTACGGTCAATCTCAGAGAGGAAAGTCATATTCCTCTCCACATTTCCATACAAAAACTAGTCCCAAGACACCAAAGATGGTTGGGAACACACATATCAATGATCCATTCTGAACTATCCAAGGACAACTCAATGTCCATCCAGCAAGGAGGAATTCAAAATATATCAAGATCACAAGCCCTGAAGAAGCAGGTAAATATCAAGCAAGTATTCAGGCATATCTAAAAGGGAAGTGATCAAAAATATATTTCCCTGCTATATATAATACTGTTTGATATACACAATATAAACTGTATATGACAAAATGGCTAAGCTAGTCTGTGCAGGAAAATACAAGGCTATCTACAGATCGGTACGCATGCGGGCTAGCAGATCTAACATAGCATCTCTCTCCGAAGAAGGAGGTAACGTTGTGGTCTCCAGTACAAGGATATCCACACGAACTAGCAAGTCTGAGGCCATCTGCATGGTGACGCGATGCTCATCAATGTACGCACTCATCTCGGCAAGCATACCAGTGGTCAGGGATCTCACTGTGGTACTATCTGTGATGGCTACATCCTGGGTAGATATGGCACTATCCCGCTCAATTATCACTGCATCTCTAGCTGATCTGGCCTCATCTCGCTCAACAACAGCGGCATCTTTTCGAGCTAATGCCTCGTCTCTCTCTAACAGAGTTGCGTCTCTCCCATCAAGAGCTGTCAACATCAGGACTCTAGCCTGATCTCTTTCAAAGGTCATCAAATGAAGACTCTGCTCAAAGTACTGTGTCGAATGCTGGATCACAACAATACTAGTACTGGGAGAATCTAAGAGAGCAGCTGGCAACCCAGTAAATGACTCCTCCTCGATGTAGGAATCAATGTCCTCCATAGGCTCTCCACCATTTGAATCACTACCCGGCACTGTGGATACTACCGCAACCGATGAAGTCTCTGTCTCCATCCACGTAGAATACTCTAGCGAATAACCCGAATGGTAACAGAAAAAGCAGCTATCTCACACAGATTCCAACAAGCATACACACGAGATCGATCCTCTGCTGATAAGTGGCGAGAAGCTAAGCGCTGACCTAACGCCCCATCAAAAGGATGGAAATCCTGGAACTAGTCAAACTGCGACATCACGACCAGTGGGTGGTAGGTAGTCATGCCCCTCAAACTAGCTAGAGGGAGATAATCCATGCTCGGAGCATGAGTAATGAAACTGTAGTGTGAACTGAGCCCTGTACAAGGCAAGATAGCAAACGGATCTCCGATCCCAGCTAGGAAAATGGACCAAGATGTAGGATCTGTACACTCTGTAGGCTGGAAGGAATATGACATAGCTATCTCATGGGTGAAATAATATCCATGTCATCTAAATGGTCCAATCAGTCTCAGGTGTGACATAAACCACACGTATAGCATGACCAAACTGTCTGTGAATACCCCTACAGGGTAAGCCCTGCAAAATGTGGCCAACCTCAGTGTCTCTGCCATGATCATCAGAATAATGGTGTGACCCTCCATGAGAGCTCTCACTACCATGATGACGCCAATATCTAGCTTATCCATGTATCGTGGCATGCCACTGATACTCTGGTATGGTGAAATCCCCAGAATGTTGAGCATAGCTGTCCTCATAGCCAAATTTGTTAACCAGAAAACGCTGGGATATCATGTGGCCTGATGTGATCTCATCCTACACAACTCTCCGCCTCAGCCCAGTGAGAGTCATGAACTGTCGGCTCATGTAACCAATGGCCATATATGTCAAGTGGCAGCATCGTCAAACGTGCATACTCCTCCAAAGTCGGAGTCAACTCTTGGGTCCCAAGCTGAAAAACCTGCCTCTCCGGTACCCAGTGCTCCAGCATGCCCTCTACAAATCATGTGGGAACCTAAAACATCAAAAGGGTCATGGTATGCTACAACAGATGATCTACGGTCACCCTATCTGGGGGTGACATACTATCATACCAATATCTCAAACGGGATGCTACCAATATTGGCGGGGTGTGATCTATGCGGCTGACTGTCGAAGAAGACATCTGTGTGGGCCGTATCATAATACCATCCAGGGGTCAATGCTGAATATCTCTGGACATACATACATATGCATAACACGATACATGCATAACAGATAATAGATGACAATATGATGCAGGGAATAGAAGATAGTACATACATTCCTAAATGCATCATCATCTATATACATCATCTCTGTACAGCTAAAAATATAGGGAAATGGGGCACAGACGCCCTACTACTAACAGAGGCCTATCAAAAGATATAGCGAGAATGGGGCACATCCACCCAATATCTAACAAGAGGCCTATCAAAAGAGATAACGAGAATACACATCAGAAGAAGACAATGGTGTCAATATCTACATCATCAATCCTGTCCACCTAATGTAACTCCTCCTGAGTCACTGGATCTCTATAAGCAGGGATGTCAGGCCTATACAGAGGAGGATCTGCACCGACAAAACCAAATGGGTCATCTGAGGGGCCAGCTCCTGTGCTGGAAGGATCAAACGAATCTGCCTCTGCCGGATCTCTACCCAAATGGCAGATAAAGAAATGTGCCATGTCCAGTCGCTGGGTCAAGCTGTCAATCTGTGTCACATGAGTTAGATCTCGGACACAGGATAGCCAATCCGTCATCATCACGGATCCTGGAACCATATCCCCCATGAACTGAGTGGCGCGGGTCTGCGCTCCAATGGTACGAGGGATCCACCAATGCTAGAATACATCCTAAATGCAAGGACCCTCTGACAATGTAAAATCGTCAACACCCAACAATGGGATATCAATGACGGGGGACTGCGACATAGGCTAATAACACCTGACAGGAGGCAAGATCAGTATACGGATCTCTCCTGTGGTGCTCCTAATAGCCCGCTCTCCTAAATAGGGTTCCCATCCTCCATCTGTGAAGAGAGGAACCCCACGGGTGGAAATCATGTACTCGACACCAATCGGGTACCCATCCTCAAATCCAATGTCCAAGTGCTCCCCAGAATATAGAATCCATGTGATAACATCAGTTGTCAATAACTCCAGTTGTAGGCGACAATGAGTGAAACCTTCAGCTACAAGGACCTCTGCCAGTATGGAATGATGTCATCGCCGTCCTCGTGGATAGGTATCCAATACTAAAACACTCACAAGACGTAAGCATGGGAGCCTCTCATAGGCCCAAAACTGCCAACACAAAGGCAAACATCTGCTGTCAGTTAACACTCTTAACCTATACATGATAAATGACAAGAGAAATACTTACCAGTAGAAATGGGTAAAATCCTAACCAAGCCTCGTTCAAGCCCTACGAGCGCATGCGCATGCGCATACCCCTGAGGAAATAGGCGAAGGTGTAGGAAACCCAATCATACTCTCCAATACGGTCCACATGTCGTGTGGCGCTGATCAAAGCGAACGACACCGTAAAAGAGTTATCCGCTATGAAGCAGCCCCTAATGATCATCAGGAACAATCGCCGAAGAATGCGATCCCTGACTCTGACATCAGCCGGTATGGGCTCACTCAACAGTCCACTCATAGCATCTACGCTCAAAGGACCCATATGGACAGTCCTAGCCTTGAGCGCCTCCGCCGGAACTCCTAACAAGGATCTGACGGTAGTCTGAGTAATATCCGCCGTGCAATGCACTGGTTCCCCTCCAAACTCCATACCTATGATAAATCACCAATCCATCGGCGTCATCATCACCTCACAGTCCAACAAATGGAGTGACTGAGTCTGGTGAAACCAGCGCTCAGACAATGCCCTGAGGTAACCCCAGAGACAGCGGTGGAGAAGGATGGAAAAGAACGCCCTAAATCCCCAATCATGCACAATCACTCTATAGTCAGGATTCAGAGCCTGGTACATGGAGTGAATGCTGAACCAGTTCCTTCGAGGCTGTGTAAAGTCGGGGAACCTACATAAAATGCAGATCGACATCAAAATCCTTTACTCCTCATCAATAGGAAAGAAGGAAGATTAAGATCTAAATTAATACCTCGTTAGCGTGCAGATACATCGAGGGATGTCGACTCAAATCACCTTGAAGCTCTGGGTTTGCCACCTGAATACTCGGGAGGTCCCTACGGGGAACATGTATAGCAGGAGTGGGGCCCGTAACCGGAACATCCTCCTCATCCTCGACGTCTAGAACATCAACCCGTACTGGACGTATCACCACCTCCACCAAACGACGAGGCTATCTAACAGAACGGGGTCGAGGCACTTCAGAAGCCCTCCTCCGTACACCATAAGTGGTCCTGCGGAAACGACTCGGCTGATCCAGATCCATAATATCTAGACAACAAATCTCCAAATCACCTCAAAAAGGGTGTGGTAATTCTGAAACCTAGAACTTTCTTTTCAAAATGCATTTTATGACTACATGCATGCATGCATTACTTTAACGCACGTCTACAATATAGTTAAAAATGCATGACTACTCAATGCCTATATTTTGGAAAAAAAAATTGTCATAGTCTCCTCTATAAATAGGACTATCCACATGCACATAGGCATGACTAGGTGGCCATTCAGTAGCACACCTGCCCACAATCGTATACATACTATTTGCATTAAAAAGTCAAAGTCATCAATCCATAAGGGTAGCCTAATTATCAGGATTACTTTGCATTACCACCTTGGCTCATTTGTCCTCAAATAGGATAAAAAATAGTAGAAAAAAAGTGTCAATTTAACTGTTTCAAAAGTTAATTTTTTTTACATCATTATGTTCAGCATGGTTTAATACTAACATTTACTGTGTTGAATATTTTTTATCAAGTCATACGAGAATGCATATTCACTACTATGTGTTTAGATGCATTTCATGTGATAAGTCATTTTCCAACAAATAAAAATTGCAAAAGAAGACATGCATACGTTACCAGGACAGTGTAAAACACTTGTACGGTGACAGAATTTGCAGAAAGTCGTCCGAACTCAGCAGATCTGAAGAAGAGCTCTCGGATTTCCTTCGCGGCGCATCTTGAAAATGATTTATGAAAGCAACCTGCAGGCATTTAGTAGCCACGGCTGGCCGCAGGTCCACCTACAACTACTGTAGATGTACCTGCGGTACCCCTACGTGGGGCCCACCCCTCCGGCTCGGTCCAGTTCGAGTTGCAAAGGAGTTTTCACAAGCTGAAAAGGCCAAATCAGGGATAAAAATGCTACGCGATTGAGCAGAATAGCCTGAAATCCTAGTTCTTCTTGGCCCGACTGTGGCTTTCATATCATTCATTGGTATTCGTCCAAACACAGGGTATACTATACTGATGATCCCAGTATTTGCAGATCATATTCGGCAATACCGCACAGAGGTCCAATGTCGTCAATTCAGGGTCGTCACCCTAAACCTTTCAAAGTGGATCCCCGGCGGGGGTTACCACGCATGGTCATCTGTCCACAAGCAGATCCCCGGCGGGAGTTACAACGCATATTGTCCGTTGATAGACATGTCAACGAAGGTCAAGCAGCCTTGACGTCAGTTCAGTCGTTGGTAGGTAAACCCAACGACGCATCGGAAGCCATTTGATGATTGCATCAGTTGATACATACATCAACAAAGGTCAAGCAGCCTTGGCATCTATCCCCAACAGGGAATTCATCTGTTGGTTCACACGTCAACGAAGGTCAGGCAGCCCTGATAACACATACTGTTGGCAATAAATCCAACAAAACATTGATATGTCCTGGCAATACAAACCAGGGGGATCAACATCATCGGGGAGAATCGATGATGGAATATGTTATACACATCCTCGAGCGGACAAAAGCTTTATCCCCACAGATCTCTTGTACACGAGAGGCACCTCTTCGGAATAAAGTCTGCATCAAGGATTCAAGACTTTGGTGATAGCCCCAACGTTAACATCCTAAGTGGTTTGGATTACACATCTAAGCTTGTCATCATTGCCATCACCGGTTGAAGTAACAGGGAGTCGGCAATCTCCCCAGCATGTGGGAAAACAATCCATATGCATCATACATTTGCATCATGTTGCTACACATAGCATCATATTTATCTTATTGCATTTCAAGTGTCTAGGATTCTTTATCATATCCATGCCATTACATTGCATGAATATGATAAAGA
Source organism: Panax notoginseng (assembly GCA_016801055.1). NCBI lineage: Eukaryota > Viridiplantae > Streptophyta > Magnoliopsida > Apiales > Araliaceae > Panax > Panax notoginseng. The sequence goes on along the minus strand of CM029020.1, from coordinate 84,525,932 downwards.
GGAGCATCTGTAGACACTCGAAATTTTCTGCACACCTGTTACTGACATTGTAGGAGGGCGGATTCATCTTTCAGGGATAACCCTGGAAGACAACTCACATCCAGTCTGGATACTACCAAAAGTTCAGTTTCAACCCCGTCACACACACTGGGAATATCAGTTCCAACCTCGGAGACAACCCCGAGGCCTACAGTTTCAATACCGAAAATTCCACCGGAGAAGACCGATTTATCCCGGAGATAACCCCGAGATATTCAGTCTCAGTCCCGATACCGGGATATTCAGTCTCAATGAGGTTTAGAAGGCAAAACCAAGCTAAGAAACTAGAATCAGAGGAATTTGGGGAAGTTAGGGGCTCGCCGGAAATCGCCTTCGCCGAAAAATTTGAGAGCAGAATTTGAAATGAGGAAAGGTGGAAAAAGTGACAAGAACGGTCGATTTGGACGTTTTATAGTGAGATGACACAGATCCCAGGGGCGGCTATTTATGGCAGGTGGGGTCCAACTCTGGGAAAGCATGTACAAGTTCAAGAAACGAAAAGGAACCGTTGGGGTTCCCAAGACAACTCATCATTTCCTGGCGTGACTTTTCAAGTTCGTGTCTTTTCAAGTCTCTGATTATAAGCATATTATAACAAGAGATTGGGGGGCAATGTTCGGGAGTATTTTACCGATCCTCATGTGGGCTGAAGGCCTAGGCTGGAACCGATGAGATTGGGCCCATTGGGCCGAAGCCATGCAGGATGTTGAAGGTGTTCGGGTTCGGATATTCGAGCCCTCCGGGCCGGAGTCCTGTTTTGATCGTGGTGTTCAGTGTCGGGTCTTCGAGCCCCTTGGGCCGAAGCACAGACCAGTATATATAAGTTCGGTTGGATTGGGCTTGTGCAGTTGGACAGCCCATGTGCAGAGTCTGGAGTGATAGGGAGTTTATATGGTTAAAGACTCTAGTCTTAATCATATTCGAATAGGGTAACTCCAAAGGTAGTATTTGAATTGAATGCTACTTACACCTTTTAAAAAATTGTGTTAGACCCAAATATAGGTAACTACCATATTTAGGAGTCATAATCCGACTCGGAGAGGGATTCTAGGGCAGTGAGAATACTATAAATACAGGGCTTGGATTTCAACTAACAGGTAATACATCTTTGAGCACAAAATACTCAACCTCCATTGCTAAACCTTGTAAACGGCATGTATTTATTCTCACACCGGAGCTATCCCCCGGCTGCACAAGCCGTCAAGCTTCGTGTGAAATCTGTTATTGTACAGGTTCAAGCGTGTGAATTTTGTGATTGGACGCGCCGATAAAACTTGGCGTTAACACAAATCATCTACTACATCAATAAAAACTGACTTCAGTACATATTTGCTAATTAACCTTACAATTGCATTGGGTATATAAATAGAACTATGCCTTGAGGTTACTGCTGATTGAACCGCTGTCCTTACAAACTTGCTGAAATTTTTTTGTTTTAGAACTCTTCATCATCTGCTGCGTTGCACTGAAACTATCTACTAATGCCTTAGACAAACTCAAGCATCTACTAATTCATCGGATGCGTTGCACTTTTCTTAAATGATGCTGACTCATACACTCACCAACCAAGGATTAACAAGTCACACATCTATTTCTGTGGACATTACTTTTCCACAAGCATTTAGCCACTTGAAAGCTTTATATTTTATCATCATCACTACCTCTTTCCAGCATACATAGTCCCCATTAAAATTTATCTGATCGCTTGTTAACCATATGGACCAAAGTGTAGCTCCAATAACCTTACCCACATGTCTAAGATTTTTTTCACATTCAATCTAGTTACATTCAATAAATTAAATTTTTATAATTTTGACTAATATAATTGTAAGCAATGCTTATCTATTAATTTATAAAAAAAGCCGTGCGAAACATGGGTTTACATGCATTAATTTCTTAAATAAAATAATTTAAAAAATTCATGCACATGACCAAGTTGAATGGCTTGGTTTGGTTTGTTTTTTTTTTTTTTTTTAAAAGAGCATGTGCATGCATTTTGAATAAAACCTGTTTAGTTGGCAAAATAGAATTAGAATAAACTACACAGATGTATTGAAATAAGAATAAGAATAAGAAAAAAGATACAATCCATTTGCTTTATGAATTTAAGAAGTCTCTATAAATAATGTATGTCACGCAAAAATAAAAATAAATAAATAAAAAATAAACAAACTTGAGTTGTGAGTCATAAAAAATAGTAAATTAGACTACCAAATTGACTCGGTTCTAATGAAAACGACTCGATCTTTGTATTGTTATATTTTTGTTATTGATGTTGAGTAATATAATTGCTCCAAAAATAAAAATAATTCGACATTTTTCACCAATTGATGAACATGTGAATTTTTAATTAAAATTTCGACGATTAAACATTCTTTTAACATTTTAAATTTTTAACGGTAAATACTTATAATGATTCACATGATTAATCTCAATAACATGAGTTATATATTAATAAAATTCGATCATCATTAACAAAATTATAAAGATAAAACATTTGATGTATTTAACAAAATTCAAAAAAGAAAACGTAATGGATGGGAGTCAAATCCACTCTTCTCGCTCTTGACTCGATCAAAAAAATTATTTTTCTCCAAAGTCAAGGCAAACACTGCACAACAATGTGCTTGAATTTTGTATAGAATGAAAAACTTAAAATGGTATTAAAAATAAAAAATAGAAAATAATGGAAACTAATAAGTTTTCTATGCTATTGTCTATGAGTTTATAGAAAATAAAAAATAAAAAATAAAAAGATGGAGAAATTTATGATTTAAAGGTAGATTACTGTTTTATTCTTTCATCAAGTGTCAGCGTGTTTGTAGATAAAGGTAATATAAGGATTACACAAATTAGCCTTTGTCATTTAATTTTCTCTTCAAATTCGATTACTTTTTTTGACAAAAATTGTAATAACCCGTATTTTTAAAAAAATTAAATATTAATTAATTTTATTTTATACAATTGTATTCAAATTGGAAAAGGTAAGTGACTATATTTTTTTTCTTTGTTTTGTTTGGAAAGTTAAATTATTTTAGTAGATAATTAAAAAATCGATTAAATAAAAAATGGGAAGTCCATTAGAGTTTTGATAGCTCCTATATTGAGCTATATTTATATTTAAAGAGTGAAGTTGTAACTTTAATCCTATTCTAATTTGATTAGTTGAATTTTCGAGTAGAATACTTATACGTGCTGCAGTCCATTAGAAAAATTATAATTAATTCATCTGATGTCAGAATTGAGTGAATCCAAATCAGGTTCCTTCAATTTTTCGTCCTCTACAATTTTGAATAAGTAAGCAGATAATTTTAGATTGTCAAAAGCGGATTATGAGGAGGAAGACAATCCCATTTGTTAATATTTTGTGGAAAAAAAAATCATCCGGAGCGCGGAGCTACTTGGGAGATTGAGGAGTCTATTCGAGCGGAGTATCCGCATCTTTTTGATAATTAGGTACTTTTCATTTTTTTGATTCCGGAGACGGAATCCTTTTTAAGGGGGAGGTAATGTAATACCCGTAAAAAAATAAAAAAATAATAAAAAATAATAATAATAATAATAATAAAATATATTATTAAAGTTTTAATTGGACTTTTTATAAGACAGACTAAATTTATGTTAGTTTTCTTATGTTTGGGTTAAATTTATGTGGGCTAATTAAAAGTGATGGATAATATTATTTGGTTAAAAAAAAATTGGGCCTTAATATTCATTGAACCCAATTAAAATTTTATTAGGGCAAGACCCTCTTACTTAATAAATAGCTAGACCTAATCTTATTTTGTTATACAATATTTCGAGAGAAAGATAGGAAGCAGTAGTGGCAGGAAGAACATAAAGGAGAAGGGAATTGACAAGTTAATACTAGTAGTCCAGCTATAGAAAAGAGGCGGAAGAAGAACGAGGAAAACGAGAAAATTTGGCTGGAATTAAAAAGGGTTTGAGAACAAGATTAAGATTTTATTCACCATATTCTTTTTCTCAAAAAGGTAATTATTGTATTTATTTTTGAATAGAATATATATATATATATATATATATATATATATATATATATATATATATATATTTACTATTCTGATTTCAAGTATACTATTAATTTATTGTGCCGCCGAATTAATCACCCAACTTCTTGTTATGATCTTGAATTGAAACTGAGAATATGAGTTTTATATTAGATAATGAAGTATTTGTTTGTATGAATTTGGCATCTAAAACAAATGAGTATACTATACGTATTTATGGTTCGATGCAGTAGAGTTAAGCATGCTCAGAGTATATGATATATATGAATTATTCGTTATTGCAATATTGTTGTTAGAAGTAAACCTCCGTCACATGGGTAAGCCTTATGTTAATAGTTATATTATATATCATACTATTTTAATATAACTTATTGTTATATAACATTAGTTTCAAGTGAACATAAGATATACAAAACTCTTACTTGGATAAATGATAAATAATATAAATTGAATATAGTATATTAAAATTATTGAATTTATGAAAATATAAATTGTATAAGTTCATAATTTAATTATATATATTATATTTTATTTTGATAATTAGATCGGATTGAGGGAGTTTAGCGGGTGATATTTGGATTCGGCGAATTATTTTGGTACTATATTAAGGTACGGATTTCGTACTCTTTCAGCGATACTTTTGTTAAATTTGATGTGTTCGTTTTGTTTCTCGTTTCGAATTCTGTTATTATTTCACATAATTGTTCTTGTGAAATTCATATATTTGTTTCATTTTAGAGTTGACACATTGAACTCGTACTTGTACTCTTTGATATCACGTCTAGTATTTATTTTGATATTTGTAGAGCGATATATGTTGTTACCTTCTTTTGGAGACATTATAATTTGATCCGGTTCAACATATATATTAGAACCCCATTTTGTGGATATTGTGTCGCATGTGTTGTAACACGGTATCTATTTTTATTGGTATTATGTCGCATGTGTTGTGACACGATACCTATTTTGATGGTATTATGTCGCATGTGTTGTGACATGATATTTTTGTTAGAATATACCGTAGGGTATACCTGAGCTATAACCACCTGTGGGGGTACCACAAGCATGTCGTCTTGGCACGAGAGGCATGACACTTTCCGTGGCAGTGTGATTAGTCCACGGCGTCTCCATTTTGGGCACCGGAGTAAATGGGTCATTTGGTGTTTTGTTGTGGGAGGCGCATGGGTTAACCCTAGTTTTCTGTTCTGCGGATTTGTGATGTTGTGCCAAACACACATCCGATTTGCATACATTTGGATTCGCGGTCCAATGTGTGATATGCCTGTGTGGCATTATTTTGGTTGCCTATGTGGCATCTTTTGACTTGCCTGTGTGGCAATATATATTTCTGAGCTCACCCGGTATAAAATAACACCCAACCATTTGATTCAGCCTATTATTTTATTGTATTAGTTTTGTTGGTTTCTATTCAGTTCAATTCATTGAGTTAGTTACTTCAGTTTGTTATTTCTTTATTCTTCAGTTGGTTTCGTCAATTTTGTTTATTCAGATATATTCCATTCAGATCTTTGGAGATTATATTTTCATTCGTATTTACACTTGAAGCTTTGTTCAGTATTTTGTCTCAATTGTTTTCGTATATCAGTTGTATATCTTTTGTATATCTGTATCCGTACTGGGCAATTGGCTCATGCTGTATTTTTCTTCCGGCAGGTTTGCAGGGGTGATTCAGAACTAGTGTGATGAGAGAGTTGTCTTTGACCGTCTAGGTTGTTTCGATGTTTGATTTTGGTTATTTCGACTCTAGTTAGAGAATTGTATTTAGTACTTCATTGATGGATATCACTATTAATATTTTGAAATTATTAGTGCTCTGTTTACTTATTTTGAGGTTTGTTGTGCTTTGCACGTGACCTCCCTTTCCTTTTCGGGAAGGGGGTGTTACAGAGATGGTATCAGAGCTTAGGTTCTTTCTTGTAGAAAACCTATTTAGGTTTGACCTGTGAGTTGTGGGTAAATTACTGGGTAGACGTAGAAGTTTGATTCGATTTTGTTCTCTGTTTGGTTGGTCTTGATTTTGACCAAGTGTTTTTAGCTGTTTAAGTTGTAATTGATTTGAGAGGTGAGATAATTTATTAAAATTATTATTGTTATGCATTGGAGCAATGATATTAGTTAAGAATTGTGATTTAATCATTGAGGTGAATAAAGTTATACTTTGTACATATAAGAAATGATTATACGATTATGATATGAGCATTTGTATCAGTGAGTTTTGATATTGGAGAATTATTTGTTAGAGTTATTTCAAGTAATTACAAATTATTATGATTTTGGAATTGAGGATTTTATTTGGGTTAGATTCTGATTTTTGTTAAGTTGTGAATAATTTGAGGTATGTGAGTCGATGGGATAATATGATAAAGTGAAAACTATTAAGTACAGAGGATCCCTTGCAATTTTGAGCTGTTGTAAATATTTGAGGTAATTAGATTAATCATTTGGGGCTAATGATCAATTTTGCCGCTATTTTGTAGTAGGATATTAGAGTTATGTTGTATGGAGTTTCTTTGTGATAGTAAGAGGATACCTTTGAATTTGTTAGATTAAGGTTTGCAATAAGAGAATGATAGATTCACTAATTGATTAGATAGTAAGTGATGAAATTTAATTGATTTTGAGAGGTCTTAAATAATTGTAGTTTGCTTATACAGATGATAAATATATGTCTTAGAGTTTGATATGGTGATAAGGAGATCTTGATAGTATATTTTTGGTGTAATAATATTTGAGAACTAATTTGATTTGAGGTTATGATATTTTGAAACTCTTAAGGACTTAAGAAAGTTGGTGATAAAGAGATAGTAGTAGTATATTCTTCGGTGTAATAATATTTGAGGACTAGTTCAAATTGAGGATGAAATATTTTGAAACTTTTGAGGACTTTGGGAGAGTTGGTAATATAGTTTGCATAATTGTTTTGTTTATCCGAAGTCATTGAAGTTTTGCAGGAAATTATGTAAAAAAAAAACAAAAATAATTTGTTAAATCTTTGTCATGTGTTGAACATAAACATTTTACTAATTAAAGATAATTTTAAATATTTTGGGTATTCGAATCGTATTTAGATGAATAAATTTTTTTTTGTGATTTCAAATTATATTCCGAAGTGTACGTACGTTTGCAAGAATGAAACTCAAAGATATTAACGGGGGACTCGCACCAACAGTGGATCATGTGATTTAACGCGAAGAATCTTACCAAGGCTTGACACAGTAGCTGACGAATCTTTTACTAGTACATTGATAATTACGTGGACCGATGACTTATCCGCGTTGATCGTTAAAATTGCGGCGCTGCGTCTTAACTAATTTTTTTTTTGTAACTTATTGGAATTTCGAAGACGAAATTATTTTAAGGGGTGAAAAATGTAATAACCCATATTTTAAAAAAAATTAAATATTAATTAATTTTATTTTATACAATTGTATTCAAATTGGAAAAGGTAAGTGACTATTTTTTTTTCTTTGTTTTGTTTGGAAAGTTAAATTATTTTAGTAGATAATTAAATAATCGATTAAATAAAAATGGGAAGTCCATTAGAGTTTTGATAGCTCCTATATTGAGCTATATTTATATTTAAAGAGTGAAGTTGTAACTTTAATCCTATTCTAATTTGATTAGTTGAATTTTCGAGTAGAATACTTATACGTGCTGCAGTCCATTAGAAAAATTATAATTAATTCATCTGATGTCAGAATTGAGTGAATCCAAATCAGGTTCCTTCAATTTTTCGTCCTCTACCATTTTGAATAAGTAAGCAGATAATTTTAGATTGTCAAAAGCAGATTATGAGGAGGAAGACAATCCCATTTGTTAATATTTTGTGGAAAAAAAAATCATCCGGAGCGCGGAGCTAGTTGGGAGATTGAGGAGTCTATTCGAGCGGAGTATCCGCATCTTTTTGATAATTAGGTACTTTTCATTTTTTTGATTCCGGAGACGGAATCCTTTTTAAGGGGGAGGTAATGTAATACCCGTAAAAAAAATAAAAAAATAATAAAAAATAATAATAATAATAATAATAAAATATATTATTAAAGTTTTAATTGGACTTTTTATAAGACAGACTAAATTTATGTTAGTTTTCTTATGTTTGGGTTAAATTTATGTTGGCTAATTAAAAGTGATGGATAATATTATTTGGTTAAAAAAAATTGGGCCTTAATATTCATTGAACCCAATTAAAATTTTATTAGGGCAAGACCCTCTTACTTAATAAATAGCTAGACCTAATCTTATTTTGTTATACAATATTTCGAGAGAAAGATAGGAAGCAGTAGTGGCAGGAAGAACATAAAGGAGAAGGGAATTGACAAGTTAATACTAGTAGTCCAGCTATAGAAAAGAGGTGGAAGAAGAACGAGGAGAACGAGAAAATTTGGCTGGAATTAAAAAGGGTTTGAGAACAAGATTAAGATTTTATTCACCATATTCTTTTTCTCAAAAAGGTAATTATTGTATTTATTTTTGAATACAATATATATATATATATATATATATATATATATATATATATATATATATATATTTACTATTCTGATTTCAAGTATACTATTAATTTATTGTGCCGCCGAATTAATCACCCAACTTCTTGTTATGATCTTGAATTGAAACTGAGAATATGAGTTTTATATTAGATAATGAAGTATTTGTTTGTATGAATTTGGCATCTAAAACAAATGAGTATACTATACGTATTTATGGTTCGATGCAGTAGAGTTAAGCATGTTCAGAGTATATGATATATATGAATTATTCGTTATTGCAATATTGTTGTTAGAAGTAAACCTCATTCACATGGATAAGCCTTATGTTAATAGTTATATTATATATCATACTATTTTAATATAACTTATTGTTATATAACATAAGTTTCAAGTGAACATAAGATATACAAAACTCTTACTTGGATAAATGATAAATAATATAAATTGAATATAGTATATTAAAATTATTGAATTTATGAAAATATAAATTATATAAGTTCATAATTTAATTATATGTATTATATTTTATTTTGATAATTAGATCGGATTGAGGGAGTTTAGCGGGTGATATTTGGATTCGTCGAATTATTTTGGTACTATATTAAGGTACGGATTTCGTACTCTTTCAGCGATACTTTTGTTAAATTTGATGTGTTCGTTTTGTTTCTCGTTTCGAATTCTGTTATTATTTCACATAATTGTTCTTGTGAAATTCATATATTTGTTTCATTTTAGAGTTGACACATTGGACTCGTACTTGTACTCTTTGATATCACGTATAGTATTTATTTTGATATTTGTAGAGCGATATATGTTGTTACCTTCTTTTGGAGACATTATAAGTTGATCCGGTTCAACATATATATTAGAACCCCATTTTGTGGATATTGTGTCGCATGTGTTGTAACACGGTATCTATTTTTATTGGTATTATGTCGCATGTGTTGTGACATGATATTTTTGTTAGAATATACCGTAGGGTATACCTGAGCTATAACCACCTGTGGGGGTACCACAGACATGTCGTCTTGGCACGAGAGGCATGACACTTTCCGTGGCAGTGTGATTAGTCCACGGCGTCTCCATTTTGGGCTCCGGAGTAAATGGGTTATTTGGTGTTTTGTTGTGGGAGGCGCATGGGTTAACCCTAGTTTTCTGTTCTGCGGATTTGTGATGTTGTGCCAAACACACATCCGATTTGCATACATTTGGATTCGCGGTCCAATGTGTGATATGCCTGTGTGGCATTATTTTGGTTGCCTATGTGGCATCTTTTGACTTGCCTGTGTGGCAATATATATTTATGAACTCACCCGGTATGAAATAACACCCAACCATTTGATTCAGCCTATTATTTCATTGTATTAGTTTTGTTGGTTTCTGTTTAGTTCAATTCATTGAGTTAGTTACTTCAGTTCATTATTTCTTTATTCTTCAGTTGGTTTCGTCAATTTTGTTTATTCAGATATATTCCATTCAGATCTTTGGAGATTATATTTTCATTCGTATTTACACTTGAAGCTTTGTTCAGTATTTTGTCTCAATTGTTTTCGTATATCAGTTATATATCTTTTGTATATTTGTATCCGTACTGGGCAATTGGCTCATGCTGTGTTTTTCTTCCGGCAGGTTTGCAGGGGTGATTCAGAACTAGTGTGATGAGAGAGTTGTCTTTGACCGTCTAGGTTGTTTCGATGTTTGATTTTGGTTATTTCGACTCTAGTTAGAGAATTGTATTTAGTACTTCATTGATGGATATCACTATTAATATTTTAAAATTATTAGTGCTCTGTTTACTTATTTTGAGGTTTGTTGTGCTTTGCACGTGACCTCCCTTTCCTTTTCGGGAAGGGGGTGTTACAAAAATAATTTGACAATAAAAGGGATCCAGTTTTTTTTAATATATCTTTGAAAGAACTCACAAATAAAAAAATTAGATTAAAAATTTAAATTTGTTTTTATCTATTTATTTTCTCTTATGTTTATTTTAAAACTCACGAACACAGGGTTACACATCATACTAGTTGACAGTAGAATAATGAGAGTTACATATCATACTACTCCCTCCGTTCCTAAAAGATTATCGTTTTAGAAGAAAAAATTTGTTCCAAAATGTTTGTTGTTTATAACTTTCGAGAAGAATAAATTACTACTATTTACTTTCCTATATCACTCATACCTTCTCTCATTGTTCCAAGAAATTTTCTCCCTTGTATTAATTGTTTTCAACTTCTTACAAAAGGGTAGTGATGAAATTTCAAACAAACTTTACTTAATAAATAATACTTTCTTAATTCATGTATAAAAATCTTAGAGGACAATCTTTTAAAAATGGAAATAGTAGTTGGCAGTAGAAATGATAATGATCTCAAATACGCATATGTATCATTGCATTGGTATATTATATAAATATGGAATGATTACTTACAAAATTGCACCATGATAATAGGTTGACTCTATTTGGTAATAGGTTGATAAACCTACAAAATACGTCATATATTTTTAAAGTATGTGGTATAGAATTTGATTCCAACTTTTACAGAATTTCTCAAGTCCAACAGGCACAAAAACATTTAGAGAGAGAATTGAATAGATCTTTTAAATTTTATTTTTAAAATATTATCAAATAATTTTAATCACTGACTATATTATAGCGGAATTAATTTTTTAAATATCCCTTAAAGATAGAAAAATATTTGGTTAAGAGTTTAGTGGAACGAAAAGTGAAACAACAAAGTGAATAATGAATATAAAGATAAAATGTAAATGGTATATGTTGATCGATTTCACTATCAAAACATACGTGTAAGTATACACGGTCTAAAAGTAATAAAGTGCAAGTAGAGTATCGTTCTCACGAGAAATTATTTAATAAAAATCACCAAGTACTAGTTCTTAACCAAACTAATTTTATTTAAACAATCGATTTAATGTTGTGAATTAAAATATGTAATTAACTATTACTACTACTAACACAAGTTGAAAATCAGGTTATAGAGATTTAAGATCACAACTTCACTTATTATTTCACTTATATTAAAATACTTCTTATTAATTATGCTCATTATTTCGGATTGTTAATCAGGAAATTATTAGTATCTGTGACGCCCCCAAAATAGTTATACATCACCCATTCTAAGTCGTCAAATACATGGTACAGAATACAAATACAAACTTAAATATACAACATGAGCTGAGAGTTTTCACACGAATATTGTCTTCTAGACAATATCCAAACTCAAATGGAGTTCTTATTATAATTATTATCACACTATTTTATAAAATAGTGAGGACTACTACATCCACCATCTCGGACCGTCACTCCATTCCCCGACTATTCCCGGTTACGTTTTCATTTTCTGAAGAGAACAATGAAAGAAAAAGGGTGAGCTCAACTAGCCCAGTAAGAAATATTATGACCAAGATAATGTAGAATAAATTATTGTTAACCTTCAACAGTGTTAAACTAATAGAATACAATAAACAATAAGTTTAACTGTAGCGGAACAAGCAATTCATTAGAAGAGTTAAGTAGAGCATGATATCTATTATCTTCTATGATTTAAAAAGTTTGTCATCAATTTTATCGCTGAGACTCGGCTTAATAAATAATTCACATAACTGAATTATCCATACACTACGGGCCAAGGATATTCATTAGTATCACATCCATAAATTATCCATGCACTACGGGCCAATGAGGACTTTTACCACATTATTTGTAATATTACAGGTCATGATTATACCGAATAATCCCTGGTCATAATCATATCAATCAACTGTGACGCCCCCAAAATAGGTATACATCACCCATCTTGAGTCGCCAAATATATGGTACAGAAATCAAATACAAACTTCTTTTATACAATACGACAAAACGTAACTGAGAGTTTTTACACGAATATTGTCTATAAGACAGTATTCAAACTCAAAAAGGAGTACTCATTATAATTATTATTACACTCTTTTATAAAATAGTGAGGGCTACTATAGCCACCATCTCGAACCATCACTCCGTTTCTCGACTAGTCCCGGCTACGTTCTCATTTTCTAAAGAGAACAATGAAAGCAAAAGGGTGAGCTCAACTAGCCCAGGAAGAAATATTACGACTAAGATAATGCAGAATAAATTATCGTTAGCCTTCAACAGTGTTAAACTAATAAACAATAAGTTTAATTGCAGCGGAACAAGCAATCCATTAGAAGAGTCAAGTAGAGCATGATATCTACTATCTTCTATGATTTAAAAAGTTTATCATCAACTTTATAGCTGAGACTCAGCTTAACAAATAATTCACATCACTAAATTATCTATGCACTATGAGCCAAGGATATTCACTAGTATCACGTCCACGAATTATCCATGCACTACGGGCCAAGGATATTCGTGTAATCACCGATGGTCATAATCATACCAACAACTGTCAATCAATGCACTACGGGCCAATGATGACTTTTACCACATCATTTGTAACATTACGGGTTATGATTATACCGAATGATCCTTGGTTATAATCATACCAATCAACAGTCCATCTATACACTACGACCAATGATAACTTTCATCACAATATAAGTATGAGGATGATGACAATGATATAAAAATTCATTTAAATGAAAACAAAGGATAAATTTTTAAAGATTTATAATTTAATTTATCCAGAATTTAATAATGTCCAAATTGTCAACATGATACTGCTTTGTGGAGTAAAATTCAAGAATAATATTGTATCAAAAATGATTTGGACCGAAAAGAAATCAAATTTTGTCATGAATAATACTCCGGGTGAATAATACCCCATGAATAGTACTTTATGAATAGTACCCGTGAATAGTACCCGAGAATAGTACTTTATGAATAGTACCCGTGAATAGTACTTAATGAATAGTATCCCGTGAATAGTATTCCGGCATGAAAAGATTAATAATTATCAAGAATGCTCAGAATAATATTTTCATGAAAAGATATTGGATGAAACGCAAATATCAAGGATATTCTACTAATTTCACGAAATTTAGATGCAATACTTTAACAGAATGAGGGTATAATCAGGAATACGAGACGAAAGAGTATTACTCACATACTATAGAGTATAGAAGAAAATATTATTTCTTATGAATACTGAACAAAAATAATATCTGTTACCTTAGAAGAAGACTGGATACTGGAATAGTAAAGTAGCAGAATATTCTTCTTCTTCCTCTCTATAGCTTCTCTATCTATAATTGCTCTTGTAAGTCTTAGTGAATTGGTGAGATTGAAAGAAGAATGAGCTCCTATTTATAGGAAAATATAGTTTCGATAATTGCACATTTTGGGGCTCGAATTATTACAGTATAGTACCTTCATCTTTTTCTCCATTTTTAATTTAGTCCTGCAAGTATTATCAATCTTGCATCATCTCCCCTAATAGTAATGCATGTGAACCAATAGTTCCATTCATGTGAGTAAATAATTATATGCATGTGAACTAATAGCAATTAATTTCTCATTTATCCGATTAATTACCCGATTGGTCAATTTAACCTCCAAAAACTAATTATTATTGAAATAAATGTCGATTTACACTAACATAAATAATCCCAACATAATGGAAATATCAATTTCATCTTTAATCAACACGAATTTATTTATCATTAATATTATAACTCACAATATTTAACAACCAGATCATTCCTAGGAAAGAGGGGGCTTTCCGATAAGGATTTCTCCCTACTGACGCGCAATTAGGTGACCAAACTCCTTTCCTCGACAGAACTTTCTAGACATCGTTAATATTGTAAATAATAATATAAATAACTTTGTCATCTCAATTATTGATTTAATAATATAAAATATTATACAAATGATACTATGACAATAATTGAATCAATAATATGAGAGATATTATGCAGCAATTACTGTAGCAATAATTGAGTATAACTGAGTGACTTCTCATGTAAGTATCAATAATTAATATCGTGTGCTACTATGCAACCACTGAATGAACTTAAAGGAGTGGACATTGAGGAGATAACTGAGGGTATGGAACATAAAGAACATGAAACGACTTGTATAATACCCCAGGTGCCTTTTCAGTCAGAGTTAAAAAATTCAGTGTAATTTGCACAACCATGTCCTCTTGGTAGCCACATTCAAAGTAAAGATTAGGATGATAAAGAGGCCTCTTATACACCATGGTGGGCTGAGGAAGAGAAAAGAGAAGAGGAAAAGTCTGTTGTATCTTTCATGCCTCAATACAAAAATTTATTCACAAATATAATGGACGAAGCACCTAGCTATGCAATAGAACTGGGGGCATCATGTACAGGAAATATGCTAGGTGGTTTCAATCTGAAGACTATCATGATGGGGAACCTACCAAAGCCCATAGCAGTTCTAATGGATGGTGTGAGGACCCCAAACTCGGATACTTGAAACCCGAACTCGGTTCTTCACGATACCATTTCTATGAGCGGAATAATACTAATAATAATAATAACACTAATATAAAAGATCAAATTAATTTACATAATTATCAGAGTCTAACTCCCAAGTACGAAACCTTTAAACATTCATTACAACCCATGATAGATAATATAAATCATAAATGTCTTAATAACATTAAACTATTACATAACATAGTAATTCGTTCATTCAGCAACCTTCCCTTTTTCTTTGTTCTTAGCAGAGTTCTCTGGTCGTTCGCACTTAGCTCAAAACATTTAAATTTAAGCAAGGATGAGCATTTGAGTGCCCAGCAAGCAATAGCAATTATATATATATATAAGCTGAAAGGATTTAAATGTTTTCTTTGTACTATTCTTCTACAACAAGTCAATAGTTGTGAAGTATTCTGAACCGATAATAATAACATAACAACTCTCTTTCAAATTTTTGAAACTACATAATGACTATATCTGGGGTTATGGTGACATGCCATGAACATTGTTTTCATTTTCGAAAAGGTTAAACAGAAATTCATCTGTAAACCGTCATAACTTACGGGCACGGGGGTGATCAGCCCGTTATGCCCTGCATTGATCAATACTACATTGCTAGAACGATATTATCGTTCACCATTTGTCCGCCGGAGCGCATAAAAATTTTCCCGTGTAAGGATGTTCATACCTGTCTGGGTTCTAAATCAAAGGTTTTATCTTGTTCAACAATAATCTATAATTCAATATATCTGTATACGGGTAATTGACAAAGGTATATCAACATGTGATTAAATACAATGATTATCCAAGTGGGGACACTTGTTTAACCACTTCTAGAAATTAACGAACAGAATATATATGTCCGAATTATCATATACTAACATGTTGATATTCAATGAGCTTATATAATATAAAGTTCATAATCTGTACAATAATAATATAGTTTAGAAACATTCTTACTCACATTCATTGCATAAAGAAAATGCAAATATTAAATACTTGCCTGAAGCGCTGCTTACAACTTGTAATTAAGATCTATCGCTTATCTCACGACCTATCATTAATAAGATAGTTCGTTCGATTAGAACAACATACTATAACACATAACACTGCTTATTGCAGTCAACACATAACCTAATCACATTAGCACCTATGTTTAATAACCATTGAATCACAAATAATCACTTATACAATCAAAATATCTAAGTCCAGATTAATTTCTGAAACATGTCGGTCTACCGCCAATTTTATCGGGTAATTATCGAGTCTAAGACTCTATACTATAACTTAACATCAGTACGTATCAGTCATATTATTTTTAAATGACTCAATAAAATTTTAAAACATTTATTATAATTTATCATAAATTTTCAAACATTGGAATCATATTTAAATGATTTAAATACCAATTAATTCTATTATAATAAATATTTAATTAGTATTAAACTATTAATGAAATCATTTCCAAAATATTAAAGTTATGTATAATAACTCAAAATACTTTTAAAGTATTAATATTACCCTTAAATGATTTTTAAAACATTTAAAATCATTTTTAAATAATTATCATTAATATTAAAGTATTAATGTTCTATTTATCAAAATATTAAAAGTCATTATTCATAACTTAAAATATTTTTAATTCATTTATATCCTTTTTAAATAATTTTTAAAGTAATAAAACCATTTATAAACTATTTATTTAATATAATTATTAAATAAATTTAATATCATAACTAATAACTTAATAATCATTAATATTTAATTATTAATGAAATTATCCTTTAAATATTAAAAGTTATATTTTATAACTTAAAATATTTTTAAATACTTTATTTTCATTTAATATGATTTTTAATATAATAAAATCATTTTTAATTAATTTATTTAATTCATTTAGTAAATAAATTAATTACCATTAATATCAATTTATTAATGAAATTTATCATAAAATATTAAAAGTCATTAAAAATAACTTAAAATATTTTCTTATATCATAATATAATTTTTAATGATTTTTCTAATATTAAAATTATTTTTAAATAATTTATTTAATATTATAATTAAATAAATTAAATACTTTTAATATTTTAAAAATATTAAATATTTATGAAATATATTAAAAATAATTAAAAACTAATTTTTGGAATTTTTAATAATTTTTAATAATTTATTTTGTATTTTTAATAATTAAAAACTAATTTTTTCTATTTAATAATTAATTTTCGAAAAATATTAAATAATCTGTCGCTAAAGACCACCTATAGCGACAGAACCGTCGCTATAGGTGTTCTTCATGTTCTTGGCAAAAACCCAGAACACCATAGACAGTTTCGAGGGACCATGTTTGACCAAGATTAAAAGCGTGCGTGATGCGTTTCTGAACATGTTGTTTGTCAGAGCTTGTAGTGCTAGTGTAGGACTACACGATCCAACAACAAACATAACCAAACATTTCATAATAAAGCAGATCTGATCGTCCAAAATAGCTGTCAGAGCTGTTCTTCATTTTCTGGGCTACCCAGAAATAAAGAACAGTTCGTGTAGCCATATTTGGGCTTCCACAACTTGAAATATGTGTAATATTTTTATGATCTATAAGCTACAGTGTGTAGTAAGTATGTCAATTGTGACGCCCCCAAAATTAGGTATACATCACCCATCTTGGGTCGTCAGATACATAGTACAAAATATAAATACAACTTACTAATACAACTGTCGTGTACAATACGACAAAACATAAACTGTGAGTTTGAATACAAATATTATCTTCTAGAGAGTATTCATACTCAAAAGGAGTCCTCATTACATTTATTAACACACCATTACATAGAATAGTGAGGACTACTAACTAATACTATCATCCGGACCATCACTCCGTTCCCCGACTTGCCCCAGCTACGTTCTCATTTCCTGAAGGGAACAGTGAAAGAAAGAGTGAGCTCAACTAGCCCAGTAAGAAATATTATGACTAAGATAATGCAGAATAAATTATCATTAGCCTTCAACAATGTTAAACTGATAAAATATAATAGACATCAAGTTTAACTGCAGCGGAACAAGCAATCCATTAAAAGAGTCAAGTAGAAAATAAACTCTACTATCTTTTATGATTTAAAAGATTTTCCAACACTGCGATTGCTGAGACTCAGCTTAATAAAATAATTCACATCATCGAATCACCCCTGCACTACGGCCAAGGATATTCGTATATTCATTAATGGTCATGATCATGCCAACAACTGTCCATCAATGCACTACGGCCAATGAGGACTTTTACCACATCATTTGTAACATTACGGTCATGATTATACCGAATAATTCCTGGTCATAATCATACCAAGTCCATCTATGCACTACAGGCCACAGATGACTTTCAACATTTTATAAACATGAGGATGATGACAATGATATAAGAATTCAATAAAACAAGTTCAAGAATTAATTTATCCAAGAATTAACAACGTCCAAATTGTCAACATGATACTGCTTTGTGGAGTAAAATTCAAGAATACTTAGAAGAATATTTTCATGAAAAGATACTGGATGAAACGCAATTATCAAGGATATTCCACAAATTTCATGGAGTATAGAAGTCAAAACTTAACCAATTGAGTACAATAAAGAATGGAATAACAAAAGAAATCACCATGCATGCGATAGACCGCACAACAGGTTATTCCAACAGAATAATAAATAATGGAACCAGGTCCGGCGTAAACGCACAGACAGGATATTCCGACAGAATAATAAATAATGGAACCAGGTCTGGTGTAAAACACACAGACAGGATATTCCGACAGAATAATAAATAATGGAACCAGGTCCGGTGTAAAACACACAGACAGGATGTTCCAACAGAATAATAATAAAAACGGAACCAGGTCCGGTGTAAAACACACAGACAGGATGTTCCAACAGAATAATAATAAAAACGGAACCAGGTCCGGTGTAAAACACACAGACAAGATGTTCCAACAGAATAATAGAAGAATGTCACCAAGTATAGGGTAGATCCGCGTATACAGGTTATTCCAACAGAATAATAAGAAATGGAATAACAACAGTTCTCTTCATGAATAAGAAAGAATAACACCCCTTACCGTTTTAAAGACGAGCTGAAATAAGGAAGTAGTTAAGTAGCAGAATACTCTTCTTCTCTCTCTCTATAGTTTCTCTCTCTAGAGTTCAGTGAATTCGTAAGAAATAATGAAGGAATGAGCTGCTATTTATAGAAAAATAGAATGCATAGTAACTAATCCATGAACGGTCCAGATTGATTACTTTAATCTGACGGTCCATATTTAAAGAAAAATCTTTTAAATAAAATATAATATATTCTATTTATAGAATAACTTTAATAAAGTATTCTGTTTTATATAAAAAGATGTTTCTGTTTTATTACGTTAATAATACGAATAAAACAAAACGTCATTATCGCTAAATAATTCATATTATTAACTGACAATAATTGAATCAAACTGAGTGACTTCTCACATAAGCATTAATAATCAATACCGTGTGCTACTATGCAACCACACGTATTACTGTACTTTTACTACCGAGTAGTTCAACAGTAACAATGGTAAAATTTCCGCCGTTATTTTTAATAAAATATTTTTGTCGTTTTCTCAATCCGACAATAATTCTGTTGTGGGGTCCACCAATGATTGTGTCGTTGTACGAATATTCCCTGTTAAAACGAATATTTCCCGACCAATCGAATATTATATAACAACTTGCGTACTTTGCAAAATTTATAAATATTACCCACAACTATAACATTATATCAAATTAACTCCATAATATTCAAAAATGATATTTATAGAAAATTCATCTTTATTTATAAAAGTTGGGGTCTTACAACCTCCCCTTCTTATGAAATTTCGCCCTCGAAATTAGGGTACGTACCTGGTATGTCGAAGAGGTAAGGATACCTTGATTTCATTTCAGATTCTAACTCCCAAGTCATTTCCTCAACATCGTGGTTTCTCCACAAAACTTTGACTTGAGGTATAACCTTGGAGCGTAGAATATGTTCCTTCTTATCCAAGATTTGAACAGGAACTTCTTCATACGTCAAATCTTCCGCTATTTCGTCCGGTTCTAACTCAATAATGTGGTTCGGGTCTTCCACATATTTGCGTAACATGGATATGTGAAAAACGTTATGAACACGAGACATACTTGGCGGTAAAGCGAGTCTATAAGCCACAGTTCCTACTCGATCGAGGATTAAAAATGGACCGATGAATCGAGGATTGAGCTTTCCTCTCTTTCCAAATCTCGTAACTCCTTTCCATGGAGCAACACGTAAGAACACATGATCTCCTACATCAAATTCCACGTCCTTTCGATGAAGATCAGCATAACTCTTTTGTCGATCTTGTGAGGTTTTTATACGTTGTCGGATCGTTTGAATCTTTTCTGTAGTCATACGTACCAACTCCGGTCCCAACAACGTTGCTTCACCCACCTCATCCCAGCATACTGGAGAACGACATTTTCTTCCATACAATGCTTCGAATGGAGCCATGCCAATACTTGCTTGATAACTGTTGTTGTAGGAAAACTCCACCAATGGTAAGAACTTGTCCCAACTTCCCTTGAAGTCAAAGACACAGAGTCTTAATAGATCTTCAAGAGTTTGAATAGTCCTCTCTGATTGTCCGTCCGTCTGAGGATGATATGCTGAACTAAATCGTAACTCCGTGCCCATAGCTTTTTGTAAACTAACCCAAAATCGTGAAGTGAATCTTGGGTCTCGGTCAGAAACTATGGATACTGGCATACCATGCAGTCTTACAATCTCGTTTATGTACATACGAGCAAGACGTTCAAGTGTATAAGTTTCTCGTATCGGTAAGAAATGAGCAGACTTGGTCAATCTATCAACAATGACCCAAATCGCATCAATACCTTGAGAAACCTTAGGAAGACCGGTAACGAAATCCATGGTAATGTGCTCCCACTTCCATTCTGGAATTTCAAGTGGTTGCAATGGACCTTTTGGTACTTGATGCTCCGCTTTGACTCGTTGACAAGTTAGACACCTTGAGATAAACAACGCTATCTCTCTCTTCATATTGCTCCACCAAAATGTATGACGAAGATCATGATACATTTTGGTACTTCCAGGATGGATTGCAAACGGTGTGTTGTGCGCCTCCATCATGATTTCATACTTTAAATCAGGGTTGTTAGGAACACAAAGTCTGGAGTTGACTCGAAGTATTCCTTCTTCATCGATTCTTGCTTCCGGCATAGCACCTTCTTGCACTTTCTTCTTCATACGCATCAGCTCCAGGTCTGTAGCTTGAGCAGCTTTAACTTTATCGATTAAAGTCGGTTCTACTCGTATATTCGCCATCATCACATGGGTCCCTGGAGTCTTTAACTCTATCTCCATCCTTTGCAAATCACACAAAATGGGCCTTTGTGTTGACAATATCGCACTCGTACTTGCATATGATCTTCTACTCAATGCGTCAGCTACCACGTTCGCTTTTCCAGGATGGTATTGAATGGTATGATCATAATCTTTCAACAGTTCAAGCCAACGTCGTTGTCGCATGTTGAGTTCCTTTTGAGTGAAGAAATATTTGAGGCTTTTATGATCCGTAAAGATCTCCACCTTCTCCCCATACAAGTAATGCCTCCAAATTTTAAGTGCAAAGACAACAGCTGCCAACTCTAGATCATGAGTAGGATAATTCCTCTCATATTCCTTGAGTTGTCTTGATGCATAGGCTATGACTTTTCCATGTTGCATGAGAACGCATCCCAACCCTTTGCTCGAAGCATCACTGTAGATGACAAATCCCTCCGAGCCAGATGGTATTGTTAGAACAGGTGCTGAAATGAGTCTCCTCTTGAGTTCTTGAAAACTCTGCTCACATTCTTCGCTCCAACCGAACTTTGTATCTTTTCGAGTCAGCTGAGTTAATGGAGTAGCGATTCGAGAAAATCCTTCCACGAATCTCCGATAATAACCAGCTAAACCAAGAAAGCTACGTACTTCGGTCACTGATTTAGGTTGCTCCCAGCTTTGAATAGCTTCAATCTTTGCCGGGTCAACCGATATTCCACGACTTGATACTACGTGCCCAAGGAATGCTACCTCTTCCAGCCAGAACTCGCATTTCTTCAACTTGGCATAAAGTTTGTATTCACGAAGCTTTTGGAGTACCAGCCTCAAGTGTTGCTCATGATCTTCACGGCTTTTGGAATAAACAAGGATGTCATCGATAAAGACGACCACAAAGTGATCCAAATATTCCTTGAATACCCTGTTCATCATATCCATGAAGGCAGCAGGAGCATTAGTCAATCCAAAAGACATAACTAAGAATTCATAATGCCCGTACCGAGTTCTAAAAGCCGTCTTTGGAATATCCTCAGTTCTAACCTTCAGCTGATGATATCCAGAACGAAGATCGATCTTTGAAAAGAATTGTGCTCCTTGCAACTGGTCAAACAGGTCATCAATACGTGGCAATGGGTACCTATTTTTGATGGTGACATGATTCAACTCCCGATAATCAATACAAAGTCGCATACTCCCATCTTTCTTCTTCACGAACAGAACAGGAGCACCCCAAGGAGAAGTACTAGGACGAATAAAACCAATGTCTAACAATTCCTGCAGTTGGGTCTTTAACTCCTGAAGTTCAATAGGAGCCATTCGATATGGGGCTTTGGAAATGGGTTTTGTACCGGGTTCAAGGTCGATACAAAATTCAATTTCACGCTCTGGGGGTAGGCCAGGAAGTTCTTCGGGAAATACGTCAGGAAATTTATTAACAACAGAAATATCATTCAAAGCTGACGTATTTTTGTTTAGATCTGTGACATGAGCTAAGAAAGCTTGACATCCGTTTTTCAATAAACGAATAGCTTTATGGCTTGAGATGACAGCGATTGATTTTAATGGTTTGGTTGCTTGAATTCGCATAATAGGTCGATTAGGAATATGAAAGCTAACAACCTTACGAAAACAATCAATTTTTGCATGATGAGTAGTTAACCAATCAATCCCTAGAATCACGTCAAATGCAAGTATTTTTAATGAAATAAGATCGACAGGTAATGTGTGGGTACCAACTTGAACCAAACAAGACTTATAAACCGTGGATGTAATGAAGGTTTCTCCCAATGGAGTTTCAACTGCTAAGTCAAAGTCTAATTTCTCCGGAATCAAATTTAATCGATGAGCGCAAGTAGGAGAAATAAAAGAATGGGTAGAACCGGTATCAAATAAAGTATAGACTTCGTTAGAGTTTATGATAAGCTTACCCGTGATGACCTCATTCGGGTTCCTTGCTCTCTGGGAGTTCACAACAAACGCTCTCCCTTGCACAACCGGTTTTGACTTTTCTGGGACGGCTTTTGGTGCCTCCATCCTAGCTGAATTTGTCTTCGGTAAACGACAAAATCGGGCTAAATGACCTTCTCTTCCACAATTATAACATGCTTTGGACGGCATCGCGCAGTTTGGACTGATGTGCCCCTCCCCTCCGCATTTGAAACATATGATAGGTGGTCGTTCTCCTTCCTTAACGACAGGTGCTGGTGCTGACGTCTTTCCATCATTGTTGAATCTCCTCTTCTTGAAATGCCCATTCTTATTGTTTTGGCCCTGATTACCACCGAAGTGGTTACCATTTCTGGCCTGTTGATTCCCTCCACGCTTGTTGTCACCGCTTCGATGACTGCTCTCACTGGTATTATCATTTTGCCGGCTGCTCTCTTTTGGTTGCGTTGTCTCGTTATCGCGCTCCACCAACTGAGCCCTATTTACAACATCTGAATACAAACACAGTTTATGAGAAACAAGATGTTGACGTATCTCCGGCTTCAAACCTCTTAAAAACATCCGCGTCATTCTTTCTTCATTATCCACCAGGTGGGACGCAAACCGGGATAACTCCGCAAATTTTGCCTCGTACTGCGACACGGTCATATTATTCTGCTCCAATTTGATGAACTCCACCTCCTTCATGTGACGAATACTCTCGGGAAAGTATTTGTCGTTAAACAGCTCTTGGAACTTCTCCCAAGACATCTTCAGTGCGGCAGGTTGAGTACGCTTTATCGATTCCCACCAGTAATCTGCCTCTCCTCGCAACATAAAGGCGGCAAAGGGAACCTTTTGCTCCTCGGAGCAACCCAAGACATCAAATATCTTGGTGATCTGCTTTATCCATGTTTCAGCTACAAGTGGTTTGGGTTCTCCCTTAAACTCCGGTGGTCCCAGCTCCTTAAACTGTTTAGCGGTGACCGCCTGAGAGTTTCCAGTATTTCCACCTACGTTGTGGACAGGAGCCGCTTTCACCTGTTGTTGCATGAATTGCATAAAACCTCTGAACATTCCATCATTCATCATCTGGTCAGTGTTGTTGTTTGCATGAGGATTGTCACCTTCCTGATGCACATTATCCTGATTATTGATATGTGGTGAATCAATAATCGTCTGTGCTCCATTGCTATTCTCAACATTCTCAGATGCCATTTTCAGATACTGCCACAAAATAAAAGTTAATTGATATGTCATATATTATCCTTATATTATGACCGACCAATTAAATACCATGCAAATAAACTTAGGTAGGTCATACTAGCGAAGGAATTCCCCGTCTCTCCCCTCCTAGTTCTATTCTCACATCTTAGCCAGGGATCATATCCCTAAGCTCTGATACCAACTGTGACGCCCCCAAAATTAGGTATACATCACCCATCTTGGGTCGTCAGATACATAGTACAAAATACAAATACAACTTACTAATACAACTGTCGTGTACAATACGACAAAACATAAACTGTGAGTTTGAATACAAATATTATCTTCTAGAGAGTATTCATACTCAAAAGGAGTCCTCATTACATTTATTAACACACCATTACATAGAATAGTGAGGACTACTAACTAATACTATCATTCGGACCATCACTCCGTTCCCCGACTTGCCCCAGCTACGTTCTCATTTCCTGAAGAGAACAGTGAAAGAAAGGGTGAGCTCAACTAGCCCAGTAAGAAATATTATGACTAAGATAATGCAGAATAAATTATCATTAGCCTTCAACAATGTTAAACTGATAAAATATAATAGACATCAAGTTTAACTGCAGCGGAACAAGCAATCCATTAAAAGAGTCAAGTAGAAAATAAACTCTACTATCTTTTATGATTTAAAAGATTTTCCAACACTGTGATCGCTGAGACTCAGCTTAATAAAATAATCCACATCATCGAATCACCCCTGCACTACGGCCAAGGATATTCGTATATTCATTAATGGTCATGATCATGCCAACAACTGTCCATCAATGCACTACGGCCAATGAGGACTTTTACCACATCATTTGTAACATTACGGTCATGATTATACCGAATAATCCCTGGTCATAATCATACCAAGTCCATCTATGCACTACAGGCCACAGATGACTTTCAACATTTTATAAACATGAGGATGATGACAATGATATAAGAATTCAATAAAACAAGTTCAAGAATTAATTTATCCAAGAATTAACAACGTCCAAATTGTCAACATGATACTGCTTTGTGGAGTAAAATTCAAGAATGCTTAGAAGAATATTTTCATGAAAAGATACTGGATGAAACGCAATTATCAAGGATATTCCACAAATTTCATGGAGTATAGAAGTCAAAACTTAACCAACTGAGTACAATAAAGAATGGAATAACAAAAGAAATCACCATGCATGCGATAGACCGCACAGACAGGTTATTCCAACAGAATAATAAATAATGGAACCAGGTCCGGCGTAAACGCACAGACAGGATATTCCGACAGAATAATAAATAATGGAACCAGGTCCGGTGTAAAACACACAGACAGGATATTCCGACAGAATAATAAATAATGGAACCAGGTCCGGTGTAAAACACACAGACAGGATGTTCCAACAGAATAATAATAAAAACGGAACCAGGTCCGGTGTAAAACACACAGACAGGATGTTCCAACAGAATAATAATAAAAACGGAACCAGGTCCGGTGTAAAACACACAGACAGGATGTTCCAACAGAATAATAGAAGAATGTCACCAAGTATAGGGTAGACCGCGTATACAGGTTATTCCAACAGAATAATAAGAAATGGAATAACAACAGTTCTCTTCATGAATAAGAAAGAATAACACCCCTTACCGTTTTAAAGAAGAGCTGAAATAAGGAAGTAGTTAAGTAGCAGAATACTCTTCTTCTCTCTCTCTATAGTTTCTCTCTATAGTTTCTCTCTCTAGAGTTCAGTGAATTCGTAAGAAATAATGAAGGAATGAGCTGCTATTTATAGAAAAATAGAATGCATAGTAACTAATCCATGAACGGTCCAGATTGATTACTTTAATCTGACGGTCCATATTTAAAGAAAAATCTTTTAAATAAAATATAATATATTCTATTTATAGAATAACTTTAATAAAGTATTCTATTTTATATAAAAAGATGTTTCTGTTTTATTACGTTAATAATACGAATAAAACAAAACGTCATTATCGCTAAATAATTCATATTATTAACTGACAATAATTGAATCAAACTGAGTGACTTCTCACATAAGCATTAATAATCAATACCGTGTGCTACTATGCAACCACACGTATTACTGTACTTTTACTACCGAGTAGTTCAACAGTAACAATGGTAAAATTTCCGCCGTTATTTTTAATAAAATATTTTTGTCGTTTTCTCAATCCGACAATAATTCCGTTGTGGGGTCCACCAATGATTGTGTCGTTGTACGAATATTCCCTGTTAAAACGAATATTTTCCGACCAATCGAATATTATATAACAACTTGCGTACTTTACAAAATTTATAAATATTACCCACAACTATAACATTATATCAAATTAACTCCATAATATTCAAAAATGATATTTATAGAAAATTCATCTTTATTTATAAAAGTTGGGGTCTTACATCAATGAAGAGATATAACACAAAATATCAACAAACCATCAACAGAATCACTAGATATGAACCGGTCAACTATTGTCAGAAATAAACTTCTATCAATTTCTGGGAATTCCCAGAAACAGAAAATATGGCCGGATGGTCTACTTTGACCATCCACTACCTTTGACTCGTTTACTTTTAAGGCGATTTTAAGGTATAACCTTGTAGTACTTATACCCAGCTACAACTTAGACACAACAATAAAACCAACAAATTAACACACTGACAGATCTAAGACCATCAACAACTTGTCAGACGCTAGTATACGGTTTCTGGGCTGCCCAGAAATGGCTCAGTCAATGCCGGTCAACGACCTTTGACCGGTTATAACTTACAATCTACAACTGATCTAGGCATGATTCTTGATCCAGATCAAAGCCAACATATCAGACTACAATATCCAACACTTAAAACACAAAACCCAATTACAGAAATGGATCTACAAGGTCTGACATTCGTTGTCAGACCATAACATGAAATTTTTCCAGAAATTTGAAAATCATTGATTTGAGCATTTAGATGTTATGGACTTGTAACATACCAACCCAGATCATTAAATTAGACTATAAACAACATCTTTTAACAACAAATTACAAGATCTAACAACAGATCATTGGAAAAAAATTATGGTTAGGGTTTATACCTTTGATGAACAAATTTTTGATTTTGTGTTGCTGATTTGGTTATGGTGTTAGTGGGGCTTGATAATGGGACTATAATGCTAGATAATTTCGGAGGTGTGGTGCTTGAGAGAGTTGAGTAAGGTTTTTGCACAAATTAAGTGAACAAAATGCAATTTCTCTCTCCAATCCATATATATAGACAATTAGATACATGTATGGGCTGACCTAGAGATGATTTGTTGTCATTTGAAGGTCAAGGGAGTTGTTGGTTTGGTAAACCACTCAAAATTTATCTAGATTTGTAAGCAAGCTTCTTAAAGAATTAAAAAGGGCATAAAAGACATTTAATAATTCAATTTAATGGCCAAAAATGAAACTTGACAAACCCTTAGGGTTTGACCCTTAGGGTTTAGCAAAAAGCAAAAATACTATTTAGCAACTAGGGTTTGTAAAATTATAAACTAAATTTAGTTTTGAAAATTAAAAAATTAAAATTATTAATTAGATTAAATTAATAATTTTATTATACAGGAACATTAGGGTATTATAACATAATTAACTTTGCTATTTAAACAATTAGTGTTTAAAATTAGCAATTAGGGTTCCAAGAAATATCGGTTAGAGTTTTAATTTCGCGATTAAGGTTTCGATTTCAAATTTAGGGTTTTAATCATTACGGTCTTAAATCACTAATTAGGTTTATTTAAATTAGCGATATAAAACCTATTATACCTGACATTAATCACTGTAACACAATTCTTGACAGATCAAACCTCCGGTCTAGGTTTCCGAATTAGGGTTTAACAGAAATTCATATAATTAGGGTTTTAAATTTATAATTAGGGTTTCCTAATTAGCATAACACGAAGTAGCACATAACACATATCATATAACACAGATATTAAATAATCTTAAATTTCTCATTTAAATTGATAAATAGGGTTAAATCAATTAATGCTAGGGTTTGATCAATATACCATAATTGACCAACCATCAACAGTACGTTTTTACAGTACATATTTATAGCACTGAAAAATCAAAATATTATAACATTATAATATTATTATCATTTCTTGATCAAAACTCAGAATTAGGGTTTGGATTCCATATCTGATTTTATCTGCCATAATTAACCTTATAATTAAGTAAAAATAATTTACTTAATAACCTGAACAAAATTCATATAATAAAATAATTATTCTAATTATTCTAAAATCATTTCTTATATTATTTAAATAATATATACCTATTTTTTCATGGAAAAGTAATTAATAAAACATTGCTAATATGAAATCAATTATTATAAGAATATAATTGATAATAATCAATATTTCTAAAAATAAATTTATTTGCAATAATTAATGTAATAAATAAATTTTATTTATCACACATATAATTATAATTACACATTACCTTGGCACATATCATCCATATTTATTTTAATAAATAAAAAAAAATTTATACGCAAAATTTATGATTTATTTTTATAGAAAATATCGGGTTATCACAGATGGAGGGTTCTTAGCTTATCGTAGAGGAATTAGATAGCGTTGTTAAGAAAATAGTCTAGCTGACGGACTATAAACCGAGCGCTTGATGGGAGGAAACCCATTACTTCTATCTCTACTTTTTATTTATTCAGTTTTAGTTGTTTTTGTTGGTTCATTTTCAACCTCAGTTATGATAGTTTGATTAGCTTTGCATGAATATCTTAATGGCTGAATTTTAATATGAGTATGTCTATGCATAGCATCAAAATTATGGTATTACGTTAGACATTCATGCTTACTCAGTAATTCATGCCTTGACAGTGTTTATTGATGTCTATGTAGGTATCTTGGACTGAATTCATCACTGATTTGAAGTACTGGAAATGAAAGTTGGCAGTGCAGGAAACAGGGTCGCGCGGCCGCGCCATGATTGCAGTACAAAATCGCGCGCCCGCGCGGCATGCCTGTCAGGCCAAACATCTCACTCGCGCGCCCGCGCCACATGTACATTGAAGACTCGCGCTCCCGCGCGCGGCATTGGAAGTGGAAATTTTTTTAAGTTCAACGCTTGAGTGGCCACAGTTCGAGTCGGCCGTGCCATATCCACCACTAGATTCACCACCCGACGAGGGTGGTTGTGACGCCCCCAAAATTAGGTATATATCACCCATCTTGAGTCGCCAGATACATGGTACAGAATTTAAATACAACTTAATAATACAACTGTCGTGTACAATACGACAAAACATAAACTATGAGTTTGTATACAAATATTGTCTACTAGAGAGTATACAAACTCAAAAGGAGTCCTCATTACAATTATTATCACACTATTATATAGAATAGTGAGGACTACTAATGCTATCATCTGGTCCATCACTCCGTTTTTCGACTCGTCCCAACTATATTCTCATTTCCTGAAGAGAACAGTGAAAGAAAGGGTGAGCTCAACTAGCCCAGTAAGAAATATTATGACTAAGATAATGCAAAGTAAATTATCATTAGTCATCAACAATGTTAAATTGATAAAATATAATAGACATCAAGTTTAACTGCAGCGGATCAAGCAATCCATTAAAAGAGTCAAGTAGAGAATAAAATCTACTATCTTTTATGATTTAAAAGATTTTTCATGACTTTTATCGCTGAGACTCAGCTTAATAAATAATCCACATCATCAAATCACCCCTGCACTACGGCCAAGGATATTCTTTAGTATCACGACCATGAATTATCCATGCACTACGGCTAAAGATAATCATATTTTCATCAACAGTCCTGATCATGTCATAAAATAATTCATCTCTGCACTATGGCCAAAGAGAATCCATAGCCATAATCATACCAAAAACTGTCCATCAATGCACTACGGGCCAATAAGGACTTTTTCCACATCATTTGTAACATTACGGTTGTGATTATACCGAATAATCTCTGGTCATAATCATAGTCCATCTATGCACTACAGGGCACAGATGACTTTCAACATAATATAAGCATGAGGATGATGACAATGATATAAGAATTCAATAAAACAAGTTCAAGAATTAATTTATCTAGGAACTGATAACGTCTAAATTGTCAACATGATACTGCTTTATAGAGTAAAATTCAAGAATGCTCTGAAGAATATTTACATGAAAAGATACTGGATGAAGCGCAAATATCAAGGATATTCCACTAATTTCATAGAGTATAGAAGTCAAAGTTTTAACCAACTGAGTATAATAAAGAATGGATTAACAAAAGAAATCACCATGCATGCGATAGATCGCACAGGCAGGTTATTCCAACAGAATAATAAAGAATGGAATAACAGAAGTTCTCTTCATGAATAAGAAAGAAAGAATACCCTTTATGAGTACAACAAATAATATTCCTTACCGTAAAAGAAAATGGATATAGGAAAAGAAAAGTAGCAGACTTCTCTTTTTCTTTCTCTCTAAAATTTTCTCTCTCTAGAGTTTCAGTGAATTCGTAAAAAAATAATGAAGGAATGAGCTTCTATTTATAGAAAAATAGACTGCATAGTAACTAACTCATGAACGGTCTAGATTGATTTACTTTAATCTGACGGTCCATATTTAAAGTAAAATCTTTTAAATAAAATATAATATATTCTATTTATAATCTAATAAAATGAATAACTTTATAAAAGATTTTACTATTCAAACACTATGCAGGCACTATGCAAATACTATGCATAATAAAATATAATATATTCTAATTATTGTCTAATAAAACAGATAACTTTATAAAAGTATTCTATTTTATACAAAAAGATTTTACTATTAGCCTAATAAAACGAATAACTTTATAAAAGTATTCTGTTTTATATAAAAAGCTTTTCTGTTTTATTACATTAATAATACTAATAAAACAAAACTGAGTGACTTATCATGTAAGTATCAATAATCAATACCGTATGCTACTATGCAACCACACGTATTACTGTACTTTTACTACCGAGTAATTCAACAGTATTAATAGTAAAACTTCTGCCGTTATTTTTATAAAATATTTTTGTCATTTTCTCAATCAGGCAATAATTCTGTTGTGGGGTCCACCAATGATTGCGCCGTTGAACGAATATTCTTCGACAAAAAATAATATTTCCCGACGAATCGAATATAATACAACAACTTGCATACTTTGCAAAATTTAAAAATACTACCCACAACTATAACATTATATCAAATCCACACCATAATATTAAAAAAAATATTTCGAGAAATTTAAACCTTTATTCATAAAATCTGGGGTCTCACAATCTCCCCTCCTTATGGAATTTCGCCCTCGAAATTTACATACGTACCTGGTATGCCGAACAGATGAGGACACTTCATCAGATTCCAACTCTTGAGGTATAACCTTTAAGCGTAGAATATATTCTAGTATTTTAACAGGTACATCTTCATACGTTAAATCATCCGCTATCTCATCCGGTTTAAAATTAATAATATGGTTCGGGTCGTCCACATATTTACGTAACATCAATACAAAAAAAATATTCTAAACACGCAGCATACTTGGCGATAAAACAAGTCTATAAGCCACAGTTCCTACTTGATCGAGGATTTCAAATGGGCCAATTAAATCGAGGGTTGAGATTTTCTCTCTTCGTCGATTCTTGCTTCTAGAATAATGCCCTCTTGAACCTTCTTCTTCATATTCATCAGCTCTGAGTATGTAGCTTGAGCGATTTTAACTTTATTGATTACAGTCGATTCTAATCGTATATTCGTTATCTTCACGTGGGTTCATATATTCACACTTGTAACCGCATACGATCTTCTACTCAACACGTTAGCTACCACATTTGCTTTTCCACGATGGTATTGAATGGTACGATCGTAATCTTCAACAACTCGAGTCAACGTCTTTGGCGCATGTTACATTCATTTTAGTTGAAGAAATATTTGAGGTTTCAAGAAATGGGTTTTGTACTAGGGTCAATACAAAATTCGATTTCATGCTCTAAGGGTAGGCTAATAAGTCTTCAAGAATACGTCAGAAAATTTATTAACAATAGAAATATCATTCAAAACTGTAACCTTCATCCAAGACTTGGATAGCACGTCACATTAATACCTATTAACTTGTCATCGTCATTCACGATATTGCCTACAGAAAGTCTGGCTTCGGTGCATTCCACATAAGGAAGTCAACAACGAAAGGATCGGGGCTCTTTACTTATGGCTTGATATGACAATGATTGACTTTAGTGGTTTGGTTACTTTGAATTCGCATAACAGGTTGGTTAGGAGTATGAAAGCTAACAACCTTACAAAAAACATGATGAGTAGTTAACCAGTCGATTCCTAAAATCACATCAAAGTCAAGTATTTTCAAAGAGATAAGATCGACAGGTAACGTGAAAGTATTGATTTGAACAAGATTTATAAATAGTGGAGGTAATGAAGGTTTCTCCCAATTGAGTTTAAACAGATATATCAAAGTCTAACTTCTTCGGAGTTAACTTCAAATATTGAACACAACTAGGTGAAATAAAAGAGTGAGTAGAACCAGTATCTAACACGGTATAGACTTCACAAGAGTTTATGACTAACATACCCGTGATAATTTTATTCAGGTTCCTTGTCACGAAAAAAAATGCTCTCTTAAACTACCGGCTTTGACTTTTCTGGGACAGCCTTTGGTGCCTCCATCTTAGCTGAACTTGTCTTCGGTGAACGACAAAATCGAGCTAAGTAACCTTCTCTTCCACAATTATAACATGCTTTGGACGTCATCGCGCAGTTTCGACTAATGTGTCCCTCCCCTCCGCATTTGAAGCATATGATAGGTGGTCGTTCTCCTTCCTTAATAACGGGTGCTGGTGCTGACGTCTTTCCATCATTGTTGAATCTCTTCTTCTTGAAATGTCCATTCTCTTATTATTTTGACCATGATTACCACCGAAGTGGGTACCATTTTTTGCATGTTGATTCCCTCCATATTTATTGTCACCGCTTTGATGACTGTTATCACCGGTATTTTCATTTTGTCGGCTGCTCTCTTTTGGTTGCGTTGACTCGTTATCGCGCTCCACTAACTGAGCCCTATTTACAATACCTGAATACAAACACAGTTAATGAGAAATAAGATATTGACGTATCTCCGGCTTCAAACCTCTTAAAAACATCCGCGTCATTCTCTCTTTATTATCAACCAAGTGGGACACAAATCGGGACAACTCGGTAAACTTGGCTTCGTACTGCGACACGGTCATGTTGTTCTGCTTCAACTTGATAAATTCCACCTCCTTCATGTGACAAATGCTTTCGGGAAAGTACTTGTCATTGAACAACACTTGGAACTTCTCCCAAGACATCTTGAGTGCGTCAGGTTGGGTACGTTTTACAGATTTCCGCCAGTGATCCGCCTCTTCACGCAACATAAAGGTGGCAAAGGGAACCTTTTGCTCATCGGAGCATCCCAAGACATTATATATCTTGGTGATCTGCTTTAACCACATCTCCGCCTTAAGTGGTTCTGACTTTCTCAAAAACTCCGGTGGTCCTAGCTCCTTGAATTGCTTAGCGGTGACCAACCGTGGGTTGCTATTGTTTCCTCCTGCATTATGAACAGGAGCCGCCTTCGCCTGATATTGTATGAATTCTAAAAATCTCCTAAACGTACCGTCATTCGTCAATTGATCAGTGTTGTTATTTACATGAGGATTATTGTCTTCCTGTTGCACATTGTCCTGATTATTGATATGTAGAGATTCAACGGTCTCCTGTGCTCTATTGCTTATCTCAACATTTTCAGATGCCATTTTCAAATACTGCAACAAAACAAGGGTTAATTAACATATCACATATTATCCCAATACTCTAACCGACCAATTAAATACCAAATAAACTTAGGTAGGTCATACTAGCAAAGGAATTCCCCGTCTCTCCCCTCCTAGTTCTGATCTCACATCTCAGTCAGGGATCATATCCCTAAGCTTTGATACCAACTGTGACGCCCCCAAAATTAGGTATACATCACCCATCTTGAGTCGCCAGATACATGGTATAAAATTCAAATACAACTTAATAATACAACTATCGTGTACAATACGACAAAACATAAACTATGAGTTTAAATACAAATATTGTCTATTAGAGAGTATACAAACTCAAAAGGAGTCCTTATTACAATTATTATCACACTATTACATAGAATAGTGAGGACTAATAATGCTATCATCTGGTCCATCACTCCGTTTCCTAACTCGTTCCAACTATATTTTCATTTCCTGAAGAGAACAGTGAAAGAAAGGGTGAGCTCAACTAGCCCAGTAAGAAATATTATGACTAAGATAATGCAAAATAAATTATCATTAGTCTTCAACAATGTTAAACTGATAAAATACAATAGACATCAAGTTTAACTGCAGCGGATCAAGCAATTCATTAAAAGAGTCAAGTAGAGAATAAAATCTACTATCTTTTATGATTTAAAAGAATTTTCATGACTTTTATCGCTGAGACTCAGCTTAATAAATAATACACATCATCGAATCACCCCTGCACTACGGCCAAGGATATTCTTTAGTATCAAGACCACGAATTATCCATGCACTACGGCTAAAGATAATCATGTTTTCATCAACGGTCCTGATCATGCCATAAAGCAATTCATCTCTGCACTACGGCCAAAGAGAATTCATAGCCATAATCATACCAAAAACTGTCTATCATTGCATTACGGGCCAATGAGGATTTTTTCCACATCATTTGTAACATTACGGTTGTGATTATACCGAATAATCTCTGGTCATAATCATACCAAGTCCATCTATGCACTACAGGCCACAGATGACTTTCAATATAATATAAGCATGAGGATGATGACAATGATATAAGAATTCAATAAAACAAGTTCAAGAATTAATTTATCTAGGAACTGATAACGTCTAAATTGTTAACATGATACTGCCTTATAGAGCAAAATTCAAGAATGCTCAGAAGAATATTTACATGAAAAAATACTGGATGAAGTGCAAATATCAAGGATATTCCACTAATTTCATAGAGTATAGAAGTCAAAATTTTAACCAACTGAGTATAATAAAGAATAAAATAATAAAAGAAATCACCATGCATGCGATAGATCGCACGGGAAGGTTATTCCAACATAATAATAAATAACGGAACCAGGTTCGGCGTAAAACGCACAGACAGGATATTCCAACATAATAATAAAGAATGGAACCAAGTCCGGCGTAAAACACACAGACAGGATATTCCGACAGAATAATAAATAATAGAACCAGGTCTGGCGTAAAACCCACACACATGATATTTCGACAGAATAATAAATAATAGAACCAGGTCCGGTGTAAAGCACAGACAGGATATTCTGACAGAATAATAAATAATGGAACCAGGTCCGGCATAAAGCACAGACAGGATGTTCCAACAGAATAATAAAAATATAATAACAGAAGAATTTCACCAAGTATATGGTAGCCCGCGTATACAGGTTATTCCAATAGAATAATAAAGAATGGAATAACAGACGTTCTCTTCATGAATAAAAAAGAAAGAATACCCTTTACGAGTATAACAAATAATATCCCTTACCGTACAAGAAACTGGATATAGGAAAAGAAAAGTAGCAGACTTCTCTTTTTCCTCCTCTCTAAAATTTTCTCTCTCTAGAGTTTCAGTGAATTAGTAAGAAAATAATGAAGGAATGAGCTTCAATTTATAGAAAAATGGACTGCGTAGTAACTAACTCATGAACGGTCTATATTGATTTACTTTAATCTGACGGTCCATATTTAAAGTAAAATCTTTTAAATAAAATATAATATATTCTATTTATAATCTAATAAAACGAATAATTTTATAAAATATTTTACTATTCAAACACTATGCAGGCACTATGCAAATACTATGCATAATAAAATATAATATATTCTAATTATTGTTTAATAAAACAGATAACTTTATAAAAGTATTCTGTTTTATATAAAAAGATTTTACTATTAGCCTAATAAAACGAATAACTTTATAAAAGTTTTCTGTTTTATATAAAAAGTTTTTCTGTTTTATTACATTAATAATACTAATAAAATAAAACTGAGTGACTTATCATGTAAGCATCAATAATTAATATCGTATGCTACTATGCAACCACACGTATTACTGTACTTTTACTACCGAGTAGTTCAACAGTATTAATGGTAAAACTTTCGCCGTTATTTTCATAAAATATTTTTGTCGTCTTCTCAATCAGACAATAATTCTGTTGTGGAGTCCACCAATGATTTTACCGTTGTACGAATATTCTCCGATAAAAAATAATATTTTTCGACCAATCGAATATAATACAACAACTTGCATACTTTGCAAAATTTATAAATACTACACACAACTATAACATTATATCAAATCCACACCATAATATTAAAAAAAATATTTCGAAAAATTTAAACCTTTATTCATAAAATCTGGGGTCTCACAGTGGTGCAGCTGAGCATTAGGGGAGTTTTCTCTAACCCTATACCTTCATTCATTGGGGCAACGAATATTATAAGTTTGGGGTATTGGGGTAGTAGGGTAGTTACATATAGTATTTGCATGTTTAGTTTAGAGCATGTAGTGTAGTTGCATCATATAGAGTAATTTCATGTTATATATAGTTAATTGTATGTTAATAGTTATTAGTGTAATTTTGTAGTAAATTTTTTCTTTTCTTCTTTTTGTTTGCTTATATCTGTTTAGTTGCATAACATTGCATAATCCCAGGTTTTTAGTTAGTTAAATTCTAATTTGGCCAATGATGATATAGAACATTGATAGATTTTTGAATTTAGTGGATGACATGAGCTTAGTTATAATGTTATACATGATTTAATCCATGCTTGTTATTTAGATGCTATCGGTTAGCACATAGGTGTTCATATTTGCTTGTTGGTTAAGATTAGCTTGTTTGTTTGCTGAGAGGAAAATTTTATTCTAAAGACAGAATTGTATAGGAAGTGAGTAATGACTATGAAAACACTGAAACTCAAGCTGTGGGAACACATGGGTATGCTTTCTATTAAAAAAAATATGAAAAATTATCGCGGCTAGTCTTATTTCGGGGCGTTTGTTACTTGAGCAAGTACGCCCGAGGGGATTGTCTTTACACCTAGCGCCCTAAGGTCTTTTATAGTATGGGAGTCGTTGGTTAAAAGCTTGCTAAGGGGTAGCACTGTTAACCTAATGGAATGAGACATTGCACAGTCATGGGAAAAAGGAAAAAAAATCAATAAACACCGCGAGAAAGTGCTAAAATCGCCCTCATGTGTAAAAATAAAGCAGAATAAACCCATTATTGAACCTTAGCTTGTACTTATGTGTTGTAGTAGTTGTTTCATTTATATGCATAATTCTTGATTTGAACCTCAGTTTTCTTTCTTAAGCAGTATAGCATGTGAAATCTTCACCTTTGTCAAGCTTATCTGTGAACATAACACACACATACACAGCATCTCTATAGCAGGTTGAGATTGTCTGATTGTATGTCATTATGCCTTTAGCTTAGTTTGATGCTTTGTTCTTGGATCTTGATATTTCTCTGAGGCATATCTTATTGGAATTTTTAACATGGCTGGGAATCTAGGGATTCATTGTCATAGTAGCGTAGCGTGCATAGCATGGAGACTGCATTATGTTGCATTACTTGAGGGCAAGCAAGAGTTCAAGTTTAGGGGTATTTGACAAGTAGGTTTTATACCTACTTATTGGATATCAATTCACGAGAACTCTGTCCATCTCAAGCACATTTTAGTATGTTTTTAGTTACATTTCATGATAATTTGCATTGCATGTACTGAGAACTCCTTTGGTGCAAAAGTGCCGGAAATGGCATGAGCTCGGCATTGGTAGATGGCATGTGATCAATGAAGGCACAACATGAGGATCGAGTGAACAAAAGAGCCCAGCAGTTGTGAACAAAAGAGCAAAAGTTGCATGTTAAAGCATCAATAGCAGCATGACACAGAAGCAGAAGCAGTAGTAGAACCTGAGAATTCAAACTGTAGAAGCCGCGTGGTCGCGCGGCTATACAGGTTTCAACACGCGCGCCCGCGTGCACTCGGACAGAGCCTACTTTACACATGCGCGCCCGCGCGAGGATTACGAAGGGACAGCGCGCGGCCGCGCGTGACGTTGACTGAAGCTGCTGACTTTATTTTAATTTGCGTAACTGAGAGGGGAGTGGAATTAGGGTTTATATATTAGACGTATTTTCATTATGTAAGGGTATTCCACCCTTTGGGGGATCACGTAGCTAATATTACTTTCTTCTCTTTACTTTCAAAATTAGAACCCTAGATTAGATTAGAGTTGAAGATTGAAGCAATTGGAGAGCATAGGAAATTCAGAATTGGAGCAAGAGAGATCATATTTGCATTCTCAATTCCCTAACTTCTCTTTACTTCTATCTTTATTTCTCAATGTATACTCAATTGTGGATTATGGATTTTGATTTTATGATGAAATAAACTCTATTCTGAGATTGCAATGGATTCTATGGACTAGTTATTTCTGATATATTACATTGTTAGCTTTATTGATTGTTATGAGATTGTCTATTAAGATCGTGCTTATTTGCTTAGTTGATTGGCCATCGATTATTGTGATAACCCATATGAATTTGAAAGACGTAGTATGGGTGTAGATCTGATCTTATTAGCTTGTGATTATATGTTCTACATTGTGTTGGGATATATGATTTGTGCTTAGGATAGACATATACCGAAGCGCCATTCGTAGTCAAATGAGAATTTGGGCTTAAACCCTAATTATTTGTAAATCACATAGACATATAGTGATTTAGGTAATGTGGGTGTTCATGTGTATTCTATCAACTGTGGATTACATGTGATTTGTGTATGGTACATTGAGAGATGGCTATACTTTACTTTTGTGTTCTCGACTAACATACCAGTTCAATTAGTTTGGCTTAACATTAAATGTGTAGATTTGAATGAGTCAGTAGATGAAATTATGATCTCAGGTCTTCATTCTCTAGTCTTATTCTAGGGGTAGTTAGTATTATTTAATTTCATAGTTTTAATATAAAACATTAAATCATTCGTTTAAATAAGACTGAAATGGTTATGGGCTAATGCTTGGTGAACTTTATTAGCTAATTCTCCGCGGGAACGATACTTTACTTACACTTTATTACTTATTGACCGTGTATACTTGTACGCATATATTGATCGGTAAAACGACCAACAGAGTCGCCAAATATGATAAGTGGGTTTTATACCTACGAATCGGTCTCTAATCCGAGCTTAAACCGTGTTAATTCTTGGTTTTTATGTTTAGTTTTACTTGTTTATTGTTGTTTTGTGTTTAGGTGTGGTGGCATGGCATCTGGACTTAAGAGGTGGTAAATTGGCTAAAGTTTGCATGAAAATGAGCAAAAGCTGGACAATAGCAAAAGGGACCCCCGCCGGGGCGGACCTTGTACATGCAATACCCCCGCCGGGGTGGGGGTACTTAGTCCATTAATAGAAGCCTAGCC
>CM029020.1:84406484-84485709 GCA_016801055.1 Panax notoginseng | reverse complement strand
TTACACATGCGCGCCCGCGCGAGGATTACGAAGGGACAGCGCGCGGCCGCGCGCCGACGTTGACTGAAGCTGCTGACTTTATTTTAATTTGCGTAACTGAGAGGGGAGTGGAATTAGGGTTTAAATATTAGACGTATTTTCATTATGTAAGGGTATTCCACCCTTGGGGGATCACGTAGCTAATATTACTTTCTTCTCTTTACTTTCAAAATTAAACCTAGATTAGATTAGAGTTGAAGATTGAAGCAATTGGAGAGCATAGGAAATTCATGAATTGGAGCAAGAGAGATCATATTTGCATCTCAATTCCCTAACTTCTCTTTACTCTATCTTATTTCTCAATGTACTCAATGTGGATTATGGATTTTGATTTTATTGAAATAAACTCTATTCTGAGATTGCAATGGATTCTATGGACTAGTTTATTTCTGATATATTACACATTGTTAGCTTATTGATTGTTATGAGATGTCTATTTAAGATCGTCTTATTTGCTTAGTTGATTGGCCATCGATTATTGTGATAACCCATATGAATTTGAAAGACGTAGTATGGGTGTAAGATCTGATCTTATTAGCTTGTGATTATATGTTCTAACATGTGTTGGGATATATGATTTGTGCTTAGGATAGACATATACCGAAGCGCCATTCGTAGTCAAATGAAAGTTGGGCTTAAACCCTAATTATTTGTAAATCACATAGACATATAGTGATTTAGGTAATGTGGGTGTTCATGTGTATTCTATCAACGTGGATACATGTGATTTGTGTATGGTACATTGAGAGATGGCTATACTTTACTTTGTGTTCTCGACTAACATACCAGTTCAATTAGTTTGGCTTAACATTAAATGTGTAGATTTGAATGAGTCAGTAGATGAAATTATGATCTCAGGTCTTCATTCTCTAGTCTTATTCTAGGGGTAGTTAGTATTATTAATTTCATAGTTTTAATATAAAAACATTAAATCATTCGTTTAAATAAGACTGAAATGGTTATGGGCTAATGCTTGGTGAACTTTATTAGCTAATTCTCCGCGGGAACGATACTTTACTTACACTTATTACTTATTGACCGTGTATACTTGTACGCATATATTATCGGTAAAACGACCAACAGAGTCGCCAAATATGATAAGTGGTTTTATACCTACGAATCGTCTCTAATCCAGCTTAAACCGTGTTAATTCTTGTTTTTATGTTAGTATTACTTGTTTATTGTTGTTTTGTGTTTAGGTGTGGTGGCATGGCATCTGGACTTAAAGGGTGGTAATTGGCAAAGTTTGCATGAAAATGAGCAAAAGCTGGACAATAGCAAAAGGGACCCCCGCCGGGGCGGACCTTGTACATGCAATACCCCCGCCGGGGTGGGGGTACTTAGTCCATTAATAGAAGCCTAGCCCACCGGGGCGGGCACTTAGAGAGTAAAAACCCCCACCGGGGCGGGGGTACGGGAAAACCAAAGAGTCATGTTTCTCTTGTATTGCTGCAGAGGCGTGGAGAGGAGAGATTGGCATGGTCTGGAACTGTGATTGACGTCAAATTACACTAAGAATACATGTCATATGCTGGTTATTAACAAGAGACAACAAGGGAGATAACAACTAACAATCAATTAACAAATGGATGACAAAATTTGAGCAGAGAGCATTGGAGGGAAGATTTGAGAGGAAATTCACGATAATTGCAGATTGGAGCAGAGAAGAATGGTGGTTTAGGATTTATTCTTTTTCTTTAATTCAATACTTGTAATTAGGATGATGATGTCTTTGATAATTTCAGTTTTTATTTCAATTATGATGAACTAAATTCTTTATTAGGCTTATGACGGATCTGATGATTGAACGATGATTATATAACCTTTAATTTCAGTTTAATAATCTATCTTTTAGTTTATCTATAATGATTTCTGTTTGAATTTATGAATTGCTTGATCACCAATTTTGTGTGGAATTATATGAACTCGAGAGATGAAATATGAATCTAGACTTAGTCATTATAGCATGTGTTCTTGAATTCTGTGAATGAATAAAATCATGATGAATGTTAGGGTAGAGATATGCTTAACATCGCATGTAATCGAATAGAGAACTTGAATTTAAACCTTCTTTGACTGTAATTCACATAGAGATATAGTGAATTAGTTGATTAAGGTATTTATCTTAATTCTATCTAATTTGTGGATTTAAGTTAATATGGTATTAGTGCATCGAGAGGTGGCTAGTTTTACTTGAGTGTTCTTGATTAATAAACTGGGATAGTGAATTGAACTGGAATAGGGTGTAAGAATCAAAGTGATACCTAAAGTGAAGTCGTAAGCATAATTCTCCATCATTTGCTTGAAATTACAGTTTTTGAGGTTGTTGATTGCTTAGTATTTTTATGTTTTTAGTTTCTAATAGCTATAATCACTGAATTGGATAGTTTAATAAAATTTGGATTAGTCTAAAGCTGGTAATTGTTAGAATTAATTTCTTATTAAGTCTTTGTGGGAACGATACTTGACTTATCATTATATTACTTGTTGATCACGTACACTTGCGTGTGAGCGTATATAGATTTTACCCAACAAGTTTTTGGCGCCGTTGCCGGGGACCTAGTATAGATTTTAATATTTTGCAATATTAGTTTAATTAGTCCGGTTGTACTTAAACATTTTTCTTTTGTTTTGTTCTTTCTTGTTTCAGGTTCTTGAAGTCAGTTTATACAAAATCGGTCCAAAAACCCAGACTTGCTTCCTTTTGAGGACGATATTGAGAAACGGTTTCGAAGGCTAAGTAAGTGGATTAAAGACACAGGGAAGACTTTGAGAATTCTGAAAAAAGAGGAAATAATGGCTGCCGAAGACCAAAAAGCGTTGAGAGATTTTGCTACACCTAAGGTGATTGAGCTTCAATCGAGTATCACCAGGCCAGTGATTGCTACAAATACATTTGAAATCAAGCCTGGGACTATTTATATGATCCAAAACTCAGTTCAGTTTGGGGGACTTGCAAATGATGATCCGAATGAACACTTAGTCAGCTTTTTGGAGATATGTGACACTTTCAGATACAATGGGGTGTCGGATGAGGCAGTCAAACTTCGCTTGTTCCCATTCACTCTGCGAGACAAGGCGAAGAGTTGGTTACATTCTCTACCATCAGGTTCAATAACTACTTGGGAAGACATTGCTCATAAGTTCCTGGCTAAATTTTTCCCACCAGTAAAGACTGCAAAAATG
Source organism: Panax notoginseng (assembly GCA_016801055.1). Classification (NCBI taxonomy): domain Eukaryota; kingdom Viridiplantae; phylum Streptophyta; class Magnoliopsida; order Apiales; family Araliaceae; genus Panax; species Panax notoginseng. Next base: position 84,482,484 of record CM029020.1, on the reverse strand, counting down.
AGAAACGAGATTACCATGTTTGAACAGCAGCATGGGGAATCATTGTATCATGCATAGGAAAGGTACAAGGAATTGCTCAGAAAATGCCCTCATCACGAACTACCAAAATGGCTATAGATGAATACGTTCTACAACTGGTTGAATGGGAATCTCAGGACTAGTATAGATACAGCTTCGGGTGGAGCATTTATGGCTAAGAGTTATGAGGAGGCATATGAGTTAGTTGAAACTATGCCAGCCAATAACTATCAGTGGCCTACATCGAGGATGTCACAGCCTAAGGTGGCTAGGGTTTTAGAGGTAGACGGAGTAACCGCGTTGGCAGCACAGATTGATGCCTTATCAAAGAAAATGGATGCTTTGAATAGTGTACAGCCACAACAGATGGCTTATGTTTGTGAATTATGTACGGGTGAACATCCTACGAAACAGTGTACAATCAACCCAGCGTCAGTACAATTTATGGGTAGCTACAACAGGATTTCACATAATATGTATTAGAATGCATACAATCCGGGGAATAGGAATCACCCTAATTTTTCATGGAGCAACAATCAAAATCAGCAGGCTCCATGACCTTCTTATCCCCCAGGATTTCAGAATCAGAATCAACAAACAGCTTAGCATCAAGATAGAAAAATAGATTTAAAAGAGTTGTTGTCAAAATACATATCCAGCAACGAGGCGGCTATGAAAACGCAAGCGGCAGCGATAAAGAACTTAAAGAATCAGATGGGGCAGCTTGCATTGGCTATGAATAACAGGCCTTAAGGGACGTTGCCTAGCGATACATAAAAGAATTCAAGAGAAAATCACGAGCAATGTAATGTGATTACACTGAAGAGTGGTAAAGCCTTGAGTGCCGACTGTGATGGGAAGGCAGGTACAAAAGAGGTTTGTGAGAACGAAAAGAATGTTTTGACAAGGAAAACCAAGGAAAAATCTGTGGAAACGCCGAAGGGAGATAAACAGAAGATAATTACACCACCGGTACCTTTTCAACAAAGATTAGAAAGTCAAAAGATAAAGGACCAGTTTTCAAGGTTTATGGATATATTCAAACAATTGCACATCAATATTCCATTTGCCAAAGCACTTGAGCAGATGCCACGTTATGTCAAATTCATGAAAGAAATACTTTCAAAGAAATGCAAGCTCAAGGACTTAGAAACTATGGCGTTGACTGAAGAATGCAGTGCAATACTGCAGAAAAAGCTCCCTCCTAAATTGAAAGATTCGGGAAGCTTCACAATTTCATGCGCAACTGACAATCATGATGTGAGAGCTCTATGTGATTTAGGAGAAAGTATAAACCTTATGCCACTATCCATTTACCAAAAGCTGGGGTTAAAGGAGGCAAAGCCAACAAACATTAGTCTACAACTCGCAGATAGATCCATTACTTATCCACTGGGGATAGTAGAAGATGTTTTGGTAAAGGTGGACTCATTAATTTTTCCAGCTGATTTCGTGGTCTTAGAGTCTGAAGAAGATAAGAATATTGTAAGACCCCAACTTTTATAAATAAAGATGAATTTTCTATAAATATCATTTTTGAATATTATGGAGTTAATTTGATATAATGTTATAGTTGTGGTAATATTTATAAATTTTGCAAAGTACGCAAGTTGTTATATAATATTCGATTGGTCGGGAATATATCGTTTTAACAGAAATATTCGTACAACGACACAATCATTGGTGGACCCCACAACGAATTATTGTCGGATTGAGAAAACGACAAAAATATTTTATTAAAAATAACGGCAGAAATTTTACCATTGTTACTGTTGAACTACTCGGTAGTAAAAGTACAGTAATATGTGTGGTTGCATAGTAGCACACGGTATTGATTATTAATGCTTATGTGAGAAGTCACTCAGTTTGATTCAATTATTGTCAGTTAATAATATGAATTATTTAGCGATAATGACGTTTTGTTTTATTCGTATTATTAACGTAATAAAACAGAAACATCTTTTTATATAAAACAGAATACTTTATTAAAGTTATTCTATAAATAGAATATATTATATTTTATTTAAAAGATTTTTCTTTAAATATGGACCGTCAGATTAAAGTAATCAATCTGGACCGTTCATGGATTAGTTACTATGCATTCTATTTTTCTATAAATAGTAGCTCATTCCTTCATTATTTCTTACGAATTCACTGAACTCTAGAGAGAGAAACTATAGAGAGAAACTATAGAGAGAGAGAAGAAGAGTATTCTGCTACTTAACTACTTCCTTATTTCAGCTCGTCTTTAAAACGTAAGGGGTGTTATTCTTTCTTATTCATGAAGAGAACTGTTGTTATTCCATTTCTTATTATTCTGTTGGAATAACCTGTATACGCGGTCTACCCTATACTTGGTGACATTCTTCTATTATTCTGTTGGAACATCCTGTCTGTGTGTTTTACACCGGACCTGGTCCGTTTTTATTATTATTCTGTTGAAACATCCTGTCTGTGTGTTTTACACCGACCTGGTTCCGTCTTGTTATTATTCTGTCGGAATATCCTGTCTGTGCGTTTACGCCGGACCTGGTTCCATTATTTATTATTCTGTCGGAATATCCTGTCTGTGCGTTTACGCCGGACCTGGTTCCATTATTTATTATTTTGTTGGAATAACCTGTCTGTGCGGTCTATCGCATGCATGGTGATTTCTTTTGTTATTCCATTCTTTATTGTACTCAGTTGGTTAAGTTTTGACTTCTATACTCTATGAAATTTGTGGAATATCCTTGATAATTGCGGTTCATCCAGTATCTTTTCATGAAAATATTCTTCTAAGTATTCTTGAATTTTACTCCACAAAGCAATATCATGTTGACAATTTGGACGTTGTTAATTCTTGGATAAATTAATTCTTGAACTTGTTTTATTGAATTCTTATATCATTGTCATCATCCTCATGTTTATAAAATGTTGAAAGTCATCTGTGGCCTGTAGTGCATAGATGGACTTGGTATGATTATGACCAGGGATTATTCGGTATAATCATGACCGTAATGTTACAAATGATGTGGTAAAAGTCCTCATTGGCCCGTAGTGCGTTGATGGACAGTTGTTGGCATGATCATGACCATTAATGAATATACAAATATCCTTGGCCGTAGTGCAGGGGTGATTCGATGATGTGATTATTTTATTAAGCTGAGTCTCAGCGATCACAGTGTTGGAAAATCTTTTAAATCATAAAAGATAGTAGAGTTTATTTTCTACTTGACTCTTTTAATGGATTGCTTGTTCCGCTGCAGTTAAACTTGATGTCTATTATATTTTATCAGTTTAACATTGTTGAAGGCTAATGATAATTTATTCTGCATTATCTTAGTCATAATATTTCTTACTGGGCTAGTTGAGCTCACCCTTTCTTTCACTGTTCTCTTCAGGAAATGAGAACGTAGCTGGGGCAAGTCGGGGAACGGAGTGATGGTCCGAATGATAGTATTAGTTAGTAGTCATCACTATTCTATGTAATGGTGTGTTAATAAATGTAATGAGGACTCCTTTTGAGTATGAATACTTTCTAGAAGATAATATTTGTATTCAAACTCACAGTTTATGTTTTGTCGTATTGTACACGACAGTTGTATTAGTAAGTTGTATTTGTATTTTGTACTATGTATCTGACGACCCAAGATGGGTGATGTATACCTAATTTTGGGGGCGTCACAGTTGGTATCAGAGCTTAGGGATATGATCCCTGGCTAAGATGTGAGAATAGAACTAGGAGGGGAGAGACGGGGAATTCCTTCGCTAGTATGACCTACCTAAGTTTATTTGCATGGTATTTAATTGGTCGGTCATAATATAAGGATAATATATGACATATCAATTAACTTTTATTTTGTGGCAGTATCTGAAAATGGCATCTGAGAATGTTGAGAATAGCAATGGAGCACAGACGATTATTGATTCACCACATATCAATAATCAGGATAATGTTCATCAGGAAGGTGACAATCCTCATGCAAACAACAACACTGACCAGATGATGAATGATGGAATGTTCAGAGGTTTTATGCAATTCATGCAACAACAGGTGAAAGCGGCTCCTGTCCACAACGTAGGTGAAAATACTGAAAACTCTCAGGCGGTCACCGCTAAACAGTTTAAGGAGCTGGGACCACCGGAGTTTAAGGGAGAACCCAAACCACTTGTAGCTGAAACCTGGATAAAGCATATCACCAAGATATTTGATGTCTTGGGTTGCTCCGAGGAGCAAAAGGTTCCCTTTGCCGCCTTTATGTTGCGAGGAGAGGCAGATTACTGGTGGGAATCGATAAAACGTACTCAACCTGCCGCACTGAAGATGTCTTGGGAGAAGTTCCAAGAGCTGTTTAACGACAAATACTTTCCCGAGAGTATTCGTCACATGAAGGAGGTGGAGTTCATCAAATTGGAGCAGAATAATATGACCGTGTCGCAGTACGAGGCAAAATTTGCGGAGTTATCCCGGTTTGCGTCCCACCTGGTGGATAATGAAGAAAGAATGACGCGGATGTTTTTAAGAGGTTTGAAGCTGGAGATACGTCAACATCTTGTTTCTCATAAATTGTGTTTGTATTCAGATGTTGTAAATAGGGCTCAGTTGGTGGAGCGCGATAACGAGACAACGCAACCAAAAGAGAGCAGCCGGCAAAATGATAATACTAGTGAAAGCAGTCATCGAAGCGGTGACAACAAGCGTGGAGGGAATCAACAGGCCAGAAATGGTAACCACTTCGGTGGTAATCAGGGCCAAAATAATAAGAATGGGCATTTCAAGAAGAGGAGATTCAACAATGATGGAAAGACGTCAGCACCAGCACCTGTCGTTAAGGAAAGAGAACGACCACCTATCATATGTTTCAAATGCGGAGGGGAGGGGCACATCAGTCCAAACTGCGCGATGCCGTCCAAAGCATGTTATAATTGTGGAAGAGAAGGTCATTTAGCCCGATTTTGTCGTTTACCGAAGACAAATTCACTAGGATGGAGGCACCAAAGGCCGTCCCAGAAAAGTCAAAACCGGTTGTGCAAGGGAGAGCGTTTGTTGTGAACTCCCAGAAAGCAAGGAACCCGAATGAGGTCATCACGGGTAAGCTTATCATAAACTCTAACGAAGTCTATACTTTATTTGATACCGGTTCTACCCATTCTTTTATTTCTCCTACTTGCGCTCATCGATTAAATTTGATTCCGGAGAAATTAGACTTTGACTTAGCAGTTAAAACTCCATTGGGAGAAACCTTCATTACATCCACGGTTTATAAGTCTTGTTTGGTTCAAGTTGGTACCCACACATTACCTGTCGATCTGATTTCATTAAAAATACTTGCATTTGACGTGATTCTAGGGATTGATTGGTTAACTACTCATCATGCAAAAATTGATTGTTTTCGTAAGGTTGTTAGCTTTCATATTCCTAATCGACCTATTATGCGAATTCAAGCAACCAAACCATTAAAATCAATCGCTGTCATCTCAAGCCATAAAGCTATTCATTTATTAAAAAATGGATGTCAAGCTTTCTTAGCTCATGTCACAGATCTAAACAAAAATACGTCAGCTTTGAATGATATTTCTGTTGTTAATAAATTTCCTGACGTATTTCCCGAAGAACTTCCTGGCCTACCCCCAGAGCGTGAAATTAAATTTTGTATCGACCTTGAACCCGGTACAAAACCCATTTTCAAAGCCCCTTATCGAATGGCTCCTATTGAACTTCAGGAGTTAAAGACCCAACTGTAGGAATTGTTAGACATTGGTTTTATTCGTCCTAGTACTTCTCCTTGGGGTGCTCCTGTTCTGTTCGTGAAGAAGAAAGATGGGAGTATGCGACTTTGTATTGATTATCGGGAGTTGAATCATGTCACCATCAAAAATAGGTACCCATTGCCACGTATTGATGACCTGTTTGACCAGTTGCAAGGAGCACAATTCTTTTCAAAGATCGATCTTCGTTCTGGATATCATCAGCTGAAGGTTAGAACTGAGGAATATTCCAAAGACGGCTTTTAGAACTCGGTACGGGCATTATGAATTCTTAGTTATGTCTTTTGGATTGACTAATGCTCCTGCTGCCTTCATGGATATGATGAACAGGGTATTTAAGGAATATTTGGATCACTTTGTGGTCGTCTTTATCGATGACATCCTTGTTTATTCCAAAAGCCGTGAAGATCATGAGCAACACTTGAGGCTGGTACTCCAAAAGCTTCGTGAATACAAACTTTATGCCAAGTTAAAGAAATGCGAGTTCTGGCTGGAAGAGGTAGCATTCCTTGGGCACGTAGTATCAAGTCGTGGAATATCGGTTGACCCGGCAAAGATTGAAGCTATTCAAAGCTGGGAGCAACCTAAATTAGTGACCGAAGTACGTAGCTTTCTTGGTTTGGCTGGTTATTATCGGAGATTCGTGGAAGGATTTTCTCGAATCGCTACCCCATTAACTCAGCTGACTCGGAAAGATATAAAGTTCAGTTGGAGCGAAGAATGTGAGCAGAGTTTTCAAGAACTTAAGAGGAGACTCATTTCAGCACCTGTTCTAACAATACCATCTGGCTTGGAGGGATTTGTCATCTACAATGATGCTTCGAGCAAAGGGTTGGGATGTGTTCTCATGCAATATGGAAAAGTCATAGCCTATGCATCAGGACAACTCAAGGAATATGAGAGGAATTATCTTACTCATGATCTAGAGTTGGCAGCTGTTGTCTTTGCACTTAAAATTTTAAGGCATTACTTGTATAGGGAGAAGGTGGAGATCTTTACGGATCATAAAAGCCTCAAATATTTCTTCACTCAAAAGGAACTCAACATGCGACAACGACGTTGGCTTGAACTGTTGAAAGATTATGATCATACCATTCAATATCATCCTGGAAAAGCGAACGTGGTAGCTGACGCATTGAGTAGAATATCATATGCAAGTACGAGTGCGATATTATCAACACAAAGGCCCATTTTGTGTGATTTGCAAAGGATGGAGATAGAGTTAAAGACTCTAGGGACCCATGTGATGATGGCGAATATACGAGTAGAACCGACTTTAATCGATAAAGTTAAAGCTGCTCAAGCTACAGACCTGGAGCTGATGCGTATGAGGAAGAAAGTGCAAGAAGGTGCTATGCCGGAAGCAAGAATCGATGAAGAAGGAATACTTCGAGTCAACTCCAGACTTTGTGTTCATAACAACCCTGATTTAAAGTATGAAATCATGATGGAGGCGCACAACACACCGTTTGCAATCCATCCTGGAAGTACCAAAATGTATCATGATCTTCGTCATACATTTTGGTAGAGCAATATGAAGAGAGAGATAGCGTTGTTTATCTCAAGGTGTCTAACTTGTCAACGAGTCAAAGCGGAGCATCAAGTACCAAAAGGTCCATTGCAACCACTTGAAATTCCAGAATGAAAGTGGGAGCACATTACCATGGATTTCGTTACCGGTCTTCCTAGGGTTTCTCAAGGTATTGATGCGATTTGGGTCATTGTTGATAGATTGACCAAGTCTGCTCATTTCTTACCAATACGAGAAACTTATACACTTGAACGTCTTGCTCGTATGTACATAAACGATATTGTAAGACTGCATGGTATGCCAGTATCCATAGTTTCTGACCGAGACCCAAGATTCACTTCACGATTTTGGGTTAGTTTACAAAAAGCTATGGGCACGGAGTAACGATTTAGTTCAGCATATCATCCTCAGACGGACGGACAATCAGAGAGGACTATTCAAACTCTTGAAGATCTATTAAGACTCTGTGTCTTTGACTTCAAAGGAAGTTGGGACAAGTTCTTACTATTGGTGGAGTTTTGCTACAACAACAGTTATCAAGCAAGTATTGGCATGGCTCCATTCCAAGCATTGTATGGAAGAAAATGTCATTCTCCAGTATGTTAGGATGAGGTGGGTGAAGCAACGTTGTTGGGACCGGAGTTGGTACGTATGACTACAGAAAAGATTCAAACGATCCGACAACGTATAAAAACCTCACAAGATCGACAAAAGAGTTATGCTAATCTTCATCGAAAGGACGTGGAATTTGATGTAGGAGATCATGTGTTCTTACGTGTTGCTCCATGGAAAGGAGTTACGAGATTTGGAAAGAGAGGAAAGCTCAATCCTCGATTCATCGTTCCATTTTTAATCCTCGATCGAGTAGGAACTGTGGCTTATAGACTCGCTTTACCGCCAAGTATGTCTCGTGTTCATAACGTTTTTCACATATCCATGTTACGCAAATATGTGGAAGACCCGAACCACATTATTGAGTTAGAACCGGACGAAATAGCAGAAGATTTGACGTATGAAGTAGTTCCTGTTCAAATCTTGGATAAGAAGGAACATATTCTACGCTCCAAGGTTATACCTCAAGTCAAAGTTTTGTGGAGAAACCACGATGTTGAGGAAATGACTTGGGAGTTAGAATCTGAAATGAAATCAAGGTATCCTTACCTCTTCGACATACCAGGTACGTACCCTAATTTCGAGGGCGAAATTTCATAAGAAGGGGAGGTTGTAAGACCCCAACTTTTATAAATAAAGATAAATTTTCTATAAATATCATTTTTGAATATTATGGAGTTAATTTGATATAATGTTATAGTTGTGGGTAATATTTATAAATTTTGCAAAGTACGCAAGTTGTTATATAATATTCGATTGGTCGGGGAATATTCGTTTTAACAGGGAATATTCGTACAACGACACAATCATTGGTGGACCCCACAATGGAATTATTGTCGGATTGAGAAAACGACAAAAATATTTTATTAAAAATAACGGCGGAAATTTTACCATTGTTACTGTTGAACTACTCGGTAGTAAAAGTACAGTAATATGTGTGGTTGCATAGTAGCACACGGTATTGATTATTAATGCTTATGTGAGAAGTCACTCAGTTTGATTCAATTATTGTCAGTTAATAATATGAATTATTTAGCGATAATGACGTTTTGTTTTATTCGTATTATTAACGTAATAAAACAGAAACATCTTTTTATATAAAACAGAATACTTTATTAAAGTTATTCTATAAATAGAATATATTATATTTTATTTAAAAGATTTTTCTTTAAATATGGACCGTCAGATTAAAGTAATCAATCTGGACCGTTCATGGATTAGTTACTATACATTCTATTTTTCTATAAATAGCAGCTCATTCCTTCATTATTTCTTACGAATTCACTGAACTCTAGAGAGAGAAACTATAGAGAGAATCTATAGAGAGAGAGAAGAAGAGTATTCTGCTACTTAACTACTTCCTTATTTCAGCTCGTCTTTAAAACGGTAAGGGGTGTTATTCTTTCTTATTCATGAAGAGAACTGTTGTTATTCCATTTCTTATTATTCTGTTGGAATAACCTGTATACGCGAATCTATCCTATACTTGGTGACATTCTTCTATTATTCTGTTGGAACATCCTGTCTGTGTATTTTACACCGGACCTGGTTCCGTTTTTATTATTATTCTGTTGGAACATCCTGTCTGTGTGTTTTACACCGGACCTGGTTCCGTCTTGTTATTATTCTGTCGGAATATCCTGTCTGTGCGTTTACGCCGGACCTGGTTCCATTATTTATTATTCTGTCGGAATATCCTGTCTGTGCGTTTACGCCGGACCTGGTTCCATTATTTATTATTTTGTTGGAATAACCTGTCATGTGCGGTCTATCGCATGCATGGTGATTTCTTTTGTTATTCCATTCTTTATTGTACTCAGTTGGTTAAGTTTTGACTTCTATACTCTATGAAATTTGTGGAATATCCTTGATAATTGCGGTTCATCCAGTATCTTTTCATGAAAATATTCTTCTAAGTATTCTTGAATTTTACTCCACAAAGCAATATCATGTTGACAATTTGGACGTTGTTAATTCTTGGATAAATTAATTCTTGAACTTGTTTTATTGAATTCTTATATCATTGTCATCATCCTCATGTTTATAAAATGTTGAAAGTCATCTGTGGCCTGTAGTGCATAGATGGACTTGGTATGATTATGACCAGGGATTATTCGGTATAATCATGACCGTAATGTTACAAATGATGTGGTAAAAGTCCTCATTGGCCCGTAGTGCGTTGATGGACAGTTGTTGGCATGATCATGACCATTAATGAATATACGAATATCCTTGGCCGTAGTGCAGGGGTGATTCGATGATGTGAATTATTTTATTAAGCTGAGTCTCAGCGATCACAGTGTTGGAAAATCTTTTAAATCATAAAAGATAGTAGAGTTTATTTTCTACTTGACTCTTTTAATGGATTGCTTGTTCCGCTGCAGTTAAACTTGATGTCTATTATATTTTATCAGTTTAACATTGTTGAAGGCTAATGATAATTTATTCTGCATTATCTTAGTCATAATATTTCTTACTGGGCTAGTTGAGCTCACCCTTTCTTTCACTGTTCTCTTCAGGAAATGAGAACGTAGCTGGGGCAAGTCGGGGAACGGAGTGATGGTCCGAATGATAGTATTAGTTAGTAGTCATCACTATTCTATGTAATGGTGTGTTAATAAATGTAATGAGGACTCCTTTTGAGTATGAATACTTTCTAGAAGATAATATTTGTATTCAAACTCACAGTTTATGTTTTGTCGTATTGTACAAGACAGTTGTATTAGTAAGTTGTATTTGTATTTTGTACTATGTATCTGACGACCCAAGATGGGTGATGTATACCTAATTTTGGGGGCGTCACAAATACCCCTATCATATTGGGACGACCATTCCTTGCAACTGGACGAACATTAATCGATGTGCCTAACGGAGAATTGATCATGAAAGTGTTCGATTAGGTAGTTACAATGAAGGTATTCAAGGAAATTCCAATTCCTACTGAAGAGGAGGAAAGGGATGTGAACACGGTATCTACACATGTAAAGTACAAAGATTGCAAAGAGGTTGGTGGTTTAAAAGCTTTGATCGAGGATATAAATTCAAATGCAATCTCAGAAACGCAGTTGATCGGACATGCAATAAATCATTGTTGGTGTTGTGTGATAAATAAACAACATGCTAAGAAGATTCCAACAGATCCAAGCTAACACAGGGAGTAGTCAGGCTGAAAGACTAAAAATCAAGCACTAATTGGGAAGCAACCCAATTTTACTTTTATTCTTAGTATTTTTAATCATGATAGTTAAATTGTAGTTTAGAATATTAGTTAATAGAGAATAAGTTTATTTCGATTCATTAAGTAGTTAGTTAAAGTATAATTTTAGTTTGAATTATTAGGTAGTTAGTCTAGTGACGCGTTTTAGTAAATTCAAGTTTTAATGTTCAATGTTAATGTTGTTATCTTAAACTTACAATGTTATGGTGTTTCAGGTACTTGGGCAGTGCATGGATATATGAGGGATGGAAAGAATTGAAAAAAAATCAAGTGTAATTGCAGTACACCCCCCCCCCCCCCGCTGGGGCGGACTTTTCAAGAAGGAAACCCCGCCGGGGCGGGGGTCTTGAAGCAATAACAGAACAACCCCCCGCTGGGGCGGGCCTCTACAGCCTATAACCCCCCGCTGAGGCGGGGGTACGTGAAGATGAACAGACTCAAGTCGGCAGTTACAGCATGATAGCCCACCTTCTTCCACTCCCACGTTCTCTAACCAAAACTGATACACAATCTATACCCCCAAAACCCACGATTTAATCAGTTGCCACCCATTAACTCACTTAATCTCCACTTCCCCACTCCTTTAACCCACTACATACATACACTATATCTCTCCCTATAAATTAAACCCCTAACTAAACTACATCTCCATCCCATTCCATACAATTTCAGCTCTCACAAGAGTTAGGGTTCATATAGTGTGAATTTTGAAAGCCAAAAGAGAGGGGAAATTCAACAATTTGTTCATAAACTAAGGGTAAGTGGTTGTTCCTACTATTCCTAATCACATATCACCATACTTGAAGGGAAATTACTGAGTTTAGGGAAACTGTGAGTTAAGCACGCCAAGTGTTCAACGTATTATTTGAGTGAAGTTTGGGGGAGAAATTGGCTTGAAGTTCAACAATTCTAGTATCATGGCACCAAAATCGGCAGCGAAGAGACAACGTGGCGAGAGTTTAGGGTCCACACCACCAACCCGGACTTTTGACAGGTGAAAATTCATAAGTGTCGTCGCCGTCGACCGTTACGACTATCTTGTGACAAAGGCACTCACACCATAGCGCGGGTTGGCACCTGACCACTTTGACAGAGAAATGATTCAACAAATCTATGAAAAAGGATAGAATAGGTTAGCGTAAGAGCCCGAGCCAGTAATTATGAATGTGGTTAAAGAATTGTATGCCAATGAGGAGGATAAGGCACCATTCATGGCATTCGTGAGGGGCATGTAAGTGCCTTTCAGTACTGACGCCATGGACGAGTATTATTGCTTGCGAGTCCCTAGAGAATGTCAGTACACTTATTTGCGCGACCATGATCCCGACTATGAAGCAATTCTAACTAAAATAATAAAGTCGGGCACCACATGGTTAAAGGGACGCAGAGGGGGCACTACCTTCCACAGCAAGAACCTAAGCCGATACGGAAAAATCTGGTATGCGTTCATGTGCGCCAAACTATTCCCGTCCACACACATGACAGAGGTGACCAAGGAGAAGATACTCCTCTTATATGAAATCGTGAAAGATTTTCTCATCGACGTGGGTGTCATCATAAGTTTCTCTATTCGAAAATGCCTACGAGGGCCATTTTCTAGCTACTTGCCATGCCCATCTCTCATATGTGGGCTATGCAGGCAGGCTGGAGTTTGGTGGTCCGACGATGAGACCACTCAGATGTCGCTACAGACGTTGGACACATAAATGATTGCTCAGTATTTAGTTTGGCCCGAGGGCGAGTCGCACCCAAGAGGAGTCGGGTTCATATTTCCACTAGCCTCGGAGGATGAGGCTGATGATGAGGACACCTGTGACGATGAAGAGTTCCAGGTGAATGAAACTATGGGAGAGCAGGCGATTGAGGCTATGCAGTAGACCGGAGATATGTTTAGCCCACACTTTCAGAGCCTACAGAGACAAGTGGATGGGTACAACAAGGGCGCCACCAGACAGATAAGGAGGCTCGCAGCCAGAAAGGACCACATGTTCTAGGCCATGAACATGTCCTTCGCCTCCTTGAACGCGACGCTCCAGAGTTTCAAGCCAAATGCCCAATTTCCATACCAGTAACCAACCCCAATGCCAAGGTTTCCACCGTCTGATTCGGATAATGAAGAGCAACAACTACCGCCACCTCCAGCTTAGACATTACAGGGATGTCCTCTTAAACTTATTGCTTTATCTTTCCAATGAGGACATTGTAATTGTTTAGTTTGGGGGATTTAGTTTAATTTTTATGTTTATGTTTGCATGTTTAATTTTGTTTCATAGATTTACATATGTTAGGTTCATTATATGTTTGCATCCATGTAGTGTAATAGTTGCATAGTAGTATAGGTTTGTAAATAGTTTTTAGTAGTTTTTAAGTATGCTATGTTTATTCCATATATAAAAAAAATTAGTTAAGTATTGTGTTATCCTGCATGAATCTAGTTGTTAGATAGTACAGTTTATTTTGGCCAGTGATGAGAATGGAATTAAGTAGACAAGTACAGTACCGACTTTTAGAACTTTGACGTGATTTTCTGTTATGAATTAGATCTTTGCCTGTTTAAAACTGGTATAATCAAGGTTAGCACGTTAGAGACAACTTTGTTGACTGATTAAGTTTAAATTGATACATAATGGACTTCTTAAGGATAATACTAGTTTGAATGAATGAGAGACGTGAATAGGTGGAGATGGCTAAATTTAGACAAATACTTAAGTTTGGGGGGAAAATTTGGGATATATAAGCTTATTTTAAAATATATATATATATATATATATATATATATATATATATATATATATATATATATATATAATGAATAAATATCGTGGCTAGTCTTGTTTCGGGACCTTTGTTACTTGAGCAAGTACACTCGAGGGAGTGTCTTTACACCTAGCGCCCTAAGGTCTTTTATGGTCTGGGAGTTATTGGTCGAAAGCTCGCTAAGGGGTAGCACTGTTAGCCTAATGGAATGAGACATTGCACAGTCATGGTTAAAAAAAACAATAAAGCGGGAAAAGAGCAAAAAGCCCCTGTAATGAAAAATAAAGCATAAGTATCCCGGATTGAACTCTTGAATTTAGTGGATGTTTGACTTTAGTTGGATTTAACTTATTCGTGAATTTTGTGAGTTTACACTGTATGATGCCTTTAAAGAGATCTAATATGTGTTGTATTTAGCATTTGATCCGTAAGCGTGGATGTTGAGCACACACGCACTATACCAGTAATAACAGTTTAAGATTTGATGATTGACTAGGAAATTATTAATTGGTTTTGAGATGAAGTATTTTCATGTTTGGTTGATTTCTCTGAGGCCGGTTGAACAGATTGGACTCTATCACGACTACTAGATTCGTAGGCATGTAGACTAGTTGCATTTCATTCCATTGCATTCTATTTTATAGCATTTTTGTTTTGTTTCGTGCTCGAGGACTAGCACGGGTTTAAGTTTGGGAGAGTTTGATGAGTGGGTTTTATACCTATGAATCTGTCTCTAATCCAAGCTTAAGTCGTGTTAATTCTTGGTTTTTATGTTTAGTTTTACTTGTTTATTGTTGTTTTGTGTTTAGGTGTGGTGGCATGGCATCTGGACTTAAGAGGTGGTAAATTGGCTAAAGTTTGCATGAAAATGAGCAAAAGCTGGACAATAGCAGAAGGGACCCCCGTCGGGGCGGACCTTGTACATGCAAAACCCCCGCCGGGGCGGGGGAACTTAGTCCATTAACATAAGCCTAGCCCGCCGGGGCGGGGGTACGAGAAAATCAAAGAGTCATGTTTCTCTTGTATTGTTGCAGAGGCATGAAGGGAAGAGATTGGCATGGTCTGGAACTGTGATTGACATCGAATTACACTGAGAATATGTGTCCTAGGCTGGTTATTAACAAGAGACAACAAGGGAGATAACAACGAACAATCAATTAATAATGAGGAATGAATTAATTAATATTGGAGTTAATTAATCAAGGAAGTGAATAATTTATTTATTTGACATAAAACAAATAAGTAAGTTATTAATATAATAAGATTATATTGACTGTTATGTGCAAGTGTGCAATAATTAAATATATTATTTATGGAATACAACTGCGTTGTATAGTGTAATACGACACTTATGTGACTATACTATATATAGTAACCATATATTAAGATTTATTGGAACTATATGTTATAAATACATTATGAAATATCTATGTGACAATATGTAGGTAGGTATACATTAAAATAAAATATACATGGATTATATGTATGATTAATATCTACTACCTTGAAATATTAATTATGTAAATCATATTGTGATATTAAGTTATAGCTAATGAATGGTTGATATGTGTATACAATATAACATAAGAATAAGAGTTATGTATAAGTGAATAGTCTAGTGTTGCAAGCATGCTGAGTATTTGAAATTGTCCCAAAATTAGTATCCCATTTGCCCTCATTTCTCAGTCACGTGAATCGTATAAAGGCTAAGGCCTATTTTCTTTTTTTCTTCCAAGCTTTTCTAGCTGAAGATTATGGGGGGAGTGGTGGTGATGATAATTTTCAACTAACATCTAACAACTCTCTCTTAACCTTCATGCAATCCTTCAATCCATGAGTTTAATTCGCTGGGAAATTACAATGTCTGTGTAAAATTTCTTCTATAAATATGGACTCACCTTCTCCAATTGCCATTGCTGAGAATTGCTAAGTGTGAAATTGAGAGCATACAAGTGTTCTATGAAATTGGGAGTTCATTAGCAGCAAGTTCATTTCACATTACAGAGGTATAATCCCTCTTCCTTGCTTTCCATTTTATTCTCTGCCAAAAAGAGTTCTTGAGTTCTTGAATTTCAATTTCTTGATTATGTGGAGTTGGATGATAATGAGGTTGGGTAATGATTATATAGTTGTTATATGACCATATAAGTATATTTAAACTGATATATGAGTAATTAGAATCGAATTCATGAATAATTTTTACGGTTGGGCTAGTTTTCTACCGACGCTGACTGTTCTGGGCTTGAACCAGACGTAGCGCAGCTGCGCCGTTATAACATTGGGGCGCAGCGCAGCTGCGCCGGCCTCTAAGTTCAGTTGAGCCTTCTGTTTTAAAATCTGCTAAGTGATGATCAACTATTATGGCTTAAACTAGCATGCAAGCATGTGTAATGGGTATATATAAGTATATTAACCTAATGTGAGCATGTTTAGGCTAGCATACATGATTAACGAAAGTGTATAGTTTAAAATGGATTTAGGACTTTAGAAAGGAACTTGATATGTATGTATGACATGTTCATATACTGACCTTGCAAGCACGTTAGTATGATTTAGAAATGCATAAATAAACAGTTAACTTGTGTGTATATGATTCATAAGGACGCATGAACATGTTGAACCTATTAGTAAACCTTACTAATGAAGATACGAACTTTGAATATGAATGTTAATATGCTACTTTTAGAATCTGACTTTTATGAGCATGTTTGATGGTACTTTTAGACTTGCTAATGTATCTTACATATATACCTACTATGTTAGGAGTTGTGAAATCAAGTTGAGACTATATAAAGTATATTTTCAAACCAAAACGATGCTAATTACACATATGTGATATGAATACTCATAAGTGTGCCAAATATGAGTTTTATAACTACCTTGTATGTTTAGAAAGCAAGCTTGATAGACTTTGTGGTTTCATGACCTTGAATAGCCTTAACTTGTTAAAATCTTTAATTTAGAATTATATTATGAAAGGGGAAAACCTAGATTGACTTGAGAAACATGAGAAGACCTTTAATATGACAAAATATATTATGTATGAATGATGTGCTCAAGCCGGACAGAAACCTCAAGACAACAGCTGAGTCTTGGCTTGGCCAGAGGACTGCGTCAGCCCTAGGCTTAGCCATGCGCAGCTGCGCCAGCCTGGAATTTGAGATTATGCAATCTGATTTTGGACAGTTAACTTGTATGATGCCTATATTGCTAAAAATGGTTTAAACCCTACTAATACGTGTATATATGTGATGATTAAGTAATAAGATAGTGATTGCCTTAGATAATGGAAGTTCATGGGTAAAAAGGTCTTAACCTTGAGCTTTATAAATTTGCTTATAAAGTAACTAGATACTTGATTTCGTGATAAGCATATAAGCTGATTTTGTACCATATGTGCATACTTATATCATGTCGAGCTTGATTAATGAATGTGTTAGCTAATGACCATCTTGTACTTATAATACACTATAAATAGGAATCGAAAGTGTTGAATTATTAGCGTGGATAAACTACGCTTAAGGCAAGTATTTGAAGTATCCTTTACATTGTGCAAGTATCCTAAACCCTTGCTTTACTTTATTCAACGGATATCGTAAGCTTATCTCCTTGATGTAAGTTATCCTACTTATTCATTCAATTGAGCTAGTATGTTTAAACTCTTGTGAAAACTATTATTCATGTGAAACTTGGTATTATTCTTGAATATTATGAAAGGGTCTATATTATTGATTCGGCTAAACTATATGCATGTTTATAAAACTGTCCAAACCAATTGATTGGTGCGGAAATCTTGAAAACTGAGTTGAACAACCCTTATGGTAAGGGGAGTGTATGTTGTTGGAAACCCCAACACATGAGTGGATATTACTGTGGTGCTATGCATAATTTAGAGTATTGTAGACTGGTCATCTATAGTACTTAATACTTTTGGGTTATCAATTTAATATTGGTAATTCTAGTAGATGTTCAATAGTCCTTAGTAACTGCTCAGTATAAACTATTTATCCAGTTGGATACATTGATAGCCTTTGAATTCATATATATCTATTGATTTATATTGAATTATCGTTCTTATTCCAAGGATTTGATTCAAGAATTGTTGATATTCATTATTCGTGATATTTTTCTGAAACCTTGAACTATCTTAGAAATGATACTTCGATATTTCAAACTCGTGTTATAAAACTCTTTACCCTTGTTGTATATTACTTGCTGGGCAATTTATGCTCATTCTTGCTTATTTAAAACCTTTCAGTTAAGGCAAAACAGGGAAGTGTCTCTAGGAAAGACAAGGGCAAGGCTACCGACTAGCTTGTTCATTTATGTTTTAAGGCTATTATGCTGTATTAAGACTGTTTTCAGACTATGTTTAAGCTTAAGTAGGATTATTTGATAAGTCTTTATTCGATATTATTATGTAATCTATTAAGTACTATAAGTTGCGAGACTTGGGGAAATAATTATAATAAATCATTGTATATTATTCTAAATTAGATCTTCTGTTGTGAATGTGTGATTTTAGTTATTATGGTATTACCATGAGAACGTGATGAACCGAATTCGAGTGACCAAGTGGCGGTCCGAATTTGGGGGCGTCACACTCCAGGTGAATAGTACCCGAGTGAATAGTATCCTATGAATAGTACTTTAGGAATAGTACCCCGTGAATAGTACTTTGTGAATAGTACTCGTGAATAGTACTTCGTGAATAGTACCCGTGAATAGTACTTTGTGAATAGTATTCTATGAATAGTACTTTGTGAATAGTACCATATAAATGAATAGTACTCATGGACAGTACTCCGACATGAAAAGCTTAAAATTTAACAAGAATATGCAGAAAATATCCTTGTGAAATGATACTAAATGAAGCACAAATTTTAAGGATATCCTACTAATTTCGCGGAGTATAGAAGCAGTACTTTAACAAAATGAGGGTATAATCAGGAATAAGAGATGAAATAATATTACTCACATACTACAGAGTATGGAAGAAAATATTATTCCTTATGAATACTGAACAAAAATAATATCACTTACCTTAGAAGAAGACTGGATACTGGAATAGTGAAGTAGCAGAATACTCTTCTTCTTTCTCACTATAGCTTCTCTCTCTATAGCTTCTCTCTCTATAATTGCTCTTGTTAGTCTTAGTAAATTGGTGAGAATGAAAGAAGAATGAGCTTCTATTTATAGAAAAATATAGTTTCGATAATTGCACGTTTTGGGGCTCAAAATATTACAGTAAAATACCTTCATCTTTTCCTTCATTTTTAATTTAGTCCTGTAAGTATTATCAAACTTGCACCACCTCCCCTAATAGTACATGCATGTGAATAAATAGTACATTCATGTGAATCAATAGTTCTATACATGTGAAAAAATAGTTATAGTATAGTACCTTCATCTATACCTTTATTTTTTATTTAGTCATGCAAGTATTATCAATCTTGCACCACCTCCCCTAATAGTACATGCATGTGAATCAATAGTACATACATGTGAACAAATAGTTATAAGCATTTGAATTAATAGCAATTAATTGCTCATTTATCCTATTAATTACCCGATTGGTCAATATAACCTCCAGAAATTAATTATTATCGAAATAAATGTCGATTTCCGTTAACACTAATAATCCCAACACAATGGAAATATCAATTTCATCTTTAATCAACACGAACTTATTCATCATTAATATTTAACAACCAGATCATATCCAGGAAAGAGGGGGCTTTTCGATAAAGATTTCTCCCTATTGGCGCGCAATTAGATGACCAAACCTCTCCTCGACAGAACTTTCTAGACATCGTCAATATTGTAAATAATAATATGAATAACTTTGTCGTCTCAATTATTGATTTAATAATAATAAATATTATGCAGATGATAATGTGATAATAATTGAATTAATAATATGAGAAATATTATGCAGCAATTACTATAGCAATAATTGAGTATAACTGATTGACTTCTTACGTAAGCATCAATAATTCATATCGTGTGCTACTATGCAACCACGCGTATTACTGTACTTTTACCACCGGGTATTTCAACAGTTTAACGGTAAAACTTTTGCCGTTATTTTTATAAAAAGATATTATTGTCGTTTTCTAACTACGACAATACTTCCGTTGTGGGGTCCACTAATGATTGTTCCGTCGTACGAATATTTCTTGTTAAAATGAATATTCCCCGACCAATCGAATATTTTATAACAACTTGCTTACTTTGTAAAATTTGTAAATATTACCCACAACTATAACATTATATCAAATCCACACAATAATATTCAAAAATATATTTCGAGAAAAATTAATATTTATTCATAAAAGTTGGGGTCTTACAATATTCATTAGTATCACATCAACGAATTATCCATGCACTACGGGCCAAGGATATTCGTGTTATCACCAATGGTCATGATCATGCCAACAACTGTCCATCAATGCACTACGGGCCAATGAGAACTTTTATCACATCATTTGTAACATTACAGGTCATGATTATACCGAATAATCTCCGGTCATAATCATACCCATCAAGAGTCCATCTATGCACTACGGGCCAAAGATTACTTTCATCACAATATAAGCATGAGAATGATGACAATGATATAAGAATTCAATTAAATGAGAGCAATGATAAATTTTAAAGATTTATAATTCAATTTATCCATAATTTAATAATGTCCAAATTGTCAACATGTTACTACTTTGTGGAGTAAAATTCAAGAATAATATTGTATCAAAAATGATTTGGACAGAAAAAAAAATAATTTTTGTCATAAATAGTACCCCGTGAATAGTACTTCGGGAATAGTACCCCGTGAATAGTCAGCATCAAAAGATTAAAATTTATCAAGAATGTTCAAAATAATATTTCTATGAAAAAATACTAGATGAAGCGTAAATTTCAAGGATATTCTACTAATTTCAAAGAGTATAGAAGCAATACTTAACAAAATGAGTGTAAAATTTGGAATCTGAAACGAAATAATATTACTTATATACTACATAGAATGAAAGAAAATATTATTTCATAAGAATATTGAACAAAAATAACATCCTTTACCTTAAAAAGAAAGTACTTCTGACTGGTAGGGCGAGGATATTCTTGAAGAAAAACTTAAACTATTTTCTACGCTCAAAGCTTCCTTAAACTCTAAAGAAATATGCTCAATATTATAGAAGAATAATTTTCTGATTCTGGTGTGACTTTCAATTCTAAACTAAGCATCTTATTTATAGGAGAATGGAAGGATACTATTTAGAAATTAAAATCACAGACTGCACAGTATAATCGTTCACGGGCGCAACCGGCGAAAAATTTTATTTTTACTAATCATTACTGTGCAATAAAATATTCTAATAAAACGAAAACTTTAAATAAAATATAATATATTCTATTTATAATATAATAAAACAAAACTTATTATATATATATATATATATATATATATATGTGTGTGTGTGTGTGTGTGTATATACATCAGTACCACCCACCACCACCACATTTGTCACCACACTCACACACATGGCACACACACACACACATGTCAAATATATATATATATATATATATATATATATATATATATATATATATAAAACTTTATAACTTCCTTCCGATTATTTTAAAAAATGAGTAAGTGGGGGGTCCAAATAATTCGCCAAACTTACAACAAATACTTCATAAAAATCTCCTCAATATTTTTAACAACATTTATTCATTAATAATATAACTTGCAATATTAACAACCAGATCATTGCCAGGAAAGAGTGGGCTTTTCGATAAGAATTTCTCTCTATTGACGCGCAATTAGGTAACCAAACCCCTTTTCTCGATAGAACTTTCTAGACATTGTCAATAATGCAAGTAATAATATGAATAACCTTGTCGTCTCAATTATTAATTTAATAATATAAAATATTGTGCAGATGATATTGTGACAATAATAAAATCAATAATGTGAGATACTATGCAGCAATTATTGTAGCAATAATTAAGTATAACTGAGTGACTTCTCACGTAAGCATCAAATATCGTGTGCTACTATGCAACCACGCATATTATTGTACTTTTATCACAAGGTATTTTAACAGTTAACGGTAAAACTTTCGCCGTTATTTTTATAAAAAGATATTTTTGTCGTTTTCTAACTCCGACAATAATTTCGTTGTGGGGTTCACCAATGATTGTGTCGTCGTATGAATATTCCCTATTAAAATGAATGTTCCCCGACCAATCGAATATTTTTTAACAACTTGCTTACTTTACAAAATTTATAAATATTACCCATAACTATAACTTTATATCAAATCCGCACCATAATATTCAGAAATATATTTCGAGAAAAATTAATCTTTATTCATAAAAGTTGGGGTCTTACAGTATTTATAACCACCTTCCGATGCATCACAAACATATTGTCAGGAATAAGCATGTGAATGTTATTCCTATTTACATATGATTTGATTATGATATATATGAATGAATATGCAAGTATGCTTGCATTAAGAAAAGTTGTAAAGTCCTTTGATAGATAATAGGAACATATGTACAAGGACTTAGAATGAATTGATCAAATATGTTAGGTTAATCCTACATAAGAAAAACAGCTTTGTAAAGTCCTTAAAAAGAAATGATGTACAAGGACTATAAATATAAAAAGATCAAGCTTGTTAGGTTGATCTTATAATGTAATAGATAGGCTTGTCTGATCGTCGAGCACTGCACCAGAAATCGTAGTCTGCCAGGAGAGTCAAGGAAAACTCGAGAGCTATCAAGGCGGAATCATAGTCTGTAAGATAGTAGATTTCGGAGTTCGTCGACTACCAAGAGAGACGAGGAAGGATCATAGTGTGTCGACAAGAACTTCTTCGGAGCCGTAGTATACTGAGGAAGTCATGTTCAGAATCGTTGAGACAGCCTGTCTATGAGTCGACCGATCATCTGTCGAAGCCAAGTCAATAATCGTAGACTACACTCGAAGTCGTAGAGTCTACTGATCATATCAGAGGCAGAGATCGTAGTCGAGCAACATCAGATGAAGACAACGAGCATAAAGACATAAATCTTAGAGTGTCAAGATCTGATCTCAGAATCGTAGTGTCTGCACAACCCAAGCTGAATCGTAGAGTGCAGAACTAAGGCTTCAACAGATGTGCTCACAGCGCCAAGGCAGAATCGTAGAGCAAACACGATTCTTAACAAATGAGCACTCCCAAAATATCCAAAGTATGAAGCCTCTGGTCTAAGCTACAGAGATACATCCCACCTGAAGGAAACCAAAGAGCACTCGATGAATGGCGTGTAAGCTAACAGAAGATCTAAGCACCAACCCAATCAACATCCAGATTGAGTTGTGAAGCCATTCAAGATGAAGTCTTCCACAAGTTGATCAGAAGAAGACTTCAATAACTGACTAAGAAAAGTCAGCAAGTGCAGTAGCTGTCAAAAGAACATAAGACAACGATCTTGGGATTAACCAGGATCATAGTGTTTGCCAAACGAAGCAGGAACTGATGAAGTGTACACAAAGATACAGGTCAGCCTATGAAGAACAAGGCTAAAGTGATTAAGCATTGGGTTATTCCATTGATGATAAGTGAACGGGAGATCACAAGGAGAAAGCGAGCTGCCATGCCATAAATCTGAAGTGTCTTGCTATTCAGAAGGGACCAGAACAAGGAGTTAACCCATCAGTATCTAAGAGCATTCGAGGCAAACAGAAGTATTGAAGCACTGCACAAGAGAATGAATAGGTGTTCTACATTGAAGATCCAATAAACACTCTTCAAGATCGTAGTGTTGTCTCTACCTGTCAATGATCAACATTCAACAAGACACTACGATCAGGTCCAAGAATATGTGCATCAGAATCGTAGAGTTCAGTCATCTGAAGGTTGAAGCATTGGCAACGATTCAATCTAAAGATTGATATTCGAACAAAGCTTATTGAGAGCATCGATGCAAAAGGACAACCTCTGATCGAGAAATTAGAAGGAGGAAATAAAGTCGACTACCTGCCCAAGACATCAAAGTGACATCGTATGAAGATGAGAAGAACAGAATGAAGATCAGATGCACCAAAGAAGATGTGGTCCAGACTCTATGCAGAATGCAAAGAGGAATACACCAAGCTGCTAAGTACAGTAACAGTTAAGCAACAACAACAACAACAACAACTATAACAAGAAGTCAGGGCCTGAGGGGTCCTTATCCAAAGGGACTAAATGAAGTTCTAAGCCTGCTGGGCTTGAAGAGTTCCTAGGGAACTAGAGGAGTTCCAAGGCTACTGGCCTTGAAGAGTTCTTAGTGAACTGAAGTTCCAAGGCTGCTGGCCTTGAAGGAATCTTAGTGATTCAGGGTGCTGCCATTCCTTAGTGGAAATCATGCTAGTTGAAAGCAGAAGAGTGGATTAGGAGCTTGAGTCACTAAACCACTTAAAATCCCTTGTGTCATTTACTTTATGTCATCTATATTATGTACTTAACTGTTATAACTGCTATATATGTTTTGACTGCTTACCACTTAACTAATTTTAAGAACAATGTATGTATGATTATGAATATATCATGAAGGGAATACTTTATTTATTCCGGTATGCTTGAAAAGATTCTTATATTTGTCATATACTAATTCATTAGCAATGCAAAATAAATAGGAAAGTATTTGAAATTAAAAAGGATCTATTCAACCCCCCTTCTAGATCTATTGTGTGCCTACTGGGAACTAACAATTGTTATCAAAGCAGGTTCTCATGCTATATTCAAAAGCTAATCGCTTTAAGTCTGATCCTAGGCACAAACATTGTTCTAAACTTAGTTTAGTAGTAAGTCACTTGTAAATGTAGATGAGCTCACACGTTGGAAATATTGTGTATAGGTAAATGTGTATATACATCTGAAGCTGCTCAGATTGGTCCATGTTCTTAAATGCCATAACAACAAGACCAATCCTTGCCCACAGTCAATCTTGTAGTCTGAAGACAAGACAAGGAAGCTCAAGAGACACCAACAGTAAAGAGTCAACCATCCACCAGCCTGAAAGATGAAAAGGCCATACATGCTAAGAAGTGCTTATCCAGAGAAGAAAGAATAACTTCTCAAATATGTATTTGACCAACCAGCAGCTGGATGTGAACCTTGTGGACTCAAGGATGTTAAAGAACTAAAGATGCCAAGATTCTCTTAGCTTACATCTTCAAGACCATGACTGATTGATTAAAGGACAACTGGAGCAACAGGCTGTCAGGAGCAAATGAAAAACTATGCACATCAATGCCTAACCTCAGTATGTCTAAGTTAAATGACTGTTAAGAAACTGACAGTAGAAAGGTGCGGTTTCTCATTAATATAAATGTGTACATCATGTTGCATCACCTTATGCACTATAAAAGTATTCTATCAAGAGACCGTACTCTACCTAAAAAGAGGAAGAGAGAAAGTACAGTGAGGTTGGAAAAACAAATGCTAATAAACTTTCTCTCCAATCCAAGTTTTAGGTTGAAGATTACATCTTGAAAGAAGTCTGAAATAGGTCATTATCATATCATGATTTAATTAATCTTAAGTGGAATAATCTTTACTGATGGGTTAGTATGTATGTATAAGCCTATGTTCTAGG
The DNA here is from genome assembly GCA_016801055.1 of Panax notoginseng. NCBI lineage: Eukaryota > Viridiplantae > Streptophyta > Magnoliopsida > Apiales > Araliaceae > Panax > Panax notoginseng. The sequence continues at coordinate 84,456,964 of CM029020.1, read as the reverse complement.
TTTTTGATAACACATAGAATATGATCAGCTCTACAAGAGTATCTTGAAGATTCGTAAAAACTGATCACCTCCATGAGATACAAATTAGTGATAGTGATGATTCTCACTCTATGAACATTTAAACTCTGTGAACATAACCAAGCAAATGATAAAACCATCAAAGAAAATGAGTGTTTTATTAAGATGGTTAATCTTACACACTCATCATCATGCATCTTAAAATGTAATATCTATTGGATATATGTATGAATATAATTGTTGTTGATCAATATGATGAAAATCCAAATATATGAGAAACAGGGATTTTGAAAACTAACATGGCAGGACCCATTTAACTGTGAGGACCCCAAACTCGGATACTTGAAACCCGAACTCGGTTCTTCACGATACCATTTCTATGAGCGGAATAATACTAATAATAATAACAATAATATAAAAGATCAAATTAATTTACATAATTATCAGAGTCTAACTCCCAAGTACGAAATTTTTAAACATTCATTACAACCCATGATAGATAATATATATCATAATTGTCTTAATAACATTAAACTATTACATAACATAGTAATTCGTTCATTCAGCAACCTTCCCTTTTCCTTTGTTCTTAGCAGAGTTCTCTGGTAGTTCGCACTTAGCTGAAAACATTTAAATTTAAGCAAGGATGAGCATTTGAGTGCCCAGCAAGCAACAGCAATTATATATATATATAAGCTGAAAGGATTTAAATGTTTTCTTTGTACTATTCTTCTACAACAAGTCAATAGTTGTGAAGTATTCTGAACCGATAATAATAACATAACAACTCTCTTTCAAATTTTTGAAACTACATAATGACTATATCTGGGGTTATGGTGACATGCCATGAACATTGTTTTCATTTTCGAAAAGGTTAAACAGAAATTCATCTGTAAACCGTCATAACTTACGGGCACGGGGGTGATCAGCCCGTTATGCCCTGCATTGATTAATACTACATTGCTAGAACGATATTATCGTTCATCCTTTGTCCGCCGGAGCGCATAAAAATTTTTTCGTGTAGGGATGTTCATACCTGTCTGGGTTCTAAATCAAAGATTTTATCTTGTTCAACAATAATCTATAATTCAATATATCTTTATACGGGTAATTGACAAAGGTATATCAACATGTGATTAAATACAATGATTATCCAAGTGGGAACACTTGTTTAACCACTTCTAGAAATTAACGAACAGAATATATATGTCCGAATTATCATATACTAACATGTTGATATTCAATGAGCTTATATAATATAAAGTTCATAATCTGTACAATAATAATATAGTTTAGAAATATTCTTACTCACATCCATTGCATAAAGAGAATGCAAAGGTTAGATACTTGCCTGAAGCGCTGCTTACAACTTGTAATTAAGATCTATCGCTTATCTCACGACCTATCATTAATAAGATAGTTCGTTCGATTAGAACAACATACTATAACACATAACACTGCTTATTGCAGTCAACACATAACCTAATCACATTAGCACCTATGTTTAATAACCATTGAATCACAAATAATCACTTATACAATCAAAATATCTAAGTCCAGATCAATTTCTGAAACATGTCGGTCTACCGACAACTTTATTGGGTAATTATCGAGTCTAAGACTCTATTTTATAACTTAACATCAGTACGTATCAGTCATATTATTTTTAAATAACTCAGTATAATTTTAAAACATTTATTATAATTTATCATGAATTTTCAAACATTGGAATCATATTTAAATGATTTAAATACCAATCAATTCTATTATAATAAATATTTAATTAGTATTAAACTATTAATGAAATCATTTCCAAAATATTAAAGTTATGTATAATAACCCAAAATACTTTTAAAGTATTAATATTACCCTTAAATGATTTTTAAAACATTTAAAATCATTTTTAAATAATTATCATTAATATTAAAGTATTAATGTTCTATTTATCAAAATATTAAAAGTCATTATTCATAACTTAAAATATTTTTAATTCATTTATATCCTTTTTAAATAATTTTTAAATTAATAAAACCATTTTTAAACTATTTATTTAATATAATTATTAAATAAATTTAATATCAATAATAATAACTTAATAATCATTAATATTAAATTATTAATGAAATTATCCTTTAAATATTAAAAGTTATATTTTATAACTTAAAATATTTTTAAACACTTTATTTTCATTTAATATGATTTTTAATATAATAAAATTATTTTTAATTAATTTACTTAATTCATTTAGTAAATAAATTAATTACCATTAATATCAATTTATTAATGAAATTTATCATAAAATATTAAAAGTCATTAAAAATAACTTAAAATATTTTCTTATATCATAATATAATTTTTAATGATTTTTTCTAATATTAAAATCATTTTTAAATAATTTATTTAATATTATAATTAAATAAATTAAATACTTTTAATATTTTAAAAATATTAAATATTTATGAAATATATTAAATATAATTAAAAACTAATTTTTGAAATTTTTTATAATTTTTAATAATTTATTTTGTATTTTTAATAATTAAAAACTAATTTTTTTCTATTTTTTATTAATTTCCGAAAAATATTAAATAATCTGTCGCTAAAGACCACCTATAGCGACGGTTAACCGTCGCTATAGGTGTTCTTCATGTTCTTGATACAAACCCAGAAAACCAAGTCAGTGATCATGTGGCCTAGTTTGACCGCGATTTATGATCATACCAAGCTGTTTCTGGACTATCTATTGCACACAGATTATAGAACTAATATAGTACTACACGATACAGCAACAATCATAATCATATAATACCCAGCAAAGCAGATCTGACCCGTCCAAAGTGGCTGTCAAAGCTGTTCTTCATTTCTGGATAGTTCGTGAGGCCTACTTTGGGCTCCCACAACTTGCAATACATGTAAGTTATTAGTGATTTAAAGATTTCAGGTTGTAGAACACATGTAAGTCTAGAGATCCATTACATAAAATCATAGTAACAACATCAAAATCGCGAGATATAATCTGGTCAAACTATGTCAGTCGTCATGTTCTTAAGTTTTCTGGGTTACCCAGAAAACAGAGAACATGATCGGCTTCACTAGTTTGACCGGCTAGAAATTTTAACCTGTTTACTATATATGTGATCTTAAGGCCTGAGGATGTAGTACAAGCAACATAGTATAATATAGATACACATCCATAAACACGGATCAACAATAACATGACAGATCTAAACGCTTGAAAAAAATTGTCAGAGGCGGTTCCTGGCTTTCTGGGCTGCCCAGAAAATGCCCGGTCAATGCCGGTTAACGGCCTTTGACCGTTAATAACAACAAATCTAGACATCAAATGACTATTCTACCACTTGCATCTTAAAGACCATATACCAGGCTACATATTTAAAACATAAAACAACCAAAAACATAAACCAATAAGGATCTACAGGCTCTGACATTCGCTGTCAGACGCCTCTTTAAAAAATTTCCAGACTTTGAAGATCTTCAAATCTGAACCTTTAGATGTTATGGATCTAACATCTAGTAACCCAGATCATCACTAGACACTACTAACAACATATTCTAACATTCAAACATAACATCTAACATAGAAAATTTGGACAGATTTTCGGGCTAGGGTTTATACCTTTGCTTTGATCTTCTTGTAATCTGGCTACTGATGTTTGTTATGGATTTTCGTGGGGCTTGATTTGTAACTAATATATGATGATATTTTCGGAGGTTTTGATAGAGAGAGAATTGGTTGAGAGCTTGGACAAAATGTAAGTAACAAAATACTTTTTCTCTCTCCTTAAATCCTTAAATAGACAAATTGATTCATGTATATGGCTGATCTAGCATGGTTTGCTGTCAATTTTGAGTCACAAGGAGTAGTTGGAGTTGGTTAACAACTCAAAATATAGAAGGATTTGCAAGCAAGCTTCTAAAAATTAAAAAGTAATATTTTTTTTTTAATAAAGTAATTAAGGGTATTTTTGTCCATGACACTTGAATCTAGATTCTAATCACTAGATTTTAAACATTAAAATTTCCTAAATAATTTCTAGGGTTTGAGCAATTATATATAGAGTTCAATAAAAATTAAATTATAACTAAATAATTATAATTAGGGTTTTTAAATAGAAAATTAGGGTTTTAAAAATATATTTAGGGTTTTCTTGATATTATTAGGTTTTCCCAAATTATAAATTAGGGTTTCCAAATTAACATAATTATTTTCTAAAATAATAATTATAGTTATGATTTTAGCAATTAGGCTTTCAAATTAGAAATTAGGGCTTCTATTTTACAATTAGGGTTTCTAGATTATAATTAGGGTTTAACCTAATTAATCATTTAATACACAACATAAAACATATAACATAGTTATATAACAGTCTTAAGCTCACAATTGATTTTCAATTTAGAGTTTCCCTAAGTAAAATTAGGGTTTAACCAATTAATACTAGGGTTTTGAAATTAAATACCATAATTGACCAATCATTAACAATACATACATACAGTACATATTCATAGCACTGAAAAATTAAAATATAATTAATATTATATTATTATTCTCATACCTTGGCAATAATCCAAAATTAGGGTTTGGATTCCATATCTGATTTATCTGCCATATTTAACCTTAATAATTAAGGTAAAATAATTAACTTAATAACATGTACTAAAATTCATATAATAAAATAATTATTATATTTATTCTAAAAATCACTCCATATATTATTTAAATAATATATGATTATATATTTTCATGGAAAATAATTATTAAAATATTTCTACCATAAATTAAATATTATAATTATATACTTTTTAATAATCAATAATTTTAAAATAAATTCATTTGTAAATAATTATGTAATAAATATATTTTTACTTACCACATAAATACATATACACATAATCTTGTACAAATCCTCATCCTTAATAAAAAAAATTATTCACAAAATTTCTTATTTATTTATATAGAAAATATCGGGTTGTTACATTCACCCTCCCTTATAAAGATTCCGTCCCCGGAATCACCGTTTTAAAGCCTATACATACACGGTCACATAGCATACACAATCATTGTAAGTAAATCTCGATCAACTTTGATCGAACTGATCTTTAACTATTCACATGAAGCTTGTCTTTCTGATTACACAGAAAAATTAGTTTCTAACAGAACTCAAATTCCTCTTCAAAATTTCTTTATAAAATAATTTTACTATATATAGGAAAATCATGCATAAGAAAATAAAAAGGCATACGAATAATACCTGGAGTTCCAGTGCCAGCCGCTGCCGTATCCTGAACTGTCATGTTGTAGACCCTTGCCGTAGATTTTGTTGGCTTGCTTGACGAAGTCGGTCCCGTGATTGCTAACGTTCCGCTGCCAATGCCCATGTTCACACTTCCTGTCTCCACCCTCCTTTTTGGACAATCTTTCACCCTGTGCTCTGTCGATCCGCATATAAAACATCCACTATTCATCCTAAGATTGGGGCAGTTGGGAGAAATATGGCCCTCCTGTCCGCACTTATAGCAAACAAATTTTCCTTGCAAACACTCCCCCGAGTGATTCTTCCCACATGTCTTACATGGCACTATCTGTTTCTTAACACCTTCCTGTTTCACTTGTACACTTGTAAAACTGCTCACCTTCCTCTTACTATCTCCACTCCTGCTCCCACTATTAATTTCCACCTTCCTAGCTCATTCTATCTTACCCTTATTCCTCATCTCCTTATTGTAAAGGCTCATGGCCTCACTTCCCTCCGCAGCTATGATCGCTTTCTCCATGAGTGCTGCAAATGTAGGAATTTGCAACACCGCCACTTTGTTATAGAGCCAGGGTTTCAATCCCAGCTCAAACCTTCTAGCTTTCCTAGCCTCCGTATCAACTTGATGCGGAGCAAACCTAGCTAACTCATTAAATTTGGCGGCGTATTCAGACACCGTCATATTCTCCTGCTTCAACTCTAAAAATTTAACCTTCATCCTCGCCTGCATACTTGGTGAAAAATAATTTTTAAAAAACAAAGTTTTAAATCTATCCCATGTGACTACACCTTCTCCTGCCCTAGCCTGATTCGCTTCCCACCAAAAATTTGCTTCCCCCTTCATCATGTAAGTAGCAAAAGCATTTTTCTGCCCCTCATCTACCCTAGCTACCATAAACGTTTTTTCAATTTCCTTAACCCAAGTTTGAGCTTCTACAGGGTCAGTTGTACCTCTAAATTCTGGTGGTCCTATAGCCTTAAAGTCTTTGAAGTTCGCTAAGCGATTGCCCGGCTGGTTTCCAGCGACCGGTATTCCCTGTTGCATAGCCTGAGCTAACATGTTCGCAAATTGCTGCATTGGATCTGGTTGTTGTTGTCCCTCAACGTTGTTGACAGATTCCTCTGCCCTTTGATTGCGAGTTCGACGTCTTGGAAGCATTATCTGATTGAAAAAAAAATCATAATTTAACTTATATTCTAAACCTTATCACATAAGTTTAATATTTTAAACTTATTTCACCATTTCTCAAACATAGATTCATATTCATTTAACGAATATTTTACATAGCACAAAATGCTTTGAACTTCAGCTATCCCTTTATGACCTCAAAAGTCGGGATTTACAGTCTTGACTTAATACAAAAGTTGGAAACATTACATTACACAAACGTACTTATCATATGTATTATATTAAACACTCCTACACAACAGAACCTATACTACCTATTTATTACACCTTTTCCTTGGACATTCTCTCGCCTGATGACCTTCTATACCACAGACATAACATGCTCCTTTTTTGTAGTCAGGACAGTACGGAGTGGTATGTCCTTCATAGCCACAAAGATAACAAATTCCTTTCCATTTCTTCTTATTGGATTTTCCTAAATCATGGTCTTCTATCTTTCTTTTCCCCTTCTTATCCGGAGATGCACACGATGTGTTGCTTGTGGCTCCCATCTGACCAATTTGGATTTTAAGCTTATCTTGTCCTTCCAATGTTTCTATTAACACTTGACGTAACTGACTATTCAACAGCCTTCTATCTCCCACAGCCTTTCCAGAGAAGAAACCTTGTTCTTCAGATTCTGCACATCCGTTGATACTTGATCAGCTTCAACTTTAGTGTCCGAATCACTATCTGACAACTCCACCATCTCCGGATCTTGTACTACGTTTTCTACGATAACCACATCGTCTGAATTGTGTTCATCAAGAGCCTCTATTTCAGCTATCGGCTTCGATATTGGCTCCTACTTTACTATCTGAGGGTAATCGAATCCTTTTTCACCTGACATCTACACACATAAATTATCCTAATTAGCATATAGTATATACACACAACAAATAAGAGTTTTATACAAGTTATCTTTTATTTAGTTTGACGATGAATTTAGTCAATTCATCTCTTTTTAAACTCTATATATGAGTTATTTATATTTTCAACGTTTTCCTCTGTTCTAAGGTTATAGCCTAAGGTCTAGCCCACCTAAGGTTTCTAACCCTATAGCTCTGATACCAACCTGTGAGGACCCCAAATTCGGATACTTGAAACCCGAACTCGGTTCTTCACGATACCATTTCTATGAGCGGAATAATACTAATAATAATAACAATAATATAAAAGATCAAATTAATTTACATAATTATCAAAGTCTAACTCCCAAGTACGAAACCTTTAAACATTCATTACAACCCATGATAGATAATATATATCATAATTGTCTTAATAACATTAAACTATTACATAACATAGTAATTCGTTCATTCAGCAACCTTCCCTTTTCCTTTGTTCTTAGCAGACTTCTCTGGTCGTTCGCACTTAGCTGAAAACATTTAAATTTAAGCAAGGATGAGCATTTGAGTGCCCAGCAAGCAACAGCAATTATATATATATATATATATATATATATATATATATATATATATATATATATATAAGCTGAAAGGATTTAAATGTTTTCTTTGTACTATTCTTCTACAACAAGTCAATAGTTGTGAAGTATTCTGAACCGATAATAATAACATAACAACTCTCTTTCAAATTTTTGAAACTACATAATGACTATATCTGGGGTTATGGTGACATCCCATGAACATTGTTTTTATTTTCGAAAAGGTTAAACAGAAATTCATCTGTAAACCGTCATAACTTATGGGCACGGGGGTGATCAGCCCGTTATGCCCTGCATTGATCAATACTACATTGCTAGAACGATATTATCGTTCATCCTTTGTCCGCCGGAGCGCATAAAAATTTTTTCGTGTAGGGATGTTCATACCTGTCTGGGTTCTAAATCAAAGATTTTATCTTGTTCAACAATAATCTATAATTCAATATATCTGTATACGGGTAATTGACAAAGGTATATCAAGATGTGATTAAATACAATGATTATCCAAGTGGGAACACTTGTTTAACCACTTCTAGAAATTAACGAACAGAATATATATGTCTGAATTATCATATACTAACATGTTGATATTCAATGAGCTTATATAATATAAAGTTCATAATCTGTACAATAATAATATAGTTTAGAAACATTCTTACTCACATCCATTGCATAAAGAAAATGCAAAGGTTAGATACTTGCCTGAAGCGCTGCTTACAACTTGTAATTAAGATCTATCGCTTATCTCACGACCTATCATTAATAAGATAGTTTGTTCGATTAGAATAACATACTATAACACATAACATTGTTTATTGCAGTCAACACATAATCTAATCACATTAGCACCTATGTTTAATAACCATTGAATCACAAATAATCACTTATACAATCAAAATATCTAAGTCCAGATCAATTTCTGAAACATGTCGGTCTACCGACAACTTTATTGGGTAATTATCGAGTCTAAGACTCTATTTTATAACTTAACATCAGTACGTATCAGTCATATTATTTTTAAATGACTCAGTATAATTTTAAAATATTTATTATAATGTATCATGAATTTTCAAACATTGGAATCATATTTAAATGATTTAAATACCAATCAATTCTATTATAATAAATATTTAATTAGTATTAAACTATTAATGAAATCATTTCCAAAATATTAAAGTTATGTATAATAACCCAAAATACTTTTAAAGTATTAATATTACCCTTAAATGATTTTTAAAACATTTAAAATCATTTTTAAATAATTATCATTAATATTAAAGTATTAATGTTCTATTTATCAAAATATTAAAAGTCATTATTCATAACTTAAAATATTTTTAATTCATTTATATCCTTTTTAAATAATTTTTAAATTAATAAAACCATTTTTAAACTATTTATTTAATATAATTATTAAATAAATTTAATATCAATAATAATAACTTAATAATCATTAATATTAAATTATTAATGAAATTATCCTTTAAATATTAAAAGTTATATTTTATAACTTAAAATATTTTTAAACACTTTATTTTCATTTAATATGATTTTTAATATAATAAAATTATTTTTAATTAATTTACTTAATTCATTTAGTAAATAAATTAATTACCATTAATATCAATTTATTAATGAAATTTATCATAAAATATTAAAAGTCATTAAAAATAACTTAAAATATTTTCTTATATCATAATATAATTTTTAATGATTTTTTCTAATATTAAAATCATTTTTAAATAATTTATTTAATATTATAATTAAATAAATTAAATACTTTTAATATTTTAAAAATATTAAATATTTATGAAATATATTAAATATAATTAAAAACTAATTTTTGAAATTTTTTATAATTTTTAATAATTTATTTTGTATTTTTAATAATTAAAAACTAATTTTTTTCTATTTTTTATTAATTTCCGAAAAATATTAAATAATCTGTCGCTAAAGACCACCTATAGCGACGGTTAACCGTCGCTATAGGTGTTCTTCATGTTCTTGATACAAACCCAGAAAACCAAGTCAGTGATCATGTGGCCTAGTTTGACCGCGATTTATGATCATACCAAGCTGTTTCTGGACTATCTATTGCACACAGATTATAGAACTAATATAGTACTACACGATACAGCAACAATCATAATCATATAATACCCAGCAAAGCAGATCTGACCCGTCCAAAGTGGCTGTCAAAGCTGTTCTTCATTTCTGGGTTACCCAGAAATGAAGAACAGTTCGTGAGGCCTACTTTGGGCTCCCACAACTTGCAATACATGTAAGTTATTAGTGATTTAAAGATTTCAGGTTGTAGAACACATGTAAGTCTAGAGATCCATTACATAAAATCATAGCAACAACATCAAAATCACGAGATATAATCTGGTCAAACTATGTCAGTCGTCATGTTCTTAAGTTTTCTGGGTTACCCAGAAAACAGAGAACATGATCGGCTTCACTAGTTTGACCGGCTAGAAATTTTAACCTGTTTACTATATATGTGATCTTAAGGCCTGAGGATGTAGTACAAGCAACATAGTATAATATAGATACACATCCATAAACACGGATCAACAATAACATGACAGATCTAAACGCTTGAAAAAAATTGTCAGAGGCGGTTCCTGGCTTTCTGGGCTGCCCAGAAAATGCCCGGTCAATGCCGGTTAACGGCCTTTGACCGTTAATAACAACAAATCTAGACATCAAATGACTATTCTACCACTTGCATCTTAAAGACCATATACCAGGCTACATGTTTAAAACATAAAACAACCAAAAACATAAACCAATAAGGATCTCCAGGCTCTGACATTCGCTGTCAGACGCCTCTTTAAAAAATTTCCAGACTTTGAAGATCTTTAAATCCGAGCCTCTAGATGTTATGGATCTAACATCTAGTAACCCAGATCATCACTAGACACTACTAACAACATATTCTAACATTCAAACATAACATCTAACATAGAAAATTTGGACAGATTTTCGGGCTAGGGTTTATACCTTTGCTTTGATCTTCTTGTAATCTGGCTACTGATGTTTGTTATGGATTTTCGTGGGGCTTGATTTGTAACTAATATATGATGATATTTTCAGAGGTTTTAATAGAGAGAGAATTGGTTGAGAGCTTGGACAAAATGTAAGTAACAAAATACATTTTCTCTCTCCTTAAATCCTTAAATAGACAAATTAATTCATGTATATGGCTGATCTAGCATGGTTTGCTGTCAATTTTGAGTCAGAAGGAGTAGTTGGAGTTGGTTAACAACTCAAAATATGGAAGGATTTGCAAGCAAGCTTCTAAAAATTAAAAAGTAATATATTTTTTTTTAATAAAGTAATTAAGGGTATTTTTGTCCATGACACTTGAATCTAGATTCTAATCACTAGATTTTAAACATTAAAATTTCCTAAATAATTTCTAGGGTTTGAGCAATTATATATAGAGTTCAATAAAAATTAAATTATAACTAAATAACTATAATTAGGGTTTTTAAATAGAAAATTAGGGTTTTAAAAATATATTTAGGGTTTTCTTGATATTATTAGATTTCCCCAAATTATAAATTAGGGTTTCCAAATTAACATAATTATTTTCTAAAATAATAATTATAGTTATGATTTTAGCAATTAGGCTTTCAAATTGGAAATTAGGGTTTCTATTTTACAATTAGGGTTTCTAGATTATAATTAGGGTTTAACCTAATTAATCATTTAATACACAACATAAAACATATAACATAGTTATATAACAGTCTTAAGCTCACAATTGATTTTCAATTTAGAGTTTCCCTAAGTAAAATTAGGGTTTAACCAATTAATACTAGGGTTTTGAAATTAAATACCATAATTGACCAATCATTAACAATACATACATACAGTACATATTCATAGCACTGAAAAATCAAAATATAATTAATATTATATTATTATTCTCATACCTTGGCAATAATCCAAAATTAGGGTTTGGATTCCATATCTGATTTATCTGCCATATTTAACCTTAATAATTAAGGTAAAATAATTAACTTAATAACCTGTACTAAAATTCATATAATAAAATAATTATTATTTTATTCTAAAAATCACTCCATATATTATTTAAATAATATATGATTATATATTTTCATGGAAAATAATTATTAAAATATTTCTACCATAAATTAATTATTATAATTATATACTTTTTAATAATCAATAATTTTAAAATAAATCCATTTGTAAATAATTATGTAATAAATATATTTTTACTTACCACATAAATACATATACACATAATCTTGTACAAATCCTCATCCTTAATAAAAAAAAAATTTATTCACAAAATTTCTTATTTATTTATATAGAAAATATCGGGTTGTTACATTAACTATGGGTCAAAAATAGAAATGTATCTAACCTGCAAGTACTTGGTCTATCTGACCACACTAAGGAATGTTGAAGCAGAAGACTTCAGTCAAGAAGATTCAACCAGCAGAAGGCTTAAGACTGTTCAAAAATGATTCTGATAAAATTCCTATATGTCAAAGCCTGTCCTTGAAGACCTGCTGAGCTAACCTGAATGAAGCTCACATGGCTGCTGATCTTTATATGGAAGCAAGCCATTCAACCTAAGATGAAAAGGGTCTTATATGCTCAATCATGCAAAGCATATCATATGAGAAGAATCCTTAAGGAAGTTCACAGTAGAGGATCATCGAGCATTAATCATGAGAAACTTATTACGGAAGCAGAACTCCACAAGTACACACTGACAAGGAAGACTATGTTCGTAGTGCTGTCAAATGATCATAGAGTGATCAATCCTGAAGATATCCATGTCTATAATATAAGGAGATTTAATTGATAGTGATGATTCCAATCAGAAGGAGATATGCAAGGCTGCCTTCTAATGCACATGAAGAAAAAGAAATCACACCTCACTGAGAAGACAGTATCAACTATAGGGGAGCAGTGATTTGCTAAAGAACAGCAGCACTAAAAGTATTAGAAATAAACTACGAAGCAATATACCAGTTACAGAGTCCCAAAACTTTATGGCTGATGAACCAAATGAAGATCCATAGTCAGTAGGAACGTCTCAAAACGTACTACTGATAACCTTGTCAGCCACCCAACTCAAAATCGTGAAGCGCCTATAATCAAACACATGATCGTAATATAAGAGCAGGAGGAAACTACGATTACAGCCAATGCAAATGTCTAAAGTTGGTTGATGAACTCCTCAGCAGAAAAGGTCAAATGAGATATCAGTGCTAACCACTTCTAAAGTTTTTCATCTGGAAAGCACCTCAGGGACAAACCTGACCCTTAGTTCACTCTAAGAGGTTGGCCCTTCTTGAGCTACCTTAACCCAGAAGGATGGCTTAGTTAAATTCATTTCAAGGACCAAGTCAGACAACGATCGTAGAGTAGAGTTTGAAGTGAACTCGATGATCGTAGTGCAACCTCAACATTCGTATAAGCAGACTCGACGATCGTAGTCTTCCCAGAGGATACACTAGCTCATGAGGAGCTTGGAAGAACTAGACAAATGCTCAACTATTCAGATCATGAGGAGATAAGTTTGAATACTGGTTGGAAAGATGTCTTGCAGACTCACCTCAGAAGTAGAATGCCGAAACCTTCATGAAGTACATCAGTGGTTAAGCTATGCAGTTTTAAGATGAGGATTAGTGTCAAACCATCCACTGTAGCATCTCTCAGAAGAAGATCGTTGAGTCAACAAAGAAAAATGTAGAGTCCATAGCTACCTCACCAAGCTACTCTATGAACCAAAATGGTCAACGGTCCATCCACACCAGTGACGCCTATTTTCTTAAAAGGAACATCAAACTGAAAAGTTTATGGGGAGTTACAGCTTCTTACTGGGCATCGTGCAACCAATGAATGGTGGACACATCATAGCTTATGCAGAGTCAGAAGGAACTATCATAAAGATAAACTCAAATCTCAAAACAGTTACCAGAAGTTATTAAACCTCTCTCCCTCTCTTTTTTAAACCCTAGAATCCTCTTCATAGCCTAAATCAATTAACCCTCCCGAGCCTTGCCCAAATCATATTCAACTATCTCTCATAAAACTTCCTAAATCAAATACCCATATTCTTCGAACTCTTCAAATGGAAGATTAGCGAGTAATCACTGGCATTTAGCTTGGAACCAAGACGTTTGAGAAATTCGAAAAGAAGTTTAGAGATATTCTTAAATTGGTGAAGAAGGTTGGATTCTCAGAATGTCTTGAGGCAAACACTCGAATATATGCTCAACTGGTTATAGAGTTTTACTCAAACGCATCCATAAATTCTGGAACCCTTTCTACCAAGGTCAAAGGTCAAATTCTAAAGCTCAAGTCGTCTAACATCAATTAATGCTTAGGCCTTCCTGACCTAGGACTGAAAATCCTTGATGAGATCGACACTGAACAAGCAAAGAAGATTATGGTATACAAGAGAAACCCTAGTCTGAAGCACATGAAGAAAAAAGAGTTTCCTGAAGAATTCGAGTTCCTTACTGAGATAGTGGGCAAATGTATATTGTGCAAGGATACTGCTCATGACACTGTGATTGATCAACAACTAAAGATTATGTCTGCAATAGTTCTGAAGAAGCGAATAAACTTTGGAGTTATCTTGCTCGATCAAATTTCCAAATGGCTGGAAAAGGCTGAAATGAAGAAGTCTACAGATAAACCCCTTACAAAGGTTTTTCACGGAAGAGTCTTGAGCATTGTGCTGAAGAAGAAATTGGGAAGCAAGATCAAGGATGATGAGGGAGAACCACTAAACGTCCATAAAGTCATGTCTCCATAGCTGTTTGTAAACTGGAAGAAAAATCCCAAGGAAAATAGGAGGCTAATAACAACTAGGAGCAGCAGCAAGGTCTCCGCAAAGAAGAGGAAGGCACAAGAGGTGGAAAGCTATCAATCTGATGACTCTGTACCAGTAGTAGCCACACCAGCAAAGAAGAAGTCCAAGGGTGTGAAGAAAATAAAGGATCCACGAAGAAGTCTCTCCACTGACAACGAGGAAGCAGGAGAAGAAAAGGTCTCAACTGCAGAAACCCCAAAGAGAAGAAGTAACAGATTACTCCAAGGGCCATCCAAAAAGAAAGCAAAGGTGATAAAGAAGTCAGCCCCAGTTCCCCAAGAAAGTCTATCTTCCAAGGATGAGAGCGTAGAGTTAGAAGATGAGAAGGAAACTGAAAGTCTCAAGATTGAGTCCCCAAAGAGCAAGTCTGGAAATGAAGAAGAATGTACAAGCCCTATGGCTAACTCTCAGAGCATCCACTCTTATGATGAAGAAAGGCTGCCAGATGTCACAACTGCATCTCCTACTACAAATACTCCAACAAGTTCACATGATGGTTCCAGAGATGTTGAGTCTGAAGAAGAAGGACATGCCCCTACTGTTGCTGAACATCAAGGAAGTCTGTCTGATGATACAGAAGCTTTGGATTCTAAAGAAGAAGAGGAGTCTGAAACTCCTATAGCTGAACCTCCAAGGAGAAGAAAGAGTAATAGACTGCTTGCTAAATCTGTCTCAAAGAATCAAGAAAAACCCTCTACTGCAATCATTGAAGTGAGTGATGATGAAGTTAAATCCAAGGGAAAAGATGCTGAAGAAGGTACTGGTGATGAAAATCAATAAGAAGGATTCACTGATGAATCTGATAAAAGAAGTCAGCATGATTCATGCTCAGAAAGTGAAGAAATAGAGAAAGATTCTAGCTCTATAAATCAAGAATCAGAGGAACCAGTAGACTATCACGTTCTCTCTCCAGTAAGAATTAGCAGAAGAATAGTGGTGGAAGTTTTTGATGAACCAGCAGAAGTACCAGCAGAAAGATGGGTAAGCTATAGCAATGAACAACTCGAGGTTGTAAGGATAATTGTATATGATGTGTTCAAAAATTGGAACAACATGAAATTAGACTGCACCACTATACTCTACAATCCTGATGATCTTTTGATGAGATGTTTCTTCCCATGGATGCCCTGGTTAAAGGCATATACTGAAAAGGATGGAAGTTACTTCAACTGGTGTTACTCACAGTTTCTGAATTTGGAGCTGATGTCTCAGAACTTCTGATGAGTGGGATTTATACCCGCGAATCAAATATTTTATTACTTAAATAGTTGTTTGTTCTCGTAGAAATTATATGTTTTTATATGATTATAGTGTTGTTGTGCTTAATTGACATATTGCAGGGCTTATCAGGTGTTTTCAAGCATTCAGGGGCAAAATCAGGCATTTTATGTATAGCCACGCCGCATCGCCAATGCCAAGCATATTGACCGTGCCACAGCACCACTCCTTGGCCCTTGCTGACATCATCTTCGCGCCGTGGCGCCACTGTTCCTTCTTGGGCTCGCGCTGCAGCGCGAGCTCCGGTCTCCTTATTAATGATATGGCGCTGCAGCGCCAACCACAACTTATTTGGCCGCACCGCGGCACCAGGTCCGGTTCCCAGACAACCAATGTCCTATTTTGACCTAGCTTGGAGGAAAAGAAGCGTATATAATAGAAGAAGCTTATGCATCTCTCATTATCTAATATCAGACATCCTATATCATATTTTCCCATAGATTAGCTTAGTTTTTAGTTTTTCTTTGTAATTTCTCTTTCTTTCTCTTAGTTGATGTCTGTAAATATAGATTAGGTAGATTAGGGAGAAGTTTGGCTTTTCTTTGGAGCACAAGAGCAACAAGCGACACGAATTGGAAAGCTTGAAAGTAGCGGATTACGTGGAGATTGAAGGGGGCTTTGACAGAGTTTCTTCTATCCATTTATCCTCTCTAATATTATAATCTATAAATATTATCTTATTTGCTACTTGTATTTAGTTTATTAACTATGAACTGAATATTGGCTCTAAGGTTATAATGGATCCCTTTGTTATTTGAATTGACTGTCTTTATCTCTTTGGTTGGCACCATATGATTTGGTTTAATATATTTGTGCTTTATGATTCTCACTAAGACATTAGTGATGATTTTGGTAATCTGCATGATATTGACAGAAGAATTGTAGATTTACACCTAAATATATTAACATGTGATTGTGGGTTTCGACTACATAAGTTGTGCATAGAATAGACATATCTATGTGCGCCACGTGCGACCTAATAGAGAACTTATGCTTAAATCCTTGTTATGATTAATTCGCATAGATAAATGTAGGATTGCATCTGGCTTGGACGTTCTTTTATGTTCTATTCCCTTTAGGGTGGATCTGGAGAGGATATGTTTGTGCATACCTCGACAGAGGTGCATTAGAACCTGTGCGTTCTCAGTCGACAAATTGTCGTGACCATTAAGACCAAAGAGAGAAAGGGTATCTAGTTTGATGAAACATAACACGCCAGGTGTTCGACAGAATGCCTGTTTGGGGGTAAAGTTGTGATCTTAGCTTGTATTTCCTTAGATTTCCATTCGTTATCCATTTACTTGCTTTGTTAGTAGTATAATTAGATTAATCACCCTTCCCTTTACTGCTGTTCGAATAAGATTTTAGCGATAAACAGTCTGTATTTGGTAAATATTAGTCATAGTTCCTCGTGGGTACGACACACTTCTTATCACTGTATTACTTGTTAGACCGCGTATACTTGCGCGTGTTTAGTGATCGGTTTTCCGACCAATAAGTTTTTGGCGCCGTTGCCGGGGACGATGATCCTCCCATGGTAAGGCGTTGATTGGTGTGATCCGTCACCAAATCGTAAAACGAGGTCAGTCAATCGAGGTTTTCCCACTAAAAGGTAATTGGGGATTCATTTACAGTTTGTTTGATTTCGATAACTGGGTTAGTCTGTCTTTGTTGATTGGTGTGATTTCCACTGCCGAAAATCTGGATTGAGCATTTACAAACATAGGTTGTCCAAGTTGGTTCTTAAGGACGCCCGCAAGGTGTTTGAGAAATTATCTGAGCCAAAAATTCGACTGATTTGGGGTCGAGCCTAAGTTTAGGGGAGTGTGTGCTTCAGTTTTCTACCAGTATTCAGACCAATTGTTTCAAATTCTGATATGGCACCAAAGAGGCAACGACTCAGTGTCGGAGGGTCTTCTTCATCCGCCGCGCCACCACCAACGGCTTGGGACACCATCAAGTTTATCAATGAGGCGGCCTGGAAAAGGTACAAAAGTTTATTCGGCGCGCAAAATCTGATTCCTGAGCGGGGTTTGAGGTCCGACAAGAAGGATGGTGAGCTAACCACCATGATACAAGAACGTAATTGGATCAACTTCACAAAACCACCTGCGTCGGCCATAGTACCAGTGGTTCGGGAGTTTTATGCCAACACCAACCCCGAGGGTCCTGCTGTTGTCCAAGTTCAGGGGAAGTTAGTGGATTTTGGGAGCCAAGCCATCAATAAACTATTTGCTACACCCAATTATCAAGGCTGAGACTATCTAGAGTCGGGGATCCGCAGCTATGATCTCGAGGATATTATTAGGCGGCTTTGCAAGCCCGGGACTGCGTGGAAGAAAAATGATTACACGGGAGAAAAGATCAGTTTCCCGGCTTCAGCACTTGGTAGCTACGGGAAGGCATGGTTTAGCTTCATATGTGCAAACATGATCCCGACCCGGCATCTGAGCGACATGACGAAAGATAGAGCGATTCTGATATTTGCCATTATCACGGGTCTTAATGTGGATATTGGAGTGCTTATTCATGACTCCATTGTGAAGGCAATCAGGAGCAACATCGTTGCAGGTCTCCCTCATCCATCGTTGATCACCCGGCTGTGCACGCAAGCAGGCATTCAGTGGGGGCCATAAGAGATAGCCTCTCCACCCATGACAGTCATTGACCACGTGACCATCTCGTGCTTCACTGTGTGGGATGGGGCAGAGTCGCATATTAGAGGTGAAGGTTATGGGCCACCTACAGCGCCGCCCCCTACTACAGAACCAGAGCAGGCACAGACTTCGGATGTAGGCCCAGCTACACAGGGTCTATTGACAGACATTATGGCATCCCTCACCCTGCTGCACCAGAAATAGGATACCGAGGCGCAGAGGCAGCGGAGGCACATTGCAGCAATAGCTCAGAGACAGGAGATTGCTTTGCAGTACCAGGCTGAGTTAGTGAACACCATGCAGAGCATCTACACTGATTATTGTGGCGAGAATGTTGAGTTCACGCCATACCAGTTTCCAGAGCTGCCTGTCTTCCCACCCTACCCTCCCCCATCACCGCCCGCTAAGGCAGATGAGGACGAGACTGCTGTTGAGTAGCGAACTTCAGGGAAGCCCTCTTGCATACGATTGCTTTATGTTTAGCAATGAGGGCATTGATCACCTCAAGTTTGGGGGTGTTTTGGTTATATCTGTTATTTCTCTACTGCCATGTTAGGATTGCATACTTTAGACTTTATATGTTTTATTTTCAGTATTGTGGTGCAGTCGTTTTGAACTGCGGGATTTTCAGGATTATGCTTTAATTATTATGCCATGAACTGTTTTTGGTTTTCATTTTATTAATGCTTTGATTATTATCAGCATGATTGTGGTTTATAGCCATCTTTTTGGGGCTTTTACAGATTAGATGCGTGTGCCATTTGAATGGCCTTTTTACCCTATTTTGAGCTGCTCTTTAGCAAGGGTTATAGTTTTCATTATTTTTTTTATTGTGGCTGATGACAAGTGTCAAGTATCTATGCCTATCTCTTAGAGTCGTGTAAAGAATGTACGAGCTAGAGGTTGTTCAATTGATAAGTTTAGACTGTTATTGATCCGTCCTTCTCAGCAAGCACCGACCAACTGTGTTAACTAGTTATTTTTCAGATTTAGTTCGTGTGTTTATTGCTTTGAAAATTTGTTCACTCTTATAAACTTTCATTTGTACAAGGTAACAAAAGACTTAGACGTTTATACAGTTTTGGATCTTGGATGCTAGCATGTTGACATATAAAAAAAATATAAAAAAATGAATGAAATGAGAATAAAAATAGAAAAGAAGAGTTTATATCGAAAGTTTTGCGGTGGGTCGAGATGGAGCGTAAAACGCACTCGCCCATAAACGTAGGACCGATATCGAGATGGAGCATAAAATGCACTCGCTAAATAATCTTCATTTTTGTTGTAAAATCTCAGTGGCTTGTGTTGATTACGTGGCCTTTACTGCTCGAGTTATTAGATTCATAGGGGTGTTCTATACCTAGTACCCTAAAGTCGTCTGGCTTGGGAGTCACTGATCAAAAGCTCATTCACAGGTAGTTCTGAATAGCCTAAGGTAATTAAGTATTGTCCAAGTCTGATTTTACTATTGTCATGCTAGAGTCTTTTGATCTTTTCCTGCATTTATGTCTTATTCTTAATGCTTGTTGAATGTTTAAGTTGCGGAGTTTGCATATTAGTATTAGCAATCGACTGTGCGAACTTATTTGAGCCATGATTAGTTAGGACGGTTGGTCTCCACACGCACACATAGAATGGATTGAATACAGTCTTATGCTTGAAATTGAATGAACTATTACTCATATCTGTGTTTACCCTATTCTCTGGGAGTAGCTATGATCAAGCTTTGAAGCCATAATGCTACTATACTGTTTTTGTTTTCTTTCGCATATGTTTTATTATTAGTGTTGTTTTAGTTAGTTTGCTCGAGGACAAGCAAAGACTTAAGTTTGGGGGTATTTGATGAGTGGGATTTATACCCGCGAATCAGATATTTTATGACTTAAATAGTTCCCTGTTCTCATAGAGTTTATATGTTTTATATGATTATAGTGTTGTTGCACTTAATTGAAATATTGCAGGGCTTATCAGGTGTTTTCTAGCATTCAGAGGCAAAAACGGGCATTTTATGTATAGCCGCGTCGCGGCGCCAATGCCAAGCATATTGACCGCGCCGTAGTGCCACTCCCTAGCCCTTGCTGACATCATCTTCGTGCCGTGGCGCCATTGTTTCTTCTTGGGCTCGCGCTGCAGCGCGAGCTCCGGTCTCCTTATTTAATGATAAGGCGCTGCAGCGCCAACCACAGCGTATTTGGCCGCGCCGCGGCGCCAGGTCCAGTTCCCAAATAACCAATGCCCTGTTTTGACCTAGCTTGGAGGAAAAGAAGCGTATATAACAAAAGGAGCTTCTGCATCTCTCATTATCTAATATCAAACATCCTATATCATATTTTCCCATAGATTAGCTTAGTTTTTAGTTTTTCTTTGTAATTTCTCTTTCTTTCTCTTAGTTGATGTCTGTAAATATAGATTAGGTAGATTAGGGAGAAGTTTGGCTTTTCTTTGGAGCAAAAAGCAATGAGCGACACGGATTGGAAAGCTTGAAAGGAGCGGATTGCGTGGAGATTGAAGGGGGCTTTGATAGAGTTTCTTCTATCCATTTATCCTCTCTAATTTTGTAATCTATAAATGTTATCTTATTTGCTACTTGTATTTGGTTTATTAACTATGAACTGAATATTGGCTCTAAGGTTATAATGGATCCCTTTGTTATTTGAATTGACTGTCTTTATCTCTTTGGTTGGCACCATATGATTTGGTTTAATATATTTGTGCTTTATGATTCTCGCTAAGACATTAGTGATGATTTTGGTAATCTACATGATATAGACAAAAGAATTGTAGATTTACACCTAAATATATTAACATGTGATTGTGGGTTTCGACTGCATAAGTTGTGCATAGAATATACATATTTCTGTGCGCCACGTGCGACCTGATAGAGAACTTATGCTTAAATCCTTGTTATGATTAATTCGCATAGACATATGTAGGATTGCATCTAGCTTGGACATTCTTTTCTGTTCTATTCCCTTTAGGGTGGATCTGGGGAGGATATGTTTGTGCATACCTCGACAGAGGTGCATTAGCACCTGTGCGTTCTCGGTCAACAAATTGTCGTGACCATTAAGACCAAAGAGAGAAAGGGTAGCTAGTTTGATGAAACATAACACGCCAGGTGTTCGACAGAATGCCTGTGTGGGGGTGAAGTTATGACCTTAGCTTGTATTTCCTTAGATTTCCATTCGTTATCCATTTACTTGCTTTGTTAGTAGTATAATTAGATTAATCACCCTTCCCTTTACTGCTGTTCGAATAAGACTTTAGCGATAAATAGTCGGTATTTGGTAAATATTAGTCGTAGTTCCTCGTGGGTACGACACACTTCTTATCACTGTATTACTTGTTAGACCGCGTATACTTGCGTGTGTTTAGTGATCGGTTTTTCGACCAACAACTTCCCAAGGGTAAAGAAGTATGCAACCAAGATGATCAAAGACCAGCCTCACTACAAAGTCTACCGACATGCTGGAAATCACTACATTCCTTATGATCGTAGAGTAGGTTCTGATGGCAGAAGGATCATGGCCAAGGACATGATCGTAGAGTCCCTTCACTCTACCATTAAAAATGATCAAGTTCAGTTTGAGAAGCTTTCCTCTGCCCAAGCACAGTTGTCTGATATTCCTTCATCCTCCACCAATAATTGGCACTCAACGATTTATCAGATTCTCACTGCTTTTGAAAATCTGTTCAAGAATGGAAATCGTGGAGTCTAGTCTAGTGCTCAACAAGAAGCTGCCAAATCAAATGACCAAACTCCTATAGAGCAGGAGTTAGTGAAGAATTATGATAAATTGGCTGAGAAGATATCAATCATCACTAAAGGCTCAAAGATGTTGACAGAAGCAGGAGACACTGCAGCTCAAGACAAACTTCAAGCCACTATGTCTGATTTATCTCTCAAAATCAAAGAGAGAGATCAAATTTATCTAAAGGCCATAAATGATCAAAAGGCAGAAACTCTACGAGCACAGAAGGTTAATGAAGAGCAAATCCTATCCCTCTTTGACAAGATTGACAATCTGAATCAGTCTCTCTCCCTGCAAATTGAGCAAAACCAACATGAACTTAAGATTGAGGTTGGTAACTCATCTTACCTGATGGAGCAACTAATGTCCGACATGGAGCAGCTTTCACAAGTGATTAATGACAAAAAGGGGGAGAAAAAGAGACATAGGAAGAAGCACTCAAGGAGGAGCAAGGGGAAAAGAAGCAAAGAAGACAAGAAGGCTAAGAAGAAGATAGCAGCAGCATAAGCAGAATCATCATCTGAGGGGGAGCCAAAGGATGATGATCCTATGCATGCAGAGTTTGAGGGGGAGCCAGAAAAAGAAGAAGAGCATGAGTCCTAGGGGGAGCAAGAGCAAAGAGATCAAACAGATGAATGGCTGATCAACAGACATCCTAGAAACACACATGGAGCCAAAAAGGTACATTTCTAACTAGTCATGTATGTTCTGGATCCAAGATGTAAAGTGTCATAGTTTATGCAATTTTTATATTATTATCAATGACATTCATGATTATCTATTTTAGAAATACAGCTGTTCACTGTATATAAGATTCATTCATAACATGCATATGCACTAATTGTTTTTGTCATAATCAAATAGGGGGAGATTATCAGGAATAAGCATGTGAATGTTATTCCTATTTACATATAATTTGATTATGATATATATGAATGAATATGAAAGTATGCTTACATTAAGAAAAGCTGTAAAGTCCTTTGATAGATAATAGGAACATATGTACAAGGACTTAGAATGAATTGATCAAATATGTTAGGTTGATCCTACATAAGCAAAACAACTTTGTAAAGTCCTTAAAAAGAAATGATGTACAAGGACTATAGATATAGAAACATCAAGCTTGCTAGGTTGATCTTATAATGTAATAGATAGGCTTGTCTGATCGTCGAGCACTGCACCAAAAATCGTAGTTTGGCAAGAGAGTCAAGGAAAACTCGAGAGCTATCAAGGCGGAATCGTAGTCTATAAGATAGTAGATCTCGGAGTTCGTCGACTGCCAGGAGAGACGAGGAAGGATCGTAGTGTGTCGAGAAGAACTTCCTCGGAGTCGTAGTCTGCTGAGAAAATTATGTTCAAAATCTTAGAGACAGCCTATCTACGAGCCGACCGAGCATGTGCCAAAGCCAAGTCAAGAATCGTAGACTACACTAGGAGTCGTAGAGTCTACTGATCATATTAGAGGCAAAGATGGTAGTCGAGTAAGATTAGATGAAGACAACAAGCATAAAGACAGAAATCTTAGAGTGTCAAGATCTAATCTCAAAGTCGTAGTGTCTACACAACCCAAGCTGAATCGTAGAGTGCAGAACTAAGGCTTCAACAGATGTGCTCACAATGCCAAGGCAGAATCGTAGAGAAAACACGATTCTCAATAAATGAGCACTCCCGGAATACCCAAAGTATGAAGCCTTTGGTCTAAGCTACAGAGATATATTCTACCTGAAGGAAACCAGAGAGCACTCGATGAATGGCATGCAAGCTAACAGAAGATCTAAGTACCAACCCAATCAACATCCAGATTGAGTTGTGAAGCCATTCAAGATGAAGTCTTCCACAAGTTGATCAGAAGAAGACTTCAGTAATTGACTAAGGAAAGTCAGCAAGTGCAGTAGCTGTCAAAAGAATAGAAGACAACGATCTTGGGATTAACCAGGATCGTAGTGTTTGCCAAATGAAGCAGGAACTGATGAAATATACACAAAGATACTGGTCAGCCTATGAAGAACAAGGCTAAAGTGATTAAGCATTGGGTCAGTCCATTGATGATAAGTGAACGGGAGATCACAAGGAGAAAGCGAGCTGGGAATGCAACAAATTTGAAGTGTCTTGCTATTCAGAAGGGCCCAGAACAAGGAGTCAAGCCATCAGTATCTGAGACCAGTCGAGGCAAACAGAAGTATTAAAGCAATGCACAAGAAAAGGAATAAGTGTTCTACATTAAAGATCCAATAAATACTCTTCAAGATCGTAGTGTTGTCTCTACCTGTCAATGATCAACATTCAACAAGACACTACGATCAGGTCTAAGAAGATGTGCATCAAAATCGTAGAGTTCGGTCATCTGAAGGTCGAAGCATTGGCAACGGTTCAATCTAAAGATTGATATTCGAACAGAGCTTATTGAGAGCATCGATGCAAATGGACAACCTCTAATCGAGAAATCAGAGGAGGAAATAAAGTCGACTACCTACCCAAGACATCAAAGTGACATCTCTGACGGGGTAGGTGAAACAATAGACTGCAGTGTCAAAAAAGTCATAAAGGGGATGTCATGTCACATCTGCAGTCTACACAAAATAACTTGAGATCTGCGAAACAATTCAAAAAGCTCCCAATGGCTACATTCCAACGGGAAGGTTATAAAGGAGTATAAATCAACAAGAGCTTTAAAGATTAAAAGTTGATGATGATTGGTAAGTTACAGAATCGTTGAGTTGCTGAAATACTATTATTGACTCTACAAGTTCCACCAGAGCTTAACAGAACAAGTCTCAGTGAAAGTGAGACTACGAAGGTGGAAGTGAAGCAGCTTTGAAGAAGGAGTTGAACAGACTAAAGCTTCACTCAACAAAGATGAGAATGCCACTGAAGATGGCAGCTAAGCTGAGATCCGAGAAGGATAAGAAGATAGCATTCAAAAGAGTGGTAGAGCCTAAATAAGATCTAGAGAGCCACTCTAAGTATCACCATGAACCCAAAGCTGAACCAGAATAAGTGCAGAACTATGTCTGCCAACCAGTCAAGAAGAGTTCAAAGAATGGTGATGGTACACGGCTGACATCATATGAAGATGAGCAGAACAGAATGAAGATCAGCTGCACCAAAGAAGATGTGGTCCAGACTCTACGCAGAATGCAAAGAGGACTACACCAAGCTACTAAGTACAGTAGCAGCTAAGCACCAACAACAACAACAACTATAACAAGAAGCCAGGGCCTGAGGGGTCCTTTTTCGAAGGGACTAAATGAAGTTCTAAGCCTGCTGGGCTTGAAGAGTTCCTAGAGAACTAGAGGAGTTCCAAGTTTGCTGGCCTTGAAGAGTTCTTAGTGAACTGAAGTTCCAAGGCTGCTGGCCTTGAAGGAATCTTAGTGATTCAGGGTGCTGCCCTTCCTTAGTGGAAATCCTGCTAGTTTAAAGCAGAATAGTGGATTAGGAGCTTGAGTCTCTGAACCACTTAAAATCCCTTTTGTCGTTTACTTTATGTCATCTACATTATGTACTTAACTGTTATAACTGCTATGTATGTTTTGACTGCTTACCACTTAACTAATTCTAAGAACAATGTATGTATGATTATGAATATATCATGAAGGGGATACTTTACTTATTCTGCTATGCTTGAAAAGATTCTTATGTTTGTCATATGCTAATTCATTACCAATGCAAAATAAATAGGAAAGTATTTGAAATTAAAAAGGATCTATTCAACCCCCCCCCCCTTCTAGATCTATTATGTGCCTACTGGGAACTAGCAATTGGTATCAAAGCAGGTTCTCATGCTATATTCAAAAGCTAATCGCTTTGAGTCTGATCCTAGGCACAAACATTGTTCAAAACTTAGTTTAGTAGTAAGTCACTTATAAATGCAGATGAGCTCATATGTTGGAAATATTGTGTACAGGTAAATATCTATATACACCTGAAGCTGCTCAGATTGGTCCATGTTCTTAAATGTCATAACAACAAGACCAATCCTTGCCCACAGTCAATCTTTTAGTCTAAAGACAAGACAAGGAAGCTCAAGAGACACCAACAGCAAAGAGTCAAGCATCCACCAGCCTGAAAGATGAAAAGGTCATACATGCTAAGAAGTGCTTATCCAGAGAAGAAAAAAGAACTCTCAAATATGTATTTGACCAACCAGCAGCTGGATGTGAACCTTGTGGACTCAAGGATGTTAAAGAACTAAAGATGTCAAGATTCTCTTAGATTACATCTTCAAGACCATGACTGATTGATTAAAGGGCAACTGGAGCAACAGGCTGTCAGGAGTAAATGAAAAATTATGCACATCAATGCCTAACCTCAGTATATCTAAGTTAAATGACTGTTAAGAAACTGACAGTAGAAAAGTACGGTTCCTCATTAATATAAATGTGTACCAATTTGATCTGGCCCAACCCCAGCACTGCTCACGGTGCTGGAAATCTGCCTCTGGGAACCCCGGCGCTAGGAATAGCCTAGGAATGGGCTCCCCGGCGCTGGAAGCTTTTTTGGAATTTTCTGCTCTGACGTCCCTTGGGAAAATGGCCATAACATCTTCGTCTGAACTCCAATTTTGATGATTCAAAATTTTTCAAAAAGAGGAGACGTAGATCTACAACTTTCATTCTTTGTGTTTTTCGAAATAAGGGCTAGAACAATGCTGAAATTGGCCCTGAAGTGGCTGCTATGTAAATGGCAATCCAAAAATGCGAATCTATCAACCCCAAACTTCGTTCTAAGTAACTTTTGCCCCAATTCCTACAAAACAACGTCAAACATACATGAATAGACACAAACACTTAAAAATATCCAAAAGATTAAGTTCAAATGCACTCAATTATGGGTATAAAACTCACTCATCAGTATAAGATTTTGAAAGTTTCGGAGCACAAAAATCTCATAATCCTCTCTTCTACTCCGTGAGTATGAATTATTCACTAAGAATAAATATTACGCAAAGTATGAGTTAACAAATAACTTTTACACCAGTTTCACTGTGATAACTTTAACTCACAAAGACTTGTAGTTCTAATCACTAAGATCAGAAGGTGTTATTAAATGTGTAACGAAGTTTTTTGAGATGCTGCTAAGTTTCTTTGCAAGTTCGACCGGTAATGAGTTTAGCAGTTGATGTGTTTTTCTTAGATAGTAGATTGAGAGTTGAAAAACTTTTTTCCTTTATTAGGGAGCTTAGATCAATCTTTCAATTATTTAACATTGTAGATGTAATTCATTTATAATTCATATTTAAAATATACTCATTGAATTGTTACCGTTGTTCAAATCTCTTAAGAACATATAGTGACTTCTAATTCATTTACTTGCAACTTTGTTTGTTGTACTATGAAAAGTCACCATCCATCAGTGTACTAGAAAGTACAAAAGAAGAAGTGCATCCAAACACTGAGTATATGATTGTTGCAAAGATCGTCTTGTTCATTTTGTTTCTTTGTGTTGACTTCAACGGATATATTTAAATTTGGAATTGAGAGTCAAGTTTGATGATCTGTCACTGCATGCCAAACCCTCTAACCCTAAAATTTGAGCTAAACAAACTCTTTATATAAAATCGTACTGTCGTTTAGTAAGATTCACTAAACAATTTGAACTTTGTTGGCAAACGCTTCGTTTAGTGATTAACTTAATAAAGTAACCTTACTCTACATCTAAATGCCAATTAAACGATCTCATAGTCCCTTTGACTGTATTTTAGCTTTAGGATCTTAGACTAAACGATCTCACAGTTTATTTGAGTCTTCTAACACAACGATCTTTTACAAAGTCAAAATAAAATGATCTCTGAGTACAAGTAATTAAGTCTCTATATATGAACTCTATGATCAACACAAAATTTAATATCTAACTACTCCCTCCATTCCTTAATAACTGACCTTTTAGGATAATTCTTTTGTTCTTAAATATGTTCTAGGATTTCTAGGAGAATTAGTTACATTATTTCCTTAATTCCCACTAAACATTTAATACTCTCTTTAATTATCTCATATTTTTTCAAAACTACTTTTTCTCTATCTTTTAATATCTTACCCGTACATTCTCTTTAATTCTTATATTTTCTCTATCCTCTAAAATATGTCTCTCATCTTTATCACCTACAATTTAGTTTTTCATTTATATATACAAGGGTGTTTTTAGTAATACATAATAATTTTAAAGGAGTAATTTTAGGAGTTTTAACTTTCTTAATCCCTATGTAAAAATCTTAAAGTCGCATATTTAGGAATGGAGGGAGTAATATTTTAGACTAGTAATTGTTCGTGCGTGAAGGCACGGCGTAACGAAAAATTAGATTAAAATTTAAAAAATACTATATTACCTAAAGACTCTTTGCAACTTAAAATAACTTACAATCAGACATAATAATTATCATAATTTACCACAATACCACAATAATTCATTTTTCTTTAAAAATAGATATCCAGAAAAATCTAAACTTGTCTACAAAACTTACAATCGTCAATAACAATTATCATAATTCACCACACTACCACAATAATTATTATTATTGTTATTATTATTGTTATTATTATTATTATTATTATTATTATTATTATTATTATTATTATTATTATTATTATTATTATTATTATTATTATTACTATTATTACTATTATTACTATTATTATTATTATTATTATTATTATTATTATTATTATTATTATTACTAGTATTATTATTATTATTATTATTATTATTATTATTATTATTATTATTATTATTATTATTATTATTATTATTATTATTATTATTATTATTATTTGTATGTAGCATTAGTCTATCTTTGCATTACGGGTCAAAGATGACTTTTACCACATCATTTGTCTGTAACATTAGTACATCTTTGCACTACGGGTCCAAAATGACTTTTACCACATCATTTATCTATACTATTAGTCCATCTTTGCACTACGGGCCAAAGATAATTTTTACCACATCATTTGTCTGTAATATTAGTTCATCTTTGAACTACGGGCCAAAGATACCACATCATTTGTCTGTAACATTATTCCATCTTTGCACTACGGGCCAAAGATGACTTTTACCACATCATTTGTCTGTAACATTAGTCCATCTTTGCACTACGGGTCAAAGATGACTTTCACCACATCATTTGTCTATAACATTAGTCCATCTTTGAACTACGGGCCAAAAATGACTTTTATCACATCATTTGTCAATAACATTAGTCCATCTTTGCACTACGGGCCAAAGGTGACTTTCATCACAATATAAGAATGAGGATAATGACAATGATATAAGAAATCAATCAAGTGAGATTAAGGATAAATATTAAAGATTTATAATGTGACGCCCCCAAAATAGGTATACATCACCCATCTTGAGTCGTCAAATACATGGTATAAAATTCAAAAACAACTTAATAACACAACTGTCATGTAAAATACGACAAAACATAAAATGAAAGTTTTAAAACGAATATTGTCTTCGAGACAGTATTCAACTCAAATGGTGTCCTCAATACAATTATTATCACACTATTTCATAGAATAGTGAGGACTACTAATGCTATCATCTGGACCGTCACTCAGTTCCCCGACTAGTCCCGGCTACGTTCTCATTTCCTGAAGAGGACAATGAAAGAAAAAAGGGTAATGAAAGCAAAAAGTTTGAGCTCAACTAGCCCAGTAAGAAATATTATGACTAAGATAATGCAGAATAATTTATCGTTAGCCTTCAACAGTGTTAAACTGATAAAATATAACAAACATCAAGTTTAATTGCAGGGGAACAAGCAATCCATTAGAAGAGTCAATTAGAGAATAAAATCTACTATCTTCTACGATTTAAAAGATTTTTCATCACTTTTATCGCTGAGACTCAGCTTAATAAATAATCCACATCATCCC
Source organism: Panax notoginseng (assembly GCA_016801055.1). Lineage (NCBI taxonomy): Eukaryota > Viridiplantae > Streptophyta > Magnoliopsida > Apiales > Araliaceae > Panax > Panax notoginseng. The sequence goes on along the minus strand of CM029020.1, from coordinate 84,426,626 downwards.
TGCACTACGGCCAAGGATATTCATTAGTATCACGACCACAAATTATCCATACACTACGAGCCAAGGATATTCGAGTATTCATCAATGGTCATGATCATGCCAACAACTGTCCACCAATGCACTACGGGCCAATGAGGACTTTTACCACATCATTTGTAACATTACGGTCATGATTATACCGAATAATCCCTGGTCATAATCATACCAAGTCCATCTATGCACTACAGGCCACAGATGACTTTCAACAGAATATAAACATGAGAATGATGACAATGATATAAGAATTCAATAAAACAAGTTCAAGGATAAATTTTTAAAGATTTATAATTTTATTTATCCAGAAATCAATAACGTCCAAATTGTCAACATGATACTGCTTTGTGGAGTAAAATTCAAGAATAATATTGTACCAAAAGTAATTTGGACCGAAAATGAATTAATTTTTATCATGAATAGTACCCCGGGTGAATAATACTCTAGTGAATAGTACCCCGTGAATAGTACTCTGCCATGAAAAAGTTAAAAACTTATCAAGAATGCTCAGAATAATATTTTCATGAAAAGATACTGGATAAAACGCAAATATCAAGGATATTCTACTAATTTCATAGAGTATAGAAGCCAAAATTTTAACAAAACGAGTATAAAATTCAAAATCTGAAATGAAATAATATTACTTATATACTACAGAGTATGGAAGAAAATATTATTCCAAGCGAATATTGAACAAAAATAACATCCCTTACCTTGAAAAGAAGAGTATTCCAACTAGTATAGCGAGGATATTCTTGAAGAAAACTTTCACTGTTTTCTACGCTCAAAACTTTCTAAAACTCTAAAGAAATACGCTCAAGATTATAGAAGAAGAATTCTCTAATTCTAGTGTGATTTTCAATTCTAACTTAAATGCCTATTTATAGGAAAATACTAGAACGCCATAGGAGACTAAAATAATATTATTATTTTATTTTTTTTCAATCTTTACATCCACCCACCAAATGAGCAGCCAACTTGGAACAAAATTTCAGCCCACAAGTTTGAAAAATAAAAGTGGGTCCCACTCAATTTTAATAAAAATATTTTATTTTTCGAAACTTCAGTAATTCATAATAAATAGGCTTTTTATCAGAAAAATATGAATTTTATGTCCATTCCATACAAAATCGAATTCTCTACAACTTTGTAGCTTTACATTTTTCCAAATTCCAGATAAAAAATATCCGAAATCCATAAACGGATGATTTTTAGCACCTTTTAAAATTCATAACAAATCATGTGTTAATTTTTAACGGTTCAAAATTTGTGGACATATACTCAACTTATATATGTATAACATATCTATAAATCACAACGATCCAACGGTCAGATTAAAATTATAACTCACGTAATAGAGCTTTAAGAACACCGATTTGATTTTTTTTAATACCTCCAATTCGACAAAATACTGATAAAACTCCTCAACATTAATTTCTTCATTTATAATTACATAAAATAAATATTTTCTTATCATATAAATCAATAATTAATTATTCACAAATAATATTACAGAATCATAATAATAAAAACAAGGCCGTTCTCAGAAAAGAGGGAGCTTTTCGATAAGAAGTTTTTCTTACTGGCGCGCAATTAGGTGACCAAACCTCTCCTTGACAGAACTTTTTAGATATTGCCAATAATGCTATCTAATAATATTATTCAAATAATATAAATTATTGATTTGATAATAAAAAATATTGTGCGGTGACAATTATTGAAACAACAATAATATAAAACATCAACGTAGCAATTATTGAATCAATAAAATAAAATATTGAACAGTAATTACTGTAATAATTATTGGGTAGTGCCTTCTTACGTAAGAATCAATAATTCAAAAATATTATGCAATACCGTGTGCTACTGTGCAACAACGCATATTACTGTATTTTGATCACCATGTATTCCAACAGTGTTAACGGTAACAACTACACCGTTATTTATAAAACTCAAACTCGTCATTTTCTTCATCCGACAGTTATTCTGTTGTGGGGCCACAAATGGCTGCGCCGTCGTACGAATATTTTCCGACAACAAGAATATTCCACGACCAAACGAATATTCCCCAACAGAAATGAGTATTTTATAACCACTTGCGTATTTTAAAAATTTTATATATATCCCACAACTATAACATTATATCAAATTCACTCCATAATATTTAAAAATGATATTTATAGAAAATTCGTCTTTATTCATAAAAGTTGGGGTCTTACATATAATTCAATTTATCCAGAGTTTTAGAATGTTTAAATTGTCAACATGATAACTAATTTGTGGAGTAAAATTCAAGAATGATATTCATGTATCGAAAATAATTTGGACAGAAAAGAAATCAATTTTTTTTCATGAATAGTACCTAAGCGAATAGTACCCCGTGAATAGTAATGTACCTTATGAATAGGTATGTATAAATAGTACCGTATGTATGAATAGTATCCCGTGAATAGTACCCTGGAATAAAAAGATTAAAATTTAACAAGAATGTTCAGAAAAATATTTCAGTGAAACGATACTAGATGAAACGCAAATTTCAAGGATATTCTACTAATTTTAATGAGTATAGGAGCAATACTTATCAAAATAAGTGTAGAACTAGGAATATAAAACGAAATAATATTACTTACATACTACAGAGTATGGAAGAAAATATTATTTCTTACGAATATTGAATGAAAATAATATCCCTTACGAATATTGAACGAAAATAATATTCCTTACGAATATTGAACGAAAATAATATTCCTTGCGAATATTGAATGAAGATAATATCCCTTAAGAATATTGAACGAAAATAATATTCTTTACGAATATTAAACGAATATAATATTCCTTACGAATACGAAAAATAATATCTCTTATGAATATGAGATAAATAATACCTCTTACCTTAAAAGGAGAGTACTTCTGACTGGTATAGCGAAGATATTCTTGAAGAAAACTTGTACTATTTACTATACTCAAAGTTTTCTTAAACTCAAAAGAAATACGCTCAATATTATAGAAGAAGAATTCTCTGATTCTGATGTAATTTTTATTTCTAAACTAAGCATCCTATTTATAGGAGAATGGCATGATACTATTTAGAAAATAATCACGGACTGCACAGTAAAATACGGACGAATTCAAGGGCACAGAAATCTGATTTCACATAATTTTTACTATACAACACTATGCAGCACTATGTAAATACTATGCAGCACTATGCAATACTATACAGCACTATGCAATACTATGCAGTACTATGCAACACTATACAGTACTATGCAATGTAAAACAAAAACTGAGATAACTTTCGCTTGACTAATAATAAGCCATGTAATAAGCCAAATTTATAATACATACTTCATGACAAATCCCTTTTATTTATCACAATTCTCTTGACTAATCATATTTTTAATCTTTCAATATTTATTCATCATTAATATTATAACTCACAATATTAACAACCGGATCATTCCCAGGAAAGAAGGGGCTTTCCGACAAGGACTTCTCCTTAGCGGCGCGCAATTAGATGACCTAATCCCTTTTCTCGATAGAACTTTTTAGACATTGTCAATAATGCAAATAATAATATGAATAACTTTGTATTCTCAATTATTGATTTAATAATATAAAATATTGTGCAGATGATACTATGATAATAATTGAATCAATAATATGAGATACTATGCATCAACTACTATTGCAATAATTGAATAAAACTGAGTGACTTCTTAAGTAAGCATCAATAATCAAAGATATTGTACAATACCGTGTGCTATTGTGCAACCACGCTTATTACTGTACTTTTGTCACCGGGTATTTCAATAGTTAACAGTAAAAGTTTTGCCGATATTTTTATAAAAATGTTATTTCTGTCGTTTTTTATATCCGACAGTTATTCCGTTGTGGGGTCCACCAATGCTTGTGTTGTCTTACACTCGTACGAATATTTCCGACAAAAAGAATATTCCCTGACGAAATTAATATTTTATGACAACTTGCTTACTTTGTAAAATTTTCAAATATCACCCTTAACTTTAACCTTTTATTAATTTAACAATTTACTAAATAGAATAATAATTATAAAAAAAATTGAATATTTTTATTTCATAAAATTCGGGTTCTTACAATTATTATTATTATTACTATTATAATAATGATAATAATAATAATTATTATTATTATTATTATTATTTTATTATAATTATAATTATTATTGTTATTATAATTATAACTATAATTATTATTATTATTATTATTATTATTATTATTATTATTATTATTATTATTATTATTATTATTATTATTATTATTATAGTAGTTATTATTATTATTGTTGTTGTTGTTGTTGTTGTTGTTGTTGTTGTTGTGACTATTACTATTATTATTATTATTATTATTATTATTATTATTATTATTATCATTATTATTATTATTATTATTATTATTGGTAATAGTGGTAGTAGTACTAGTAGTAGTAGTAGTATAATTATAATAATTATAATTATTATTATATTATAATTATTATTATTTTGAATCAAAATTAAAATGAATCTGAACCGTACTTGTGTTTTCCCGCCCAAATCAATTAGAATGAATCTGAATCTTTATTTTTATTATTATTATTATTATTATTATTATTATTATTATTATTATTATTATTATTATTATTATTATTATTATTGTTATTATTATTATTATTATTATTATTACTATTATTATTATTATTATTATTATTATTATTATTATTATTATTATTATTACTATTATTATTAATATTATTATTATTATTATTAATACTGTTATAATTATGATTATTATTATTATTATAATAATTAGTAGTAGTAGTACTATTATAATAATTATTATTATTGTTGTTGTTGTTGTTATTATTATAATTATTATTATTATTATTATTATTATTATTATTATTATTATTATTATTATTATTATTATTATTATTATATTATAATTATTATTATATTATAATTATTATTATTTTGAATTAAAATTAGAATGAATCTGAAATGTACTTGTGATTTTCCGCCCAAATCAATTAGAATGAATCTGAATCTGTGAAGCCCCCAACATAGGTATACATCACCCATCTTGAGTCGCCAGATACATGGTACAGAATTCAAATACAGCTTAATAATACAACTGTCGTGTACAATACGACAAAACATAAACTGTGAGTTTGAATACAAATATTGTCTTCTAGAGAGTATTCATATTCAAAATGAGTCCTCATTACAATTATTATCACACTATTACATAGAATAGTGATGACTACTAATGCTATCATCTGGTCCATCACTCCGTTTTTCGACTCGTCCCAACTATATTCTCATTTCCTGAAGAGAGCAGTGAAAGAAAGGGTGAGCTCAACTAGCCCAATAAGAAATATTATGACTAAGATAATGCAAAATAAATTATCATTAGTCTTCAACAATGTTAAACTGATAAAATACAATAGACATCAAGTTTAACTGCAGCGGATCAAGCAATCCATTAAAAGAGTCAAGTAGAGAATAAAATCTACTATCTTTTATGATTTAAAAGATTTTTCATGACTTTTATCGCTGAGACTCAGCTTAATAAATAATCCACATCATCGAATCACCCCTGCACTACGGCCAAGGATATTCTTTAGTATCACGACCACGAATTATCCATGCACTACGGCTAAAGATAATCATATTTTTATCAACGGTCCTGATCGTGCCATAAAATCATTCATCTTTGCACTACGGCCAAAGAGAATCCATAGTCATAATCATACCAAAAACTGTCCATCAATGCACTACGGGCCAATGAGGACTTTTTCCACATCATTTGTAATATTACGGTTATGATTATACCGAATAATCCCTGGTCTTAATCATACCAAGTCCATCTATGCACTACAGGCCACAGATGACTTTCAACATAATATAAGCATGAGGATGATGACAATGATATAAGAATTCAATAAAACAAGTTCAAGAATTAATTTATCTAGGAACTGATAACGTCCAAATTGTCAACATGATACTGCTTTGTAGAGTAAAATTCAAGAATACTCAGAAGAATATTTTCATGAAAAGATATTGGATGAAGCGCAAATATCAAGGATATTCCACTAATTTCATGGAGTATAGAAGTCAAAACTTTAACCAACTGAGTATAATAAAGAATGGAATAACAAAAGAAATCACCATGCATGCGGTACTTCGCATAGAAAGGTTATTCCAACAGAATAATAATAACAGAACCAGGTCAGGCGAAATTCGCACCGACAGGATGTTCCAACAGAATAATAAAGAATGGAATAACAACAGAAATCACCATGCATGCGGTACTTCGCATAGACAGGTTATTCCAACAGAATACTAAATAACGGAACCAGGTCAGGCGTAATACGCACCGACAGGATGTTCCAACAGAATAATAAAGACGGAACCAGGTTTGGTATAAAATGCACAGACAGGATATTCCAACAGAATAATAAATAATGGAATAACAGAATAATTTCACCAAGTATAGGGTAGCCCGCGTATACAGGTTATTCCAATAAAATAATAAAGAATGGAATAACAGAAGAATTTAACCAAGTATAGGGTAGCTCGCGTATACAGGTCATTCCAACAGAATAATAAAGAATGGAATAACAGAAGTTCTCTTCATGAATACAAAAAAAATAATACCCCTTACGAGTACAACAAATAATATCTCTTACCGTAAAAGAAACTTGATATCGGAGTAGTGAAGTAACAGAATACTTTTCTTCTCTCTCTCTGTAATTTCTCTCTCTAGAGTTTCACTAAATTCGTAAGAAAATAATAAGGAATGAGCTTCTATTTATAGAAAAATGGGCTGCATAATAACTAACTCATGAACGGTCTAGATTGATTTACTTTAATCTGACGGTCCATATTTAAAGCAAAATTTTTTAAATAAAATATAATATATTCTATTTATAATCTAATAAAACGAATAACTTTATAAAAAAATTTACTATGCAAATACTATGCAGACACTATGTAAATACTATGCATAATAAAATATAATATATTCTAATTATTGTCTAATAAAATAGATAACTTTATAAAAGTATTTTGTTTTATATAAAAAGATTTTACTATTAGCCTAATAAAACGAATAACTTTATAAAAGTATTCTGTTTTATATAAAAAGCTTTTCTGTTTTATTACATTAATAATACCAATAAAACAAAACCGAGTGACTTGTCACGTACGAGGAGGTACCTGTTAAGATCTTGGATAGGAAAGAGCATGTCCTACGCACAAAGGTTATACCACAAGTTAAGGTTTTGTGGAGAAACTATGCTATTGAAGAAATGACCTGGGAGTTGGAATCAGAAATAAAAGCGGGGTATCCTCACCTTTTCGAAATATCAGGTACGTACGTCAATTTCGAGGACGAAATTTCAAAAGGAGGGGAGGTTGTAAGACCCCAGCTTATTAATGAATAAAATCAAATTTTCTCTAAATATTATTGTGAATAATAAGGGGTTAATTTGATATAATACTTTGGTTATGGGTGAAATATGTAAATTTTGCAAAATAAGCAAGTGGTTATAAAATATTCATTTTGTCGGGGAATATTCGTTTGGTCGTGGAATATTCTTGCTGTCGGGGAATATTCGTACGACGGCGCAGCCTTGTGTGGGTCCCATAACGAAAAGCGATTGGATGAAGAAAACGACAAGTATAAGTTGTTTATAAATAACGGCGTAGTTGTTACCGTTAATACTGTTGGAATACCCGGTGGTTAAAATACAGTAGCACACGGTATTGCACCAATTATTGATTCTTACGTAAGAAGTCACTAATCAATAATTGTTACAGTAGTTATTATTCAATATTTTATTTTATTGATTCAATAATTGCTGCGTTGATATTTTATATTATTGTTGTTTCAATAATTATTGCTACACAGTATTTTCCTTTATCAAATCAATAATTCATATTATTTGAATAATATTATTAGATAACATTATTGGCAATTTCTAGAAAGTTCTGTCTAAGAAGAGGTTTGGTCATCTAATTGTGCGCCAGTAAGGAGAAATCCTTATTGGAAAGCCCCCTCTTTCCTGGGAACGGCCTGGTTGTCATAAATGTGATTCTGTAATATTATTTGTGAATAATTAATTATTGATTCATATGATAAGGAAATATTTATTTTATGTGGATATAAATGAGGGATATATTTTTGTGGTTAAAAATGAAGGAGTTAATGTTGAGGTTTTTATCAGTATTTTTGTCGGAATGGAGGTATTAAAAATCAGGGTTTTTAAGATATTTTGCGGGGGTTATAATTTTTAATCCGACCGTTGGATCGTGGTAATTTTTGGATATGTTATACATATATAAGTTGAGTATATGTCTACAAATTTTGAACCGTTAAAAATGAACGTATGATTTATTATGAATTTTACGAGATGACTGGTTCAGAAATTATTGAATTTTCGGGGTTTATCATTTTGATGGAAAATTCTAGAATTGGTGGGCCCCACTCTTGGTTGGTGAAGAAATGTGCTGAGATTTTTATTCAAATGTGGTGGGTGGAAATAGTAGCAGGTAAAGCCATCAGGTTGCAGGTTAAGTCTGCTTCGGCGTGCTAGCATTTTCCTATAAATAGAGGGCTAAGTTAGAATTGAAAATCACACCAGAAACAAGTTTTCTCTCTTTCTCTCTCTAGATTATTGAGTGTATTTTATGAGTATTTAGATACTTTGAGAGTTTCTATTCATCAGAGCAAGTTTCTTTCAGCCTTATACCGGTTTTCCGACCAGAAGTACTGATATTTTGAGGTAAGGGATATTATTTTCTTCTTAATGATATTATTTTCTTCAATATCATTATGCTGAAATATTGATATGAGTTTTTATCAAATTTGGAACTTTTTGTGTCGGGGTTATTATTCACGTATACGGCACTATTCACGTATACGGTACTATTCACGAATACGGCACTATTTACCGAAAAATAAAAATTTTCCCTTTTTGTCCAAGATGTCTATTATGGTTACTATCTTTGATTGTATCCATATTTTGATCTTTATTTTTGAATTCTACTTCACAATTGATTATTATGAAGTATTATTGATCTTGGATAAACTGTTATACGAATCCCTAATATTTGTCCTTCTGTCTCACTGGATTCGTTCTCTTTAAGATATTTTTCATCATCCTCAGTCCTAAATGATGATATTACTGAATATCTTTGGCCTGTAGTGCAAAGATGTATGATTACTTGATGAATATCTTTGGCCTGTAGTGCAAAGATGAACAGGTGTTGAGATGAACATGACTGACAGGTGATACAAATGAATATCTTTGGCCTGTAGTGCAAAGATGAATATTTGGATAAAGATGATTATTAATTGATGTTACAGGGATAAAATATTGATGATGGACTTTTAAATTTTAGAAGATAGTAGAATTCTTTCTCTACTTAACTCTTCTAATGGTTTGTTGTTTCCGCTGCAGTTGTTGATCTAAAACTAGTTGTCGATTATATTCTATTAGATTTTTCTCTGTTGAAGACTAACGATAATTTGTTGTATATTATCTTAGTCATAATATTCTTTACTGGGCTAGTTGAGCTTACCTTTTCCTTTTTGTTCCATTTTTCTTCTCAGGGGGTAAAAACATAGCAGGATCTAGACGGGGTATGGAGTGATAGTTCTAGAAAGATGTTTTAGTTGTCCTCACTATTTCTGTAAAATAGTATTTGAATAATTGTAATGAGGACTTACTTGAGTGTGGATATTGTCTAGAAGACAATATTTGTATTTAAACTCACAGTATGTATTGTCGTATTTTGCACGACAATTGTATTATTGAAGTTGTAGTTTGCTTTCTGTACCATGTATTTGGCGACTCATAATGGGTGTTGTATACCTATTTTGGGGGCGTCACAGTTGGTATCAGAGCTTAGGGATATGATCCCTGGCTGAGATGTGAGACAAGAACTAGGAGGGGAGAGACGGGGAATTCCTTCGCTAGTATGACCTGACTAAGTTTATTTGGTGTTTATTTGGTCGGTCAGAGTATAGGGATAATATATGACATGATTATTAACCCTTGTTTTATGACAGTATTTAAGAATGGCAGCTGAGAACGTTAATAATGGAGTAAATTAGACCATAGAGACACCTTTGATCACCACCTAGGGGAACGTGCAACAGGAAGATAATATTCCTCCTGTAAATAACGTTACCGAGCAAACGATGAATGATGGAATGTTTAGGAGCTTTTTACAGTTCATGCAAAATCAGACGAGAGAGACTCGTGTGCAGAATACGGGTGGAAATGATAACAACGCGCGGTTTGTCACAGCTAAGCAGTTCAAAGAATTGGGACCACCAGAATTTAAGGGAAAGCCGGATCCGATCATGGCAAAAACGTGGGTCAAGCAAATTACCAAGATATTCGATGTCTTGGGATGCACGGAGGAACAGAAGGTTCCATTCGCCACCTTTATGTTCCGCGGTGAGGCAGACTACTGGTGGGAGTCTGTGAAGCGTACCCAACCTGACGCACTCAACATGTCCTGGAAAATATTTTAAAAACTGTTCAATGATAAGTACTTTCCTGAAAGTATTCGTCATATGAAGGAGGTGGAGTTTATCAGACTGGAACAAAACAACATGACGGTGTCCCAGTACGAGGCGGAGTTTGCAGAGTTATCCAGGTTTGCACCTCATTTGGTCAAAAATGAGGAACGAATGACAAGGATGTTTCTAAGAGGTCTAAAACCCGAGATTCGGCAATATCTTATCTCTCATAAATTTTCTTTATATTCAGATGTTGTAAACAGGGCTCAATTATTAGAGCGAGATAATGAGTATGTGCAACCGAGGGACCACAACCAGGGTCATACCGGTGGCGGCAGTCATCGAAGCAATGAAAACCAGCAGGGAGGAAAACATTCGGACAAAAGCGGTAACCACTCTGGTGGTAATCGTGGTCGTGATAATAGAAGGAGCGAGTCGGGAGGAGATTTCAAGAAGAGAAGGTACAACAATGATAACGTGAAGACGTCAGCACAAACATCAACTGTTTCTAGGGGAGGAGAACGACCACCGGTCGTATGTTACAAATGTGGGAAAGAGGGACATATCAGCCCAAACTGCCCACAATAATCTAAGGTATGTTATAACTGTGGAAAGGAGGGTCATATAGCTCGAGAGTGTTCTGTAGCAAAACCAAGTTCAGCAGGGATGGTGACTCCAAAAGTTGTCCCAGATAAGTCGAAATCAGCGGTTCCTAGAAGGGCGTTTGTCGTGACTGGCCAAAACGCGAGAAACCCGAACGAGGTGATCACGGGTAAGCTAATCTTGAATTCTTGCGAAGTTTATACTTTACTAGATATCGGTTCTACCCATTCTTTTATCTCTCCTGCTTGTGCTCAACGTTTAAACTTGACTCCGGAGAAATTGGACTTTAACTTATCTGTTGAAACTCCGTTGGGTGAAACCTTCGTTACATCTATAGTTTATAAATCTTGCATGATCTAAGTTGGCACTATCACATTACCTATTGATCTTATCTCTTTAAAGATACTTGCTTTTGATGTGATTTTAGGAATTGATTGGTTAACCACTCATCATGCTAAAATTGATTATTTTCGTAAGGTTGTTAATTTTCATATTCCTAACCAACCTGTCATATGAATTCAAACTACTAAACCACTAAAATCAGTCACTGTCATATCAAGCCACAAAGCTATTCGTTTATTAAAAAACGGATGTCAAGCTTTCTTAGCCCATGTTATGGATTTGAACAAAGACAAGTCAGATTTGAATAATATTTCTATTGTTAGAGAATTTCACGATAAATTTCCTGAAGAACTTCCTGGTCTACCCCCAGAACGTGAAGTTGAATTCTTTATTGACCTTGAACCCGGTACAAAGCCCATTTCTAAAACTCCATATCGAATGGCTCCTATTGAACTTCAGGAGTTAAAAGTCCAACTACAGGAGTTGTTGGACATCGGTTTTATTCGTCCTAGTACGTCTCCTTGGGGTGCTCCTGTTTTATTCGTAAAGAAGAAAGACGGGAGTATGAGACTTTGTATTGACTATCAAGAATTGAACCATGTCACCATCAAGAATAGGTATCCGCTACCTCGCATTGATGACCTGTTCAACCAGTTACAAGGAACACAATTCTTTTCAAAGATCGACCTTCGTTCTGGATATCATCAGCTGAAGATTAAAACTGAGAATATTCCAAAGACTGCCTTCAGAACTCGGTACGGGCATTATGAATTCTTAGTCATGTCTTTTGGATTGACTAATGCTCCTGCTGCCTTCATGGATATGATGAACCGTGTATTCAAAGAATATTTAGATCAGTTCGTTGTTGTCTTTATTGATGACATCCTCATCTATTCCAAAAATCGTGAAGATCATGAGCGCCATTTGAAGTTGGTACTGCAAAGGCTTCGTGAAAATAAGCTATATGCCAAATTGAAGTAATGCGAGTTTTGGCTTGAGGAAGTAGCATTCCTTGGGCACGTGGTGTCAAAACATGGAGTATCTGTCGACCTGGCGAAGATTGAAGTCATACAAAGTTGGGAGCAACCGAAGTCGGTAACCGAAGTACGTAGCTTTCTGGGCTTAGCTGGTTATTATCGGAGATTTGTGGAAGGATTTTCTCGAATCGCTACTCCGTTAACTCAGCTAACTCGGAAAGATACAAAATTCGTATGGAGTGAGGAATGCGAGAAGAGTTTCCAAGAACTCAAGAGGAGACTCATTTCGGCACCTGTTCTGACAATACCATCTGGTTCAGATGGATTTGTTATCTATAGCGATGCTTCAGGCAAAGGGTTAGGATGTGTTCTCATGCAACATACGAAAGTCATAGCCTATGCCTCACGACAACTCAAAGAATATGAGAGGAATTATCCTACTCATGATTTGGAGTTGGCAGCAGTCGTTTTTGCGTTGAAGATCTGGAGACACTACCTGTATGGGGAGAAAGTGGAGATCTATACGGATCATAAAAGCCTCAAATATTTCTTCACCCAAAAGGAACTCAACATGCGGCAACGACGTTGGCTTGAGCTGTTGAAAGATTACGATCATACCATCCACATCCTGGAAAAGCAAACGTAGTAGCTGACGTATTGAGTAGAAGATCATATGCGGGTACGAGTGCAATGTTATTAACACAAAGGCCCATTTTGTATGACTTGCAAAGGATGGAGATAGAGATGAAGGCTCCAAGTACCCACATGATGATATCAAATATACGAGTAGAACCGACTTTAATCGATAAAGTTAAAACTGCTCAAGCTACGGACATGGAGCTGATGCGTATGAAGAAGAAAGTGCAAGAAGATGCTATTCCAGAAGCAAGAATCGATGAAGAAGGAATACTTCGAGTCAACTCCAGACTTTGTGTTCCTAACGATTTTGACTTGAAGCATAGAATAATGATGGAGGCACACAACACACCGTTTGCAATCCATCCTGGGAGTACCAAAATGTATCACGATCTTCGACATACATTTTGGTGGAGCAATATGAAAAGAGAGATCGCGGAGTTTATCTCGAGATGTTTAACTTGTCAACATGTAAAAGCGGAGCATCAAGTACCAAAGGGTCCATTGCAACCACTTGAGATTCCGAAATGGAAGTGGGAACACATTACTATGGATTTTGTTACGGGTCTTCCCAAGGTTTCTCAAGGCATAGATGCGATTTGGGTTATTGTTGATAGATTAACCAAGTCCGCTCATTTCTTGCCGATACGTGAGACTTATTCCCTTGAACGTCTTGCTAGTATGTATGTGAACGAGATTGTGAGATTGCATGGCATGCCAATATCCATAGTTTCGGATCGTGACCCAAGATTTACTTCACGATTTTGGGTTAGCTTGCAGAAAGCTATGGGCACGGATTTACAATTCAGTTCAGCATAACATCCTCAAACGGACGGACAATTAGAGCGGACTATTCAAACTCTTGAAAATCTATTAAGACTTTGTGTCATAGATCTCAAAGGGAGTTGGGATAAGTACCTACCATTGGTAGAATTCTCCTACAACAACAGTTATCAGGCGAGCATAGGTGTGGCTCCATTCGAGGCGTTGTATGGAAGAAAATATCGTTCTCCAGTATGCTGGGACGAGGTGGGTGAAGCAACATTGTTGGGACCAGAGTTGGTACGCATTACTACAGAGAAGATCCAAACGATTCGACAACGTATACAAACGGCACAGGATCGACAAAAGAGTTATGTGGATCTTCATCGGAAGGACGTGGAATTTAATATTGGGGATCATGTATTATTACGTGTTGCACCATGGAAGGGAGTTACAAGATTTGGGAAGAGAGGAAAGGTCAATCCAAGATTTGTTGGTCTATTTGAGATTCTTGAGCGAATAGGAAATGTGGCATATAGACTCGCATTACCTCCAAGCATGTCTCGTGTTCATAAGTAAATATGTTAAAGATCCGAACCACATTATTGAGTTAGAACCAGACGAGATAGCTGAAGATTTAACATACGAGGAGGTACCTGTTAAGATCTTGGATAGGAAAGAGCATGTCCTACGCACAAAGGTTATACCACAAGTTAAGGTTTTGTGGAGAAACAATGCTATTGAAGAAATGATCTGGGAGTTGGAATCAGAAATGAAAGCGAGGTATCCTCACCTTTTCGAAATATCAGGTACGTACGTCAATTTTGAGGACGAAATTTCATAAGGAGGGGAGGTTGTAAGACTCCAGCTTATTAATGAATAAAATCAAATTTTCTCTAAATATTATTGTGAATAATAAGGGGTTAATTTGATATAATACTTTGGTTATGGGTGAAATGTGCAAATTTTACAAAATAAGCAAGTGGTTATAAAATATTCATTTTGTCGGGAAATATTCGTACGACGGCGCAGCCTTGTGTGGGCCCCATAACGGAAAGCGATTGGATGAAGAAAACGACAAGTATAAGTTGTTTATAAATAACGGCGTAGTTGTTACCGTTAATACTGTTAGAATACCAGGTGGTTAAAATACAGTAGCACACGGTATTGCACCAATTATTGATTCTTACGTAAGAAGGCACTAATCAATAATTGTTACAGTAGTTATTATTCAATATTTTATTTTATTGATTCAATAATTGCTGCGTTGATATTTTATATTATTGTTGTTTCAATAATTGTTGTTGCACAGTATTTTCCTTTATCAAATCAATAATTCATATTATTTGAATAATATTATTAGATAACATTATTGGTAATGTCTAGAAAGTTCTGTCTAAGGAGAGGTTTGGTCATCTAATTGCGCGCCAGTAAGGAGAAATCCTTATTGGAAAGCCCCCTCTTTCCTGGGAACGGCCTGATTGTCATAAATGTGATTCTGTAATATTATTTGTGAATAATTAATTATTGATTCATATGATAAGGAAATATTTATTTTATGTGGATATAAATGAGGGATATATTTTTGTGGTTAAAAATGAATGAGTTAATGTTGAGGTTTTTATCAGTATTTTTGTCGGAATGGAGGTATTAAAAATCAGGATTTTTGAGATATTTTGTGGGGGTTATAATTTTTAATCCGACCGTTGGATCGTGGTAATTTTTGGATATGTTATACATATATAAGTTGAGTATATGTCCACAAATTTTGAACCGTTAAAAATGAACGTATGATTTATTATGAATTTTACGAGATGACTGGTTCAGAAATTGTTGAATTTTCGGAGTTTATCATTTTGATGGAAAATTCTAGAATTGGTGGGCCCCACTCTTGGTTGGTGAAGAAATGTGCTGAGATTTTTATTCAAATGTGGTGGGTGGGAATAGTAGCAGGTAAAGCCATCAGGTTGCAGGTTAAGTCTGCTTCGGCGTGCTAACATTTTCCTATAAATAGAGGGCTAAGTTAGAATTGAAAATCACACCAGAAACAAGTTTTCTCTCTTTCTCTCTCTAGATTATTGAGTGTATTTTGTGAGTATTTAGATACTTTGAGAGTTTCTATTCATCAGAGCAAGTTTCTTTCAGCCTTATACCGGTATTCCGACTAAAAGTACTGATATTTTGAGGTAAGTGATATTTTTTTCTTCTTAATGATATTATTTTCTTCAATATCATTATGCTGAAATATTGATATGAGTTTTTATCAAATTTAAAACTTTTTGTGTCGGGGTTACTATTCACGTATACGGCACTATTCATGTATACGGTACTATTCACGAATACGGCACTATTCATCGAAAAATAAAAATTTTCCCTTTTTGTCCAAGATGTCTATTATGGTTACTATCTTTGATTGTATCCATGTTTTGATCTTTATTTTTGAATTTTGCTTCACAATTGATTATTATGAAGTATTATTGATCTTGGATAAACTGTTATACGAATCCCTAATATTTGTCCTTCTGTCTCACTGGATTCGTTCTCTTTAAGATATTTTTCATCATCCTCAGCCCTAAATGATGATATTACTGAATATCTTTGGCCTGTAGTGCAAAGATGTATGATTACTTGATGAATATCTTTGGCTTGTAGTGCAAAGATGAACAGGTGTTGAGATGAACATGACTGACAGGTGATACAAATGAATATCTTTGGCCTGTAGTGCAAAGATTAATATTTGGATAAAGATGATTATTAATTGATGTTACAGGGATAAAATATTGATGATGGACTTTTAAATCTTAGAAGATAGTAGAATTCTTTCTCTACTTGACTCTTCTAATGGTTTGTTGTTTCCGCTGCAGTTGTTGATCTAAAACTTGTTGTCGATTATATTCTATCAGATTTTTCCCTGTTGAAGACTAACGATAATTTGTTGTATATTATCTTAGTCATAATATTCTTTACTGGGCTAGTTGAGCTCACCCTTTTCCTTTTTGTTCCATTTTTCTTCTCAGGAGGTGAGAACATAGCAGGATCTAGTCGAGGTATGGAGTGATGGTTCTAGAAAGATATTTTAGCTGTCCTCACTATTTCTGTAAAATAGTGTTTGAATAATTGTAATGAGGACTTACTTGAGTGTGGATATTGTCTAGAAGACAATATTTGTATTTAAACTCACAGTATGTATTGTCGTATTTTGCACGACAATTGTATTATTGAAGTTGTAGTTTGCTTTCTGTACCATGTATTTGGCGACTCATAATGGGTGTTGGATACCTATTTTGGGGGCGTCACAGTTGGTATCAGAGCTTAGGGATATGACCCATGGCTGAGATGTGAGACAAGAACTAGGAGGGGAGAGACGGGGAATTCCTTCGCTAGTATGACCTGACTAAGTTTATTTGGTGTTTATTTGGTCGGTCAGAGTATAGGGATAATATATGAAATGATTATTAACCCTTGTTTTATGGCAGTATTTAAGAATGACAGCTGAGAACATTAATAATGGAGTAATTGTGACTTCTATCCCTTAACCTGGATAGCACCTCACAATGATACCTATTAACTTGCCATCTTCATTCACGATGTCGCCTATAGAAAGTCTGGCTTCGGTGCATTCCACACAAGGAAGTCAATAACGAAAGGATCGGGGCTCTTTACTTATGGCTTAATATGACAATGATTGACTTTAGTGGTTTGGTTACTTTGAATTCGCATAACAGGTTGGTTATGAATATAAAAGCTAACAACCTTATAAAAAGCATGATGAGTAGTTAACCAATCGATTCCTAAAATCACATCAAAGGAAAGTATTTTTAAAGAGATAAGATCGACAGGTAACGTGAAAATGTCGATTTGAATCAACAAGATTTATAAACAGTGGAGGTAACGAAGGCTCCTACTAACGAAGTTTCAACCAATAAGTCAAAGTCTAACTTCTCCGGAGTCAAATTTAAACGTTGAACGCAAGCAAGAGAGATAAAAGAATAGGTAGAACCGGTATCGAATAAGGCATAGACTTCGCACGAATTTATAATTAACTAACCCGTGATAATTTCATTCGATTCCTCGTCACGAAAAATGCTCTCCCTTAAACTACCGAATTTGACTTGTTCGGGACAGTCTTTAGTGTCGTCATTACCACTGGAATTGACTTTTGTTGTAGGGCATATTCCACCCTCAACTGCTTCGTCGTACTCCTACTCCATGATCTGAATCATTAGCCTTCGATCCATATCGAATTGGGGTTGACCGCAATGTATAGGGTAATTCAAAACTCGATGCTGGGTTCTCCCAATTGCTGTCGAAAAAGAGAAATACATATCATCTATTTTAGCTTTCTTGGATCGGACTTCTCTTTCCACAATATCAACGCGTCGTGTGGCTTTTACCCATGCATCTTTCATTCTCACTCGTTCAGTTATTTCTTCTTTCAACTGCTCCTTGACATTTGAATTCTCAGATTCCAGCTTTAATATCATATACTCTGCCAAAGAGCGCTCTTGTTCAGCTATCGCACATCGGGTAATACAATTTTGAATTGTTACATTCCTTTGCTCCACGACCGCCTTCCGTTCTTCATCCTGCTCTTCTAACTCATGAATACGATTTTGCAATTCTACATTTTGATCAATAAGTTCTTCTAATAAATCCTACTCAGGTTTCTCTTCTTCCTCACTCTCAGTTGCTACCTTTGCGACTAGCTTGAGTGCAACTTTTAATTCCTCAATCACCACATGAATATCTCTAATCACATTATCTTGGTTGGAGATTAGAGGTGTCTCCACGGTCTCATGTGCTCCATTGCTATTCTCAACATTCTCGGATGTCATTTTCAAATACTGCCACAAAACAAGGGTTAATTAACCTATCACATATTATCCCTATACTCTGACCGACCAATTAAATACCAAATAAACTTAGGTAGGTCATACTAGCGAAGGAATTACTCGTCTCTCCCCTCCTAGTTCTATTCTCACATCCTAACCAGGGATCATATTCCTAAGCTTTGATACCAACTGTGACGCCCCCAAAATAGGTATACATCACCCATCTTAAGTCGCCAGATACATGGTACAGAATTCAAATACAGCTTAATAATACAACTGTCGTGTACAATACGACAAAACATAAACTGTGAGTTTGAATACAAATATTGTCTTCTAGAGAGTATTCATACTCAAAAGGAGTCCTCATTACAATTATTATCACACTATTACATAGAATAGTGAGGACTACTAATGCTATCATCTGGTCCATCACTCCGTTTCCCGACTCGTCCCAACTATATTCTCATTTCCTGAAGAGAGCAGTGAAAGAAAGGGTGAGCTCAACTAGCCCAGTAAGAAATATTATGACTAAGATAATGCAAAATAAATTATCATTAGTCTTCAACAATGTTAAACTGATAAAATACAATAGACATCAAGTTTAACTGCAGCGGATCAAGCAATCCATTAAAAGAGTCAAGTAGAGAATAAAATCTACTATCTTTTATGATTTAAAAGATTTTTCATGACTTTTATCGCTGAGACTCAGCTTAATAAATAATCCACATCATCGAATCACCCCTACACTACGGCCAAAGATATTCTTTAGTATCACGACCACGAATTATCCATGCACTACGGCTAAAGATAATCATATTTTTATCAACGGTCCTGATCATGCCATAAAATAATTCATCTTTGCACTACGGCCAAAGAGAATCCATAGTCATAATCATACCAAAAACTGTCCATCAATGCACTACGGGCCAATGAGGACTTTTTCCACATCATTTGTAATATTACGGTTATGATTATACCGAATAATCCCTGGTCTTAATCATACCAAGTCCATCTATGCACTACAGGCCACAGATGACTTTCAACATAATATAAGCATGAGGATGATGACAATGATATAAGAATTCAATAAAACAAGTTCAAGAATTAATTTATCTAGGAACTGATAACGTCCAAATTGTCAACATGATACTGCTTTGTAGAGTAAAATTCAAGAATACTCAGAAGAATATTTTCATGAAAAGATATTGGATGAAGCGCAAATATCAAGGATATTCCACTAATTTCATGGAGTATAGAAGTCAAAACTTTAACCAACTGAGTATAATAAAGAATGGAATAACAAAAGAAATCACCATGCATGCGGTACTTCGCATAGAAAGGTTATTCCAATAGAATAATAATAACGGAACCAGGTCAGGCGAAATTCGCACCGACAGGATGTTCCA
>CM029020.1:84356484-84401484 GCA_016801055.1 Panax notoginseng | reverse complement strand
ACAAGAAACTCCAAGAGTCTGAATTTTAAATTAATTAAACTACTGGTGTCTAGGCAAGTGGTTCAAAAGGTATACGCCTAAAGATTGTGTGGTTAATCAATTAGTCACCGTTTCTACGGAGAGACTCCCACCTTTCTTACACTTATCTGGCTAGTGGTGTGATTAATTTCGAATTTGGTGGACCTTGCGGTGTAACTTGAAACAGTTAGGAGCTGTCTAGATTTTAATTAGGTTGACCTTAGAAGTAAATTTATTTTTATTTTCTTTTTATTTTATTTTATTATTATTTTTTTTTGTTTTTTTTTATGTGCTTATCTGCTTATTTGTTAAGTAGTGTATGCAAAAAGTGTGGATTAGGGACGAAACATCCCGATTAGTGAGAACACTTGATTTTTCGAATTTCACTTTAAAAGATCTCACTTTAAGAAAAATGGAGGGCGCACAAACTGTTTCTTTAAGGGATCGATGTTATCCTTCCCGCTCTGCCCAACCTTCATGTCTCAGTCTACCACCGGTAACTGGTAATAATTTTGAACTTAAGCCACATTTTATAAATATGTTACCTAGGTTCACAGGGATAGAAGATGCATATTTATTTATTCAGGAATTTGAGGAAGTTTGTGCCCTAATGAAAATTCAACAATTGTCTGATGACTCAATTAGGCTAAGATTTATAACATTTGCTTTAAAAGATAATGCTAAAAAATGGTTATATAGCCTACCAAATAATTCCATATCAACCTGGGAGGGATTTGTTGTTACATTTCTAAAAAAATATTTTTCAAATCATAAAACTGCTAAAATTCGGACTGCAATTCATCAATTTTGCCAACATGAAAAAGAGTCATTTTGGAAATATTTTGATAGATTTAAAAATTTGTTATCCCAATGCCCACACCACGGAATTGAGAAATGGAGATTGTGTCAAATTGCTTACGAAGGTTTAGACTATCCCACTAAAACAATGTTAGAGTCAATGTGTAAAGGGGATTTTTTGAATAATGATGAGGAAAAGGCTTGGGAGTTTTTAGAAGACTTAGCAGAAAAAACCATGCAATGGGAAACCACCCGAGAAACAGATAAACCTAGTTCATCTAGGGGTGTTCATACAATTGATAATTCAATTACTACCGAAGTTAAGTTGGCTGGTGTACTTAAAAGACTTGAAGATTTAGAAACTAGGGGACAATCACACGTGAACCAAGTCTCAACACCACCACCTTTGTGTCTAAAGTGTAATTCACCAAGCCATGTGATTGAGGAATGTCCTAGAGTCGTGCCCCAATTTGAAGAATATGAACAAGTCAATAGAATGTTTAAACGACTTAGGAATGACCCATTTGCACCCACTTATAATCCAGGTTGGAGAAATCATCCTAATTTTGCATGGAACCAAGGACCCTACCCAAATAATTCTTCAAATCAGGTCAATCAGTCTCTAAATCAATCTTTTCAACCTTACCAAAAGTCAAATCCTGGTCCGTACCAAAATTCAAATCCAGGTTTTTCTAATGAAAGTGAGAGGAGACTTAGCACCTTAGAGAAGAGTGTGGAAACTGTAATAAAATCCATTTCTCGCCTAGAGATCCAAATGAGTCAATTGGCCACTACAGTTAGTGAAAGAGAGAAGGGTAAACTTCCTAGTCAACCCGAGACCAATCCAAAATTTTCAGTTTCTACTCAAAAACCTTATCATGTTAATTCACTTGAAAACAACCAAGTCAATCATGTGAATTCTGTAATTTCTTTAGGGTCTGAAAATTATTTTAACAATCATGCTGGAATTGATAATGAAGAAGAGAAAAATTTAAATGTTGAATCTAATAATCCATCTTCAAAGTTAGCCCTACCTGAAAAGCCCACAAACTCTGAGTCAGTAGGCCCACCTACTAAGCTTGTGTCAAAAGATGATCAAACCACACCTTATGAGTCAATTGAAAAAGTCTGTAAACCAAAAGTCCCATTCCCTCAAAGACTTATTTCAAACAAGCAGTCAGCCCAGTTGGACAAAATTCTAGAAGTGTTCAAACAAGTTAAAATTAATATTCCTCTTCTAGATGCCATTCAACAAGTTCTCTCATATGCTAAATGTCTAAAAGATTTGTGCACACATAAAAGAACCACTCATGTTCCTAAAAAAACAGCCCATGTTAGTTCTATCTTGTCATGTCAAGTCCCTGTGAAGTATAAGGACCCCGGTTGTCCTACAATTTCATGCATCATAGGTGACACATTAATTGAAAAAGCTTTGCTTGATTTAGGAGCTAGTGTGAACCTGTTACCATTTTCTGTGTACCAAACCTTAGGCTTAGGGGAGTTGAAAAAGACAAGTGTCACACTCCAACTAGCTGACCATTCTGTTAAAGTACCAAAAGGAATAGTTGAAGATGTACTCATTAAGGTTGGTGATTTTGTCTTCCCTGTTGACTTTATTGTCCTTGAAACCCAGTCTGTTGCCAATCCCAAGAGTCAAATTCCTGTCATTTTAGGTAGACCATTTCTAGCAACTTCTAATGCGTTAATCAATTGTAGAAATGGACTAATGAAATTGACATTTAGGAACATGACAATTGACTTAAATGTGTTTAATGTGGGAGAGCAACCTAGTGATTTGTTTGACCAGTCCGTTGAAGTGAATATGATTCAACAAATGTCGGGAAATGAGCTTATGGGGGAAGATAAAATTATTAACTTTTGTCTAAATCATTTTGGTCAAAATTGGGATGAAACTGAATACTTGAATGAGGTAAACGAGATGTTGCACTAGATTGGACCCTATAGTTGAATCAAGTTTGACACATTTTGAACATTTTCACGAGAATCAAATTGACCTTCAATCCTCTTATGATCATTTTGAGTCTACCTTGGGTCCATCCGACGTGCCTTCCAAAAACACTAAATGTGATTTAACAAATGAACCAAAGGTTGTGGACAATGATAATCTTCCATGTTTAGATAATGAGATCATATCTCCCATTTCAGATAATGCATGTGTTAATTAAGTGGTGTCTAAACATCTTGGTCTAACAGTTATTCAAAATGATAAAAATGTTTTAGTGCCCCATGGTAACAAATATGGATGGCAAGTTTGGATAGATTTTATGAAGTTAGAATTTTTCAAAAGGAACCATCATTTTTCGTTATTATTCTTTGACTCAATTTTAAAAGAATCAGTCGGGTATGCTCACAATTGTTCTTATGTTACAAATTCTAACTATTTCCAATTACCCAGACCTCCTGAAAATCATACGCAATCCACTCTAGGTTGTCTGTTTGTATCCCTGATCATTTATAGTCACATAATTTTTAGGATGCATAATATTTGTAGATATGTACATTTATTTTCTTTCTCACCACATTTTCTTGCAGAACAAATGGCTCGCATACAAGGTATAATTTTTTTCACATCTTTGTTCTCTTTTCTTCATTTGCATACATTGAGGACAATGCATGATTTAGGTATGGGGGGAGTTTGTTTGTAAATTATTGTATTAGAATTTTTTTTTCTTTTTAGGAAAGTAAAAAACACGAAAAAAGTATTAAAAAAAAAATTTGTTTGACTTTTTATGCATTGGATTAATTCTAATAAGTGTTTGTGGAGCAAAACTCATGAGTAAGATTGAAAGATTTAGAACTCTCAAATTTTTGATAAGATGCGAAATCTTAGTTCAAAACACCATTCGGATTAAAATTGATTTCACAAGCATTTTTGCACTTCACGTTTGCACTAATTCTTAGTTGTGGGATATAAACCATGATTCGAGTAATTTAAAAAAAAGAGAGAAAAGAAAATAAGAAGGAATGAAAAAAAAATAAAGTTGAAAAAAGAAGAAGGAATAAATAACTGCTTCAATGTCCATTAAACGAAATAACTGGGTATCTAAGCCTTGGGAAGCATCGATATTCACGCTGAAAAGTGTGATGGATAAAAGCAGCTTGACTAGTCTAATTTTGTGGCCTTTGTTACTCGAGTAAGTAAGCCCTTAGGGGTGTCTCTACACCTAATGTCCTAAAGTCATCTGGTTTGGGAGTCATTGGTCCAACGCTCGCTCTACATGAGTAACTCTGAAAGGCCTAAGAAAATGAGACATTGCACAAGTCAAGAATCAAAATTGAAAAGAAATGGAAAAAAAAAGAAAAGGAAAAAAATGAGCTTGCTTGATTTTCATGGTAAAAATTCCTACTAAGAGTTACATCATATACACATGCATGCATCACATGGAATTGATTTAATGAAGGATGGTGTCTAAAATGAAGATCGAGTATTTTTGATAAGGTGAAGGTGTGATTTTGAATTTAATCTTGCTTATGTATAATGCCCATAAATATTTAGAAGTTTTCTTTCAATTTCATAATTTGTTGAACCCAAAAAATATATTTTTGAATTTTGTGGGTATATTCACTGCAAACCCTCACGAGACACAACTCGTCCACTTGGGTAACCTTGGGGTTTAAAGGCTTGTTGCACATGCTAAGTGCAATCGTGTTTCCTACGGAAATGGGGTAGTTTAATTTTTATTTTATTTTATTTTTATTTTACTCGAGGACGAGCAAAAGCTAGGTATGGGAGTATTTGATAGACACGTAATTCATACATTTAATTATCCCTAATTTTGTCCTTTTAATTATATTAGTTTATTAAATTAATATGTTTTATTTTATTTTGTAGGATTTAATATTTGTTGCAATAAAGTCAAAATCTTGGTGATCAAGGGATATTTAATGCTTTTATATCCAAGAAGAATCCTACAAGGAGTAGGAAAGAGGTTGAAAAATCTTGGTGTGCAAGTCAAACCCAACAAGAGAAGAAAAGTATATCTAGAAGATCTTTTTGAAAAGTTGATTGGGGACAAAACTGTCCAAGTTCAATTAGGGTTCCAAGTTATTTTCCCTATAAATAGGCCTCTTGTTTTAGAGAGGAGGAGACCACTTGTTATTTTCTTTTTCTTAGTTCTTCACTAGTGTAGAAGGGAGTAAGATATTTAGAGTTTGTTTTTCTCTTATTCCAATCACATGTGAAACTACTGTCAAGGAGTATTTGTATCTTTCTTTTATTTATATAATAGAAATTCTCTTTTTAATTATTGTTCTTATTTCATGCGAATTATAGTACTAATATTATTTGTTTTTGTTTTTAATTTCATGGCTAGCTAAATTTCTAATACCTAGGATTATGATGAAACTAAGTATTTCATAATAATATTTTCTTTCCGTTTCAAAATTAATGCCTAATTATTTTTGCCTTCATATTTTCCTCCGCATAAATTGCATATGATTTTTATATTGATTGCGAGGTTTTGATAAGTTATAGTTAATCTGTGAATTTTTCATAACTTATGCTTGCCCATATTAATTATATGAATCATTATTTTTAAAGGGAATGGAGAATAATTTGGGAATTGATTTAGGAAATAAGAAATTATTTATTATGTTACTATTTGGTAGATTCTGATTCCTAGGTATCTTTTCTCATTAATAGTTTCCGTTATTAATTAGTAGCTTGAATAATTTAGTTAATAAATTTTCTCCACCATATTTATTTCTAATTCGCCTAAAATATTAATTAAGGAAATATTAAAGAATTAATCTAGTCTCTGTGGGTTCGACCTGTACTTGCCAGTTCTTCAATTTGACACTGTGCACTTGCAGTTACATATTTTTATTACATCAATTACTATTATTACTATTATTATTATTATTATTACTATTACTATTATTATTGTTACTACTACTACTACTACTACTACTACTACTATTATTATTATTATTATTATTATTATTATTATTATTATTATTATTTGTTTGTGTGTGTAAAGAAGAGAGGAGAGAGAAAAATTTTGTGTGTGAACATGAGAGAGAATAGGGTGTAGGGGTGAATTTGATTTGGGCGGGAAGAAATATGAGCCTTTTGATTAAGTTGGAAGAATTAAGTTAGAATGAATCTGAGCCGTCCTTGTGCTTTCTCAAATGAAAGATTCAAAATGAGTTTTGTCTTCACTAGTGTAGAAGGGAGTAAGATATTTAGAGTTTGTTTTTCTCTTATTCCAATCACATGTGAAACTACTGTCAAGGAGTATTTGTATCTTTCTTTTATTTATATAATAGAAATTCTCTTTTTAATTATTGTTCTTATTTCATGCGAATTATAGTACTAAAATTATTTGTTTTTGTTTTTAATTCCATGGCTAGCTAAATTTCTAATACCTAGGATTATGATGAAACTAAGTATTTCATAATAATATTTTCTTTCCGTTTCAAAATTAATGCCTAATTATTTTTGCCTTCATATTTTCCTCCGCATAAATTGCATATGATTTTTATATTGATTGCGAGGTTTTGATAAGTTATAGTTAATCTGTGAATTTTTCATAACTTATGCTTGCCCATATTAATTATATGAATCATTATTTTTAAAGGGAATGGAGAATAATTTGGGAATTGATTTAGGAAATAAGAAATTATTTATTATGTTAATATTTGGTGGATTCTGATTCCTAGGTATCTTTTCTCATTAATAGTTTCCGTTATTAATTAGTAGCTTGAATAATTTAGTTAATAAATTTTCTCCACCATATTTATTTCTAATTCGCCTAAAATATTAATTAAGGATATATTAAAGAATTAATCTAGTCTCTGTGGGTTCGACCTGTACTTGCCAGTTCTTCAATTTGACACTGTGCACTTGCAGTTACATATTTTTATTACATCAATTACTATTATTATTATTATTATTACTATTACTATTATTACTACTACTACTACTACTACTACTACTACTACTACTATTATTATTATTATTATTATTATTTGTTTGTGTGTATAAAGAAGAGAGGAGAGAAAAAAAATTTGTGTGTGAACATGAGAGAGAATAGAGTGTAGGGGTGAATTTGATTTGGGCGGGAAGAAATATGAGCCTTTTGATTAAGTTGGAAGAATTAAGTTAGAATGAATCTGAACCGTCCTTGTGCTTTCTCAAATGAAAGATTCAAAATGAGTATTATTGTTCTTATTTCATGCGAATTATAGTACTAATATTATTTGTTTTTGTTTTTAATTCCATGGCTAGCTAAATTTCTAATACCTAGGATTATGATGAAACTAAGTATTTCATAATAATATTTTCTTTCCGTTTCAAAATTAATGCCTAATTATTTTTGCCTTCATATTTTCCTCCGCATAAATTGCATATGATTTTTATATTGATTGCGAGGTTTTGATAAGTTATAGTTAATCTGTGAATTTTTCATAACTTATGCTTGCCCATATTAATTATATGAATCATTATTTTTAAAGGGAATGGAGAATAATTTGGGAATTGATTTAGGAAATAAGAAATTATTTATTATGTTAATATTTGGTGGATTCTGATTCCTAGGTATCTTTTCTCATTAATAGTTTCCGTTATTAATTAGTAGCTTGAATAATTTAGTTAATAAATTTTCTCCACCATATTTATTTCTAATTCGCCTAAAATATTAATTAAGGATATATTAAAGAATTAATCTAGTCTCTGTGGGTTCGACCTGTACTTGCCAGTTCTTCAATTTGACACTGTGCACTTGCAGTTACATATTTTTATTACATCAATTACTATTATTACTATTATTATTATTATTATTATTATTATTATTACTATTACTATTATTATTGTTACTACTACTACTACTACTACTACTATTATTATTATTATTATTATTATTATTATTATTTGTTTGTGTGTGTAAAGAAGAGATGAGAGAAAAATTTTGTGTGTGAACATGAGAGAGAATAGGGTGTAGGGGTGAATTTGATTTGGGCGGGAAGAAATATGAGCCTTTTGATTAAGTTGGAAGAATTAAGTTAGAATGAATCTGAACCGTCCTTGTGCTTTCTCAAATGAAAGATTCAAAATGAGTTTTGTTTTATTATATAGATATAGATATATATCCCTAATTAAGTCATACAAAAATTATCTTTATAAATATATTAGATCATCATTAAATCAAATTAAGCAAATTTAAGCTGTAAGCAATCAACATGCACGTACTAACAAAATTTATATTACCAATATTAGCTGAATTACATGACATCATTAATTTAAATATAGAAAAGATACTAACGTTAGATTCCATTTCATTTTAGGTCGACTAATTAAAAATTCCTCACGATTTAAATTCTTTTTCTTAAATGAAATTTTATTTTACTTATAAGTACACTATAAAGGAAAGTGATATTTGCACTCCATATTACTACTTATTTACTTTTAAGCGGCATCAAATGATATAAAAAAATCATTTACCATTTGATAATATGATGAACCAAAATCCTGCAATACTTTGGTTGACTATAAACCAAAAAAATGTTGAATTCCTACCAATTTTTCTCAACACTCCATTTTATGTCTTATGGAAAACTAATTTATCTAAAAAGACTAAAATAAAATAAAAATTCTGATTAATCTAATGATTATTAACCTCAAAATCAATGCACATAAAAGTTACCAATTACCTAGTGATGGGTGTAAAAGTAAAAGATGGGAACATGATTTCCACTAGAATCGCTAAATCCCCTGTTTTGCGCTTAACTTGATTCCTTATGTGGTGTACCATTTTCAGTTACAATTGTGTGAGTTCATTTGTGATTTGTGGATTAGATTCCACATTTTTAGTAAAGGAATCAAGGGAGAGATTATTGCTATGCTGTTCTTTCTCTCTCTATACTCGTTCATTATTTTCAGTCTGCAGTCATAGATTCCATTCTGGTCTGCCCCCATTTTCTGTTTGAAGTCTCTCTCTCTCTCTCTCTCTCTCTCTCTCTATATATATATATATATATATATATATATATATATATATATATATATATATATATATATCTGCAGTCATATATACTCCTTACTTGCCCAATTATAAAATCACTACTAATTTTTTAAAAATTAATTTGAAATATTTTTAAAAATAAAATTTAAGTTTTCAAAACAATAAATCTTATAAGTACTTGTACTTTTTAGGTAGTTTATGATATTCATAGTTATATTGACATAAATTGCATAATTACGTATTTGTTTATAGCAATACATATTGTGAGAACAAAAAACGATGATAGTAACATAATAATATGTATCGCTTAAGGTAGTAATTGTCAATAGTGGCGGAATCATAACATTTTTAGAGTGACGGAACCATAACATTTTTAGTGGATGGTCAAAATACATCAGTAAAAAAAATTATTTATTTACACTCGAAGTGCTTCTTTCAAATTTATTTTACCCAATTATAGTATTTCACAATAATTTCATCAATTTAAACATTTCATAATAATTTCATCAATTCAAACATTTCATCATAATTTCATCAATTAACCTAATTCAATTATTTCACAAACAATATACCATAAATATTGGTCATTTTAAATGTTGTCATATGCATACTCATTTATAACATTGACAACTACAATACTGACTATTTTAAACAATATACCATAAATATTGGCCATTTTAAACAATATACCATAAATATTGGCCACACAAAGTTAAAATACCCTTGAAAATACAATATTTAAAATAATCAGTATTATAGTTGTCAATGTTATAAATGAGTATGCATATGGAGGTAGGGGTGGAGGCTTAGGTGGTGTTGCAGGAAGCGCCGGAGATTCCGGGGTCATATGACCCCCGGCTACCCTCCCTCCTTCCGCCTCTGATTGTAATAAATGTATATTTGTTTTCATAATAAAAATTTTACTTGGACAATATAAATAATCATTCAATTTCAAACAATATAATGATTAATATGATAAATTATCAAAAAACTATTGCTTAAAATTTATTATTTAAAGAATCATTTCCATTTTAAAATATTTGATTTTCAAAAATTAACAATAATTTTATAATTTAAAATAGAATGATCCATAGCTAACATTGTAAAGATAAAATTATCCTTACAACAAATCTTAATCTTCTATCCACGGATTGAACGGTAAGGAGGATCTCTAATCTGCAAGTTAATATGTAAGTGCTCGCAATTTAATATTGCAGATTGGATGATGTCCAAAATATCCCTCGTTAATCCACAATTTAATACTGTAAAAGCTAATTATGACTTCCCTTGAAGACGACGCTGTTTTTTGTCGACCCGTCAACAAAACAAAATTGCGGATGCTAAGTCTATTAATGATATAATCCAAACGATCCCATTTTGCGGTTAACCATCAATTTGTAGAACTAAACTGCGGACTTCTGAGTTTTATATAAAACGGTGAAATACTATTAGTAATTAACAACATTTTAATAAATTCATGTTGTGACTGTATTAATGTCAATTATAATTTGTTATTCACAAAAGCGTAGAGTAGGAGTAAAGTCATGGAGTAGTAGCAAAATAGTATAATAAGATATTCAAAATCGTAGGAGCAAAATCATAGAGTATGAGCAAAAATGTAGAGTAAAATCGAATGATAATTTTTTTAAAAAGGTCTCAACAGGCTTTGCAATATTAAATTGCGGGTGTAATTATTTTTTTAAAGTATCCTTTATGAATTCAGCAAACTCCACCGTATTAAACTGCGGATGAAATTATTTTTTTAAAGTCAGCAAGTTCCGCAATATGAATTTTTTTAAAAATCCCTTGTATGGATTCAGCAGGCTTTGCAATAATATTAAACTGTAGATAAAATTATTTTTTTAAAGTTCTTGGCTCCACAGTATTAAACTGCAGATGTCAATTTTTTTAAAAGTTCCTGTACAAATTAACCTAGCTCCGCAGTATTAAACTGCGAATAACAATTTTTCTTAAAGTTCTCTGTATGGATTGGCATGGCTCCACAGTATTAAACTTTAGATGCCAATTTTTTTTAAAAACTTCTCGACTAAAAATGACGTTGTCTTCAAGGAGAGCTATACCTAACGTTCGCAATATTAAATTGCGGATTGACGATGAGTATTTTGGATATCATTAATAAATAGTATTAAACTGCAGATTGAAAATCATCCGTACCGTTCGATCCACGAATATACGACTCAGATTTGTTATAAGGATAAATTTATCCTTACAACGTTGGCTATGGATCAATTTCATATACATATATATATATATATATATATATATATATATATATATATATTATGGATTAAAAATAGACACACACCATCTCTATCAATCCCAAATTATATAAAAAAAACACTCAAATTATGGTATGAGTTGGTGTCAACGAAAAACTGAAAAATTTATGTCTCCTACTATTATTAGCGGATGACCGTACTATTTTCAGCGACATTCAGTACTATTAGTAGCGGACAACATCCGTCATCTGCTACTATTAGTAGCAGACAACACCACAACTATTACTAGCGGACAACATCTGTCATCCGCTACTAATGGTAGCAGACCAAACCCTTCGTCCGCTATTAACAGTAGCGGACTTGAATTTTTAAGTTTTAATGTCGGCCTTTGGTTTTTGTATTAATGATGTTGTTTGCGTATTTTTGATTCATAATAAATATTTACTATTGATTATTCCCATATATATGGAGAACTAATATTTTTACATATATTTTTGATATTTCTATACGGTCTTCTTTTAGACGACTATACAATAATTTCACCTTTATATAAGAAAAAACTATATAAAAATATCAAAAACACACATAAACAGTGCTCCACTATATATAAAGCCAATAATTCCTTTCTCTTTCTCTATAAGCATTTGTCTCTCCTTTTATGCAGCCAATCACAGATTGTTAATTACTTCTCTTTCTTTACTGACACATTCTGTTTCTATATATGCATTTTTCTCTCCTTTTATGTTGCTTCTTTTCTGGGCTTTATAAGAAAAACCAAGCTCATAAAAACCAAATCTTTACAACTCTTAATTTTCATTTCTGAGTTTGAAAAAATGACTGTGGAGCAGAAAATTGATGGGCAAAATGACCAGTTTCCAGTGGGTATGCGAGTTCTGGCTGTGGATGATGACCCAACTTGCCTCAGGGTGTTGGATACTTTGCTCCGGAAGTGCCAATATCATGGTCTGTTTTTTGTTTTTTAATTTCTTTAGTTCTTTGATTTGTTTGAAAGTTTTTGCTAAATGGGTTTTCAGATTTGTGCATCTTTGGTAAAGATTTTCTCTTGGGAGTCAATTTATACTAGTGTTCCCTATTTCTTTCTCTGGATTTGGGAGTTGGGTTTTTAGATTTGTGTAGTTCTGTTTGGATTTTGTTCTTCATTTGTTGTTTGGGAGTGAAAAAATACTAGCGGTCTTATATTCTCTCTTATCTATTTGTGGATTTGCTTCTGAGATTTTGGTTATGAATTTTTGATATGTGCTCTTTTATTAGGATTTGATTCTGTATTTGTTTTTTGATTGTAATTTACTCATTTGAAATATCTCTGTGTGTGTGTGTGTATATATATATATATGTATGAGGGGGGTGTATATATGTCTATGATTTAGTGATTCAATTTGTTATTGACAAAGTGTAATGGAAGCTGACAATTTTCAATTTGTTATTGGTAAAGTAGTTCAGATTTATGCCAGTATAGCTATATATCTTGATTATTACCACAAATTATGATATTTTCTCTTAATTCTGGATCAGTAGTGATTGATTTGTGCTTTTAAAATCGTAATGATCCATTATTTTTTGGCAATATATGAATTGTTTCTTTTTGCCCGCGGAATGGGCTATCATTTTGCAGTTACAACAACCAGTCAAGCAATCACGGCATTAGAGATGTTACGAGAAAACAAGAACAAGTTTGACTTAGTTATCAGCGATGTGCATATGCCTGACATGGATGGATTTAAGCTGCTTGAGCTTGTGGGTCTTGAGATGGACTTACCCGTCATAAGTAAGCACAGGATTACTCCTCTGCCTATTTCTATTGAGCTTCTTAATTGTGTTCGCTAGCGTTTACTTCTTTATTGAACTTCTAGAAACTAAAAAGTTAATATGTATATGTTAAATGAATAAAGTCAATTAGCTACAATTCTACAAATGAATGTATAATCATTGTACTTTATTTCTTACTTATACTACTTAGTTTTAAGGTTTAATTCTTTGCTGAATTATTTGATTTTTATCTAATGAATGTTTTGGCAATTTAGTGAGTGACAATTGTGACTTTGATTTCATCTATCTACAAAAAATGATTCCACTTTGTTGTTAACTAAGTCGGAAATTCATGTAATACTGGAATTCAGAACTACGGGACAAAGTATTCAGAATCTTAAAGGAATTAAGAAACATGCTCGTGGTAGATGATTTTTTGACCTATTTCCGGTTTTAATGGCTAATTGTTGATGTGATTCTAGTGTTATCCGCATATGGTGATACCGACCTTGTTATGAAGGGAATCAGTCATGGAGCTTGTGATTATTTGCTGAAACCTATCAGAATTGAAGAGCTAAAGAATATTTGGCAACACGTAATTAGACGAAAGAAGTTTGATCCCAAGGATCAAAAAGATTTCGACAAGGCTCGTGTTGAGTCTGGAGATTTAAAAGAATTTCAAGAAATGTGTGGTCCTGATGAGAATGGGAAAATTAATAGAAAAAGGAAGGACCAAATTGACGATGAGGATGAGGAACGTGACGAGAACGAACACAATAACGAAGATCCCTCTGCGCAGAAGAAACCTCGGGTTGTTTGGTCTGTAGAGCTGCATCGGAAATTTGTTGCGGCTGTGAATCAGCTGGGCATTGACAGTAAGTTTTATCTACCACAATCTCCAGCCACAATGTTGTAAATTTTCAGAGGATCCTGATTCATTCTGTATCTTTTTTGCTAACTTATTTATACAGTTGCAAATTTTTTGTTAAATCATTCTGTAAATTTTTACGCTTGCCAATAATTTTACACGTATGATTGTCGTATATTATTCCAGTTCTTCTTTCAGATTGCTAACTGTATTTTCTATAATTAATTTCTGAATTATATAGAGTGCATGAAAGGTACTAATTCGCTATTTAATAATCAAATATTTTCTGTGTTAATAGTTATTATTTTGTTTCTATAATTTTTAGATTTAAGATTATAAAGCTGTTAAAGTGTTTGCAATTTTTCTTAATATAGTTTTGAATTTTTTCCCCATGCTTCTTGCCAAAGATCTAATGTTTTTCTTTTTCAAGAAAACATGAGTCCATAATACACTTGTTTTTCATTTCATTTTACTTGCTTTTTCACTAATTCTTATTGCAGAGGCTGTGCCGAAACGGATTTTAGATTTGATGAATGTGGAAAAGCTTACTAGAGAAAATGTGGCCAGCCATCTCCAGGCAAAATCACTCATCTTTCCTGCCTCAGATCTGTACAATTTCTACCTTTTTTTCCCCTCAAATCTTACTATCTTACTCTGTTATTGCAGAAATATAGGCTTTACCTGAAAAGGATTAGCTGCGTAACAAGCCAGCAAGCTAATATAGTTGCAGCTTTAGGCAATGCAGATTCTGCTTATTTGCGAATGGCATCTCTTAATGGACTTGGAAATCTTCCTACGCTGGATGGTTCCGCGCAGTTTCAGAATGCTGCTTTTGGATCCTTCCGACCCAGCAGTAGCGTACTTGGTAGATTAAACTCGCCTGCTGGTCTGGGAATGCGTAACCTCTCTTCTTCCGGAATGGTTCAATTCGGTCATGCTCAAAACTCAAGCAACCCCGTTACTGGTCTCGCTAATATCCACTCACTTTCACAATCGGGAAATCAAAATGGGAATATACTTTACGGGATGCCAATGTCATTGGAACTTGATCAGCTGCAACATAATCAAGGTGTAAATCATGTTGGAGTGCTCCCAGTTAATGATTCGATGATGTATCCCATTTCCAGTGGCTTCTCGGAAACGAAAATAAATGTTGGTAGTTCAAGTAACCAGCATTTTTCCATCTCTGATGATTTCTCAGACACAAAAATAAATGTTGGTAGCTCAAGTAACTCTCTTTTTGGTATGCCAAATAACTCCCTAATGGTAGATGGGAACCTTCAAGACGCCCATAGAAGAAGAGTGTTGCGAAATCAATCTTCTGTTACAACAAGCTCATTGAATTCGATATTTTCTTCTCACTTGCCGGATATTGAAAGATGCAACAACAACTGGCCAAATGCTGTCCAGTCATCCGAGGTCCATTCAAATTTATATACGTTAAATGATTGCTTTAAACAGACTAATCCGGGTATATTGAGAGATACCGGCCCTTCAATGATGCATATGGGAAATGATTCTCATGATGTTTCTTCCATCAACTTGGCGCCAGCGCATTATGCAGATGGTAAGCTAGATATGTTACAATGCCAAGCAGGCTCAGGGAGCAGTGGTATCGGGCAAAATATTAATGTTACCCTACAGCAAGGGTGGGATGACAGTAAACAAGATGCATATCATCAGTCATATCTCTTAAACAGCTCAGTGAACTCCTTGCTCCCTCATGATGTTGCAAGTCCATTCAACTCGAGGTCAAATCTAATAACATGACTTTCCATACGAGTAAAAATTTCAAATGGATTGGAAATTAAAATTTTGTTGATTCCTTGTCTTTTCAGCCTTATGAGGTCAAACAATGAGCTTTGGAAACAACTTTGAAGGTCTAGAACCTAGCGGAGTAAAGGAAGTGACTTTCGAAACAATGTTGACTCCTTCACAGATCTAGCAAGTATTATATAATGAAACAGGTATAATTAAAGTCTTGAGATGCTTGCATTTTTTGTTGATATTTTTAACATTTTTGCACGCTGACGCTTCATGAATTGCTTGTTATTAATTGAATTGATGATCCATTTTTGTGAACTACTTTTAACCTTTAAATGAACAGGTCTGTCTCAACCTGTAGCTTCTAGTTTGTATATTTTACAAGTACCTTTTTATGCAATTATATAACAAATTTATCTTTATTATCAGATACTCAAAACCTACCATCTGTTTTGGGTAAAAATATCTTGCTATTTAACTATGGTATTTTCCATCTGTAACTAATTTAGTTAATGATTGTATATTTAAGGTTAATCAGTACAAGTATGCACTGGACATCTTAACCCCAATGACCTAAGATATTTTGTAGTTCTGGCGGAATTGGATTTTGCAAGTGATTCATTGTGTGCCTTGCACAATTGTACCGAGTACTTATCACGTCGCACAGACAACAGTGAATGTTTTATAAAGATACATTTCGCATGTGTCATTTTTAGTTTGTATTTTTTTTCCACATGGTATTTGTAGATATCATTATGATTTTGTTGTATCAGGAAAGGGATCTCTAGGCAAAAATTAGGGGAAAACCAAATAACCCTTTCGGGATGCACTAGGACAGCAAATCATGGCTACAATAATAATTGCAAAAAATAAAATTAATGGTTCAAATAACTTACTAATTAACAAATTCATGGTTCAAATTTTTTGAGTTCTGAACTACTGATACATGTTACCTCCAAGGAGGATTTGAGAGTCTCTTGGGAGAGACTGTTTACTTGAAGGTAAGATATCAACCTTCACATGAATCTTTGTGCTTAAATAAGCTATTAATAATAGGGTAACTGTTGTAGCGATAATGCTGTCAAATTATTAGTTTTAAAGTGTCCCTTAGCATATAAAATTGATGCAGGACAGGAAGAATCTAGAAAAAATAAGTTAACCGTAATTGCTATAGTGTTGAGGCTCTTCACCTAACACTAGGAACTCTTGAATTGATCATAACCCAGAAGGGTTTGTTGGTAGAAAACAACATCGATCGCAAATTTGCAATCGAGTCTCAGTTTTATAACTTCTCAATATTTATACCAATTGTCGGTCTCCTAGTGGAAGCTTAAATACATATTTATAATAACATAAATATAACACCCTGATGGCCCTGATGGTCCTAGACCTAATAAGTAATACTTTCTTTGTTCCAAATTATAAAATCATTGTTGACTTTCGAAAGTCATTTTGAGACATTTTTGATATAATGTTTGATGTGTGTATTATATTAGTGCTTGTATTGAAACATACATATTTGGCTATTTGTGGGGGTTTGTTTGGTATTGGTGATTGCTTGGTTGCTGAGCAGAGGTGGTGGTGTGGTGCTTTAGGATGGGAGAAGGGAGAGAGGGAGAGCGCGAAATGATGAGAGATAAGAGTGGGAGAGCGTGAAATGATGAGAGATAAGAAAGTGGGAGGGAGAAGATGGAGGGGACTATTTGTGTTATGCTTGAAAAGCTAAGGTTCCTTCCAAAGTTGACGCTTTTGTGTCATTTCTCTTTACAAAGACTGAATACTAATGATCTCTGTGAACATTGCATACCCTACAATGCCCCATCTCCAGACATTTATTTTATGTGCAAGTATAGTAATATGACACATGCCATTTATTTTTGCATAATATCTTTGCTTGGGGTGTGTGGAGATTTCTCAGCAGCGGGTGTGCCTGCTTCAATGGAAGATATGCCTCTAATTTGTTTTCAAGGATTTGGAAGCAAGAAGGATGCCTAAAATTTATGAAAATGTGCTTTCTTTTCAGTTTTATTGAGAATTTAGAACGAGTGTTTTGCTAGATTGTTTATGGGGAATTTAGAATGAGCATAATGCTAAATTGTTTAGAGAGCTGCTTTCTTACTTTTCTCTGGGGTTATGCTTTGGTAGCCTTTATGGGTACCTGTATGACCAATTTGTGCCGGGATTGGAGGGCTACACATTTTAAAGTGCCCTTTGGTCTTGTCCCCAATTTATTGTATCCTCTCTTTTTTATTAATAAAATTTCTTCTCTTACTACCAAAAAAAAGGAAGAAGTTGTCATCACGTAAATGTTACTTGCAAGTTTACTTCCTGTAAAGTTTCACATGCCATTGTATCTTCTCGCAAAAGGGAAACATGTCTAAGTATCGTGTCTTTATTATTTCTCTTATTGACCAATTAAGGTTTTAAAATATCTGATCTCAAGTTCTTTGTTGCTTTAACTAGTCTTGGTATTAAGCATTTGACAATATTAGTTGATTCATGTATTGCAGGAAAACAATAAATCGATCTTCAAGGAAAGCAACTTTGGACGCGATACTTACCCTCGCTCCGCTAGACTAGCATTTTCTTAAAGTAGATGTTAGGCAGCTTATTCGAACAAATCAAAAGATTTTCTGTGAAAAATTTCAGCTTTTTGTTGCATTTGCCATCTTGTAATCTATACCTTGTTAACTACTACTTCGCAGTTAATTTCGGAAGTGCCGACATATTACCTGCAGTTAGAATTTTCAGTTGTTTTCTTCTTTAATGATAGCTGATACCTCTTTATATCTAGCACTTGTGATTATATACTATGACTGCTCTAAAATTGAAAAAAGCTCTCGTGTATATTAAAGGACTGAAGGAAAATACTGGAAAAGAGAAATGAATAGGAAAATAGTGATAAATCTGCATTGGATGAGTTTTTTTTTAAAATTTATTTGATCTTTATTGCTTTTTGTAAGGTAGGCGAATGAGAAGGGGAAAGAAAAGAAAAGAATATGTTTTTGGTTCCTTTGTGAAGAAGGCCCTACATTGTAAATTACTCCTTTTGTAATTGTACCACAAAATATGATTGAATTACAACTAAAATACACAGTTTAAATGTAAAATAAAGTATATTTATCATCAATAGTATTAAAGGTCCACTACTTCTAGGAAAAAGAGAAAAGTTTTAGAGCGTTTCAAAAAGTTGAAATTATTTTTATATTTTATAGTAGTAAAATAAAATAATAATTGTGATCTTAATTTTTTTGAGGTATTTTTAAATTTAAAATTGATGTAATTTATTTACCGCAGTCTCCTATTTTTCTCTATTTTTTAACTCTATAATTTTAAAATAAACAATTTGCATCCCAATACTTTTAAAATATAGCCAAATAGCACACCCCAAGCCAAATTGTCATGCGTCTGAGCATGTCATGTTAGATTTTTTAAGGGGAAACATTGTTTCACCGTATGTTATTATAAGAAAATGATATATAATATGAATTTGTAGTTGATTTTTTGATTGTCAGTTACGTGAATAAATATTAATAAATTGTTTTTAAGAGATATATAATAAGTGAGACTCTTTTATAATTCTATCCAATCATATTAATATGTTTTGTAATTATTATTAGACATAAATTTATTACAATATATAGAATGATGCATTATTATAAAATCTTGTTATGTATGTAATAATTTTTTGCCGAATTACATTTGTCAAATTATTAATATATGAGATTTAATAAAATTATACAAGGCCCTATACATCTTTTTAAAAGAATTATCACTAATGTT
The DNA here is from genome assembly GCA_016801055.1 of Panax notoginseng. Classification (NCBI taxonomy): domain Eukaryota; kingdom Viridiplantae; phylum Streptophyta; class Magnoliopsida; order Apiales; family Araliaceae; genus Panax; species Panax notoginseng. Next base: position 84,382,264 of record CM029020.1, on the reverse strand, counting down.
TATTTACCTAATTAATAATAATAAAGTCGTAAACATTTACAATATATATTATATTGTATTAGTATGATAAAATAATTGTAATCTAGTGAGTCTAATAAAATAATGGTTAGAATGAAAACTTACAAGTTACAACGATGTTTCATGTTCATTTTTTAGGAAAGAGAGATAAGAAGGTCAGTGCTATATATGTTGATGGGTGAGGAGAGAGAGTGTGTTTCTTGAGTTACAACTGACTTCCATAATTTCGAATAAGGGCTGTGTTTTGATTAATAGTTTACTTATAATCAATTTTTTTTTAAAAGTAATTTGTGTGTAGCTAGTAAAGAGAAAGCATTTAAACTAGTAAAAAATAGTTGGTACAAAAAAAAATAATTACTCATAATTTATTTCAAGTGTAAATTATTAAAAATGAAGGTTTAAAAAAGTGAAGATGAATAATTGGTAGAATTACTACAATAAATAAAAATAGATTAATAAAATACTTGATCAAACTTAATAATTAGATTTGATAAATAATCAGAAGCTCTAAATTGAAAATTTTAATTATTTTCTTAAAAAATAATTATAAATAATGTTAAAAGTCGACTACCAAATATCTTTTACTTATTAAAATTGATTGTAAACAAGTTTGACTTTTTCTAAGTAATCCTAAACTTCCTCTAAGTGCTTGTTTGATTGCTTAATTGCTAGCGTGTTTGAAGCGTTTTGAGATCAAACACAGACAAATGATTATTTTGCTAACAAGTTGCGTCAGAAATGCAACGACCCAAATGCAGCAACCTAGCGATTGAGAACGGGTCCAAAATGCAACACAAGAAATTCTTGATGTTGCGTTTTGAAGGGATTAAAATTTAATATGTTTTAATGATAACAAAAACAACAAAAGGAAAATAATATTATTACATTTAAGTAACATAGGTAAGAATTCTCTCCATAGGACTCATTTTTACCTTGAAATTATATATTACTTTTATTTAAGTATTTTCGTATAATATATTTTACTTTAGACTTTATTTTATGTTTTTACTTTATATTTTCATAGTTTTATAAACTGATATAAACTTTATTTACAGACCACAAACAATTCAATAATTTTGGTCAATAAAGTTTATTTAAAAAATTGAAATTTCCAAGGGCAATTAAAGTTTCTACTAGAAACTATTTCTTAAATTTATTTTTCAAAAGTTCAAAAGGAACTAAAATCAATTATTTAGTGATTGGACTTGAAAATTATTTAAAGGTGGTTATTGAGGCCCGAATTATATGGTGCGCCAAGGTTGAAGTTATTTTAACCCATGTAGAATTCTGTTTAGGCAATGGACCATTTTAAGTTAAACAAATACTTATTCAACAATAAACACATCCATTAAATATTTATATAATTCAATAAATATTTAAATATTATAATAAAAATCTGGATTGTTACAGATGCCAATTGTTTCGGCTAGATCGAAAAAGCGATTAGATATTGAAATCATAGTATTTCGTTGTTATAATTCAAATTCTGATTATAAGACTGAGAAGATGTTGGTCATTTTACCGATTAATATATGCGCGCAAGTATACACGGTCAACAAATAATAAAGAGTAAGTAAAGTATCGTTCCCACGGAGAATTAACTAATAAATTTCACCAAGCACTAGTCTATAACCATTTCAGTCTTATTTAAATGAATGATTTAATATTTTATATTTAAACTGGGAAAATAAATAAACCTAACTATTCCTAGAGTAAGACTAGATAATGAAGACATGAGATTACTTGCACTGGATTGCTAGTCGAGAACACGAAAGTAAAGTACAGTCATATCTCAATGTACCATACTCATATCACATATAATCCACAATTGATAAAATACACATGAACACCCACATTACCTAAATCACTATATGTCTATGTGATTTACAAATAATTAGGGTTTAAGCCAAAATTCTCAAATGACTACGAACGATGCTTCAGTATATGTCTTTCCTAAGCACGAATCATACATCCCAATGCATTATAGAATATATAATCACACGCTAATAAGATCAGATCTAAACCCATACTTCTTCTCTCAAGTCCATATGGATTATCACAGTAATTGATGGTCAATCAACTAAGCAAATAAGCATGAATCTTAATAGACAATCCCATAACAATCAATAAGGCTAACATTGAAGTATGTCAAAATAAACTAGGCAATAGATTCCAATACAATCCCAAAATAGAATTTAACTCATAGTTGAATTAGAATCCATGATCCACAATTGAATATACATTGAAAGATACAAATAGAAGCAAAGAGAGTTAGGGATTAAGAATAGCAAATCTGAGTTTTTTCTCTTGTTTCACTTCTGAACTTTCAAGGATCTTCAATTGCTTCAATCCCCAAATCTTAGCTATTCTAGGGTTCTAATCTAATCTAATCGAATAATGAAATTAAAGAAAAGAAAAGAGCATATATAATGTCGATTGATCCCCCCAAGGGTGGAATATATTTTACATCATGAAAATACGTCTAATATATAAGCCCTAATTGAACCCCCTCTCGGTTACGCTCCAATTGCATGTTTAGCGAAAAAGTCAGTAAATACAGTCAATGACGCACGCGGCTGCACGCTACCCCTTTGAAAATATGGCGCGAGGGCAAAATGAGCTCTATCTGGTTGATGGCGTGGGCGCGCGTGTTCCAGCTTATACAGTCGCGCGGCCGCGCGGCTCCTGCACTCTGCAATCTTGTGATCTGCTTTTGCTGCTTCCTTGTCATTCTGTTACTGATTCTTTGACATGCTACTCTTGCCTCTTTGTCCATCAATGCTCAGTTTCTTTTCCCCACTCGTGTCATGCCTTCACTGATCTCCTACCACCTATCAACGCCGAGCTATGCCATTTCCTGCACTTTTACACCCGAGGAGTTCTCAGTACATGCAACGCAAAATAACACGAAATGCACTAAAAACACACTAAAATGTACTTGAGATGGACATAGTTCTCATGAATTTATATCCAATAAGTAGGTATAAAACCTACTTATCAGAAGAACAACCTTTTATATAAAGGGAACCTTTTGGTCGTATATTTGGCCGTTGCGCGCATTTAAGTATTATGCATAATATATGGTATAATGAAGCTGATCACTTATTATACTTGCAGAGGGGTATGACTTAATATTTATGATTATCTGATACACCTGGGTATATCAAATCAAATCTTTGATAGTTACTCGAGAAGAGAAGTTCAAGATCCTTAGGGATCACTCAGCATAAACTCTAGAAAATATTCCACTTTGTTATTGTGTAGAATAAATTCTTAATATTCAATTGAATATCGAAAATCAAAAATAAAGTTTATAGTCTGTCTACTACTCACCAATTATAGTCATTACGTAGTTTCAAAATTTGAGATACAATTGTTACGTTGTTTAGTGTTGCTTTTACTTCACAACTGCTGATTCGTTGTAGAAGTGCCATTCACAGAAAATATTTACTTCTTTCAGCTAACATTTATTGTCTGCTATTACTTGCTGGGCACCCAAATGCTCATTCTTGCTTTAAATGTAAATATTTTCAGCTAAGCGTGATCAACCGGAAGGTTCAGACAAGAACGAAGGAAAGGGAAAGCTAGTAGAATAAACTTTATGGTATCTTATGTAATAGTTAGTCTATATTAAGATGATAATAATTATTATCTATCATATAATGTAATGAATTAAAGGTTGTGAACTTGGGATTAGACAACTCTGATATATGTAAATTAAGTTTGATATTTATATTATTATTATTATTCCGCTCAAAGAAATGGTATCGTGAAGCACCGAGTTCGGGTTTCAAGTATCTGAATTTGGGGGCGTAACATTATTAGTTTTGCCATTATTAATTGATTGCTATGTGTTAATTACATGTAATGTGTAGTCATATATAATAAATTTTCTTCATTTATTATATATAAAATGAGGTGTGACATTAGAAGGTGAATAAAGATTATATAAAACTATATGATAGAAGTAGATGAATCATATAATTTCACTAAGTTACACAAAGGAGCTTATGTGACATCATGATGTGTGGTGGGATAGTTAGTTGTATATTTTAAATATATGTGAGAAAATAAATTTAAGTAAATAAATAATTATTATTAAATATTTATTTCAATATTTATGTGGATTTGAAATAATAAAGTTTTATGAAAATAATGGGTTGATAGTACTCAACTAAATTATATTTCACTATTATCTGGACTAACCCAATGTACATGGATTATATAATTATGTGTATATATACCCCCTAACTTATCACGTTGTAATAATATTATATCATTAAAATTACATTTGTACACCTAAAAAGGAGTAAAACCTAAGTATATATACATGTATCATTTTGCTAAATACTGAGTATTAGGAGGGAGTGTCCCATTTTGAGTGTCACTTTTCTTCATTCACTGTAACAACCCGATATCTTCTATATAATTAAATCAAAAATTTTGCGTATAATTTTTGTTTTAAAGATGAGGATTTGTACAAGATAATGTGTATATGTATTTATGTGGTAAATAAAAATATATTTATTACATGAATATTTACAAATAATTTTATTTTAGAATTATTGATTATTATAAAGTATATTCTTATAATAATGAATTTTATAGTAGAAATGTTTCTGTTAATTATTTTCTATGAGAATATAATTGTATATTATTTATATAATTTATGAAATGAATATTAGAATTATAATAATAATTATTTTATTTAATTATATGAATTAATTTCAGATCAATTAAGTTATTTATTTTAACTTAATAATTAATGTTATATATGAAAGATAAATCAGATATGGAATCCAAACCCTAATTTTGAATTTTGATCAAGGAATGAGAATAATAATATAATATTAATTGTATTTTGATTTTTCAGTGCTATAAATATGCACTGTATAGGTGTGGACTATTAATGGTTGTTCAATTATGCTGTATCATGACCAAACCCTAGCATTAATTTGTTTCACCCTATTGTGAAATTCAAATGGGAAATTCGAGACTGTGTTGTATCTGTGTTATGTGAATTATGTTGTGAATTGCAGAATTTAAAGTAATCAGGTAAAACCCTAATTATACTTAGAAAACCTAATTAATTAAGAACCCTAATTACTAAATTAGGAAACCTAATTTCTAAATTAGTAAACCTAATTTCTAATTTAGTAACCCTATTTCAAAAGTCGGATGCCAGCTTAAGACTGTTATGTAATCATGTTAATGTGGGTAATGACCAGTATTAAAGGTATTAACCCTAATTAGGGAGAATCTTAATTATTCAAAACCCTAATTATTAAGAAGTCCTAAATCTCAAAAAAAAATTAGAAACCCTAATTATAAATTTGTAACCCTAATTGCTATTGTAAGCCCTACTTATTAAATTAGTAATCTTAATGATAATTTGTGACACTTAAACCTAAATTTTTATGTTTTATGTAATTAGGAAACTTAAATTTATTTAGAAATCCTAATTGATAATTTTAGAAACTAAAAATTGTATTTTAAACCTTAATGCAAACTTAGAAAAAAAAAATTGCTGGAAAATCTTAGGGTTAAATCCTAAGGGTTAAACCCTAAGGGTTTGCCAAGATACCATTTTGCCATATGACAAGAATACCCTTAAAATCATAAGTCATTTGACCAAAATACCCTTTATCACATTTTTTATTAAGTTTGCTTGCAAATCCTACCAAAGTAAGAGTTGGTGACCAACTTAGTTGACATTTGACTTAAATAATTCCAGCAAATCAGTTCATGTATCAGCCATGTGTAATATATCATGCTATATATAGATTTGGAGAGAGAAAAAAAATCATTTGCTAACTTGATTTTTGCACAACAATCATCCTAGACCCTCTCTCTCTAAAACCCACAAAATTTGGTAGTAGATCAGTCCCACAAACAAGCCCCACGTTTACCATTAACAAATCACAAGATCAGAATCAAGAATCAAAGTTAGAAAGGTATAAACCCTAAAGCCAAATCTGATCTTCGATCCTCTGTTAAAAGTTATGATTAAGTGTTAAAAAGGGTTGTATGTAGTGTAATATGATGATCTGGGTTGCTAGATGTTAGATCCATAACATCTAGAGGCTCGGATTTGAAGATTTCAAAAATCTAGGAAAAAAAATTTATGCTGTCTGACAACGAATGTCAGACCCCATAGATTCTTCTGTGTTCATGCTTTGTGTTGTTTTATGTGTTAGATCCATAGCTTGATATTTGTTCTTTGCTCTGCAAGTGAAATCACAATCATATGATGCATAGATATCATGTTATTAATGGTCAAAGACCGTTGACCGGCATTGACCGGGAGATTTCTGGGTAACCCAGATTTCCCCAAATCATGTCTGACAATATTTTTGCACGCCCTGATCTGTCTGTTAATCAAGAGATTTGATGTTGTTTTTGTTATACGTTTGTAACCGGACATAAGTACTTTATATTTAATGCTTTAGATCACTTAGATAAACAGTTTAATGAAAGTAATCGTTGGTCAAAGTAGCCTTCTCGTTCTGATTTTAAGTTTCTGGAATTTCCAGAAATGTGATGAACACCATTTCTGACATGGGTTGACTGGGCTCTAGCTTGTGATTCTGATGTTTATTGTCTAACATGATGATGGATGTTTGTACTCTGTTATATGGTCTATAAACCTAAATCATTAAAACACATTAAGAAATATCAGAACCCTAATATTAATGAGCCTCAAATTGACTACTCAAGGCTGACTGGGTTTCTGGGTAACCCATAAAACCCAAAAAGATTTGATAACAGTTTTGAACGGCTAGATCTTCAGATTATATGCTTGTATGGCTTAGATAATGCTTGAATCATGTAATATGACATATAAACTACACGATCCTTACCAGACCTTGCCTAGAATCAACAAAATAAGTGAGTTATACTCGGTCAAAGTAGACACCGTGGGTACTGTCGGTCAGTGTTCTTGAGCCTCAAGAACACCAACCGCGACAGAAACTATCGCTAAAACTTTTAGCGACGGATTTAATTATTTTTAATTTCTAATTTTTTGAAAATTAATTAAAAATAGAAATAAATTCTAAAAAATTACAAAAATGGTTTTAAAAATTATTTTAAATTATGAAAAATAATTTTTAATTATTTGGGATATTTTTCATTAATATTTATAATTATTTGAATATTAATGATATTTAATTTATTTAATTAGTGTATTAAATAAATTAGAGAAAAATGATTTTAATATTATAAAAATCATTTTAAATAATAATAAAGTGTTTTAAAATATTTTTGATTTGTAAATGTAACTTTTAATATTTTGTGATGAAATTTCATTAATAAATTAATATTAATGATAATTAAGTTATTTAATAAATGCATTAAATAAATTATGGAAAATTGAATTAATGATTTAAAAATTATAGAAAAATGATTTAACGGTTATAAAAATATTTTAAGTTATAAAATATAACTTTTGATATTTTGTCATGAAAAATATTAATATTTTAATATTAATGATATTAGATTTATTTAATAATTATATTAAATAAATTAAGTAAAAATGATTTTAATATTATAAAAATTATTTTAAATGAAAATAAAGTGTTTAAAGATAATTTAAGTTATAAAATATAACTTTTAATATTTAAAGGATAATTTCATTAATAATATAATATTAATGATTATTAATTTATTATAAATGATATAAGAGTTATTTAATAATAATATTAAATAAATAATGTAAAAATGGTTTTATTGATTTAAAAATCATTTAAAAAGGATATAAATGAATTAAAAATATTATGAGATATAATTAATGACTTTTAATATTTGGTTAAATAGTTCGTTAATATTTTAATATTAATGGTAATTATTTAAAAATGATTTTAATTATTTTAAAAATCATTTAAGGGTAATATTGGTACTTTAAAATACTTTGAGTTATTATAAATAACTTTAATATTTTGGCAATGGTTTTATTAATAGTTTAATACTAATTAAATATTAATGATAATAGAATTGTTTAATATTTAAATCATTTAATTATGATTCCAGTGTTTGAAAATTTATGATTTATTATAATAAATGTTTAAAAATTATTATAAGTCATTTAAAAATAATATGACCGATACTTACAGATATTGAACTACAAGATAGAGTCTTAGACTCGATAATTACTCGATAAAGTCGTCGGTACACCGACATATTTTAGAAATTAATCTGGACTAGTATAAGTTGTCTGTATATGTGTTTGTTTGTGATTTAATGACTGTTGAATACGTGTGATAATGTGATTAGGTTACGTGCTGACTATAATAAGCAGTGTTATGTGTTATAGTATATTGTTCTAATTAGTAAAATGATTTTATGAATGATAGGTTGTGATATAAAAGATAAAACTATGTTGCGTATTGTAAGTAGCAGACCAGGCAAGTATCCTACCTTTGTATTTTCTTTATGCAATGGACATGAGTAAGAAGTTTCAGATTTATATTATTATTGTACTAGATTATTAACCCTATTATCGTATATATTATATCTGATCATTGTTTATCAACATGATATTATATTATATAACTCATATATATATTCTGTTCGTTAATTTCTAAATATGGTTATACAAGTGACCTCACTTGGATAATCATCGTATTTAATCACATGTTGATATATATATATATATATATATATATATATATATATATATATATATATATATATATATATATATATATAAGTTGTCTAAGCTATTTGACCAGCTAGACACAGATTTAAAAATATCGTTGAATATGATAAAACTTCTTTGTATCCAATCAAATTATTTTGGTCCGAATTCCAGACTAGTATGAACATCCCGATCAAGGGAAAACTTTTATACGTCCAAGGCGGATAGAGTGAACGATCGCATCGTTCTTGCAATGTAGTATTGATCAATACAGGGCTCATGGGATGTACACCCTCGCGCTAGTAAGTTATGACAGTTTGCGGATGAAGTTCTGCTAAACCTATTCAAAAATTGAAAACAATGTTCATAGTATGTCAACTAAATCCCATATATAGTTAATACGTAGTTTCAAAAATTTGATATAGAATTGTTATGTTATGATTATCGGTTCAGTTTACTTCACAACTATTAATTCATTGTAGAAGTGATGTATAAAGAAAACATTTATTTCTTTCAGATAATTATATTTATAATTGTTATTACTTGTTGGGCGCTCAAATGCTCACCCTTGCTTAATTTAAATGTTTTCAACTAAGTGTGAACAGCTAGAAGGTTCGGCCAAGAACAAGTGAAAAGGAAAGCAAACAGATTATGTTTAATGGTATCTTTTGTAATAATTAAACTGTATTAGGACAATGATATGTATTATCTATCATGTAAGGAATTATAGTAAAGATTGCGTACTTGGGATTAGACTCTGATATATGTAAATTAAGTTTAATTTTTATATTATTGTTAGTATTATTCCGCTCATAGAAATTGTATCATGAAGCACCGAGTTCGGGTTTTAAGTACCTGAATTTTGGGGCGTCACATTCACTTGGTTAGACCAATGGCCCATCCCCCTTCATTGTCAATTCTCAGCAACAATCAAATGATGAAGAAGGGAGTGGGCTAAATAGTAATAGTAGAATGCTTTCTACCAAACCTCCATGAACCATTAACTTCTTCTTCTTCCCGTCGGTTTAAACTCTAGAGCAAAATCTTGGTATGGGTAAGGAATTCTCTATATAAATCATTCTCCTCTTCTCAATTCAATTGCTGAGTTTCTGTTAAGTTAATATAGAGTGTGAGTATTGTGAGTTGGGGTATAATCTGGGATTTGAAGGAGTTCCCTTTCAAGCATTTAAGCAGGTAATAATCATGTTCTATGTTCTAAATTTACAAGTTTTACAAGTTCTTGGAAATATTTTTGAATACTTGCTTATTGAGTCAAACTTGATGATTTAAGTTGGTAGTAATCTAAAAATTATGGTTATACGTTGTTAATATGATGAAATACAAAACCAACGAAGGTTAAACAAATCAATTTGGTTCAGAAATGGGTTCATAGTGAAGAGAATCGCTAAATATGTTAAACTTTGGAAAAATAACATGAACCTAGAATTTGAGGCTTGCTTTTGGTTGTTAAATTGAGTTGAATTATTAGAATCGTGCTACGTATGTTTGATATCAAGTTTGTTTAGTTGGTATGCATGTATGATGGTAATGTGACTGATTACAAGCAGTTAAAGGAAGAATTTTGAATTGGGTTTTGAACTCTTCAGCAGTTGAACCATTCTTGGTTCTGTCCAGGAAGGGCGCAGCTGTGCCGCTTTGACAGTTCAAACCGGCGCAGCTGCGCCGTGCACTAGTCCTGAATTCCAAATTCTACTGTGATCCGATGAGCTTAACATGCTAGTTTAACCTAAATATTTATGAAAATAGATTCAAAATGTGGTTTGGGGTCTCTTTGTGCAATATGAGTTTCTTTAGGTTGTTTAACATATATTTTCTAAAGAGAAACTTAGAATGTTGAAAATGAACTTTAATGAAACTTGTGATGTCTAAATTCTGATCTTGTTAGCATGCACACATGACCTAGCTACATATGAAATGTGATTCCGAAATGCTTTATGTGTGATAGGTTATATTGACATGGTTTAAAAAGGGACTTTTAATAACAAGATTTGATGTATAGTCTGGGTTAAACGATTTCTTCATAGAGCGGAGGTATATACGAACTAGCAACTCAGAACCTAGTTTGTTGGTTATTTGTGGGAAACCACTCAGCGTACCATATTGAAACTGTTAGAGACTCGATATGTACCAAGTATAGAAAGTGGTTACGTATGATGAAAATGTAAAACTTAAATGAAATGTTGAGCAATGTAAATGAAGTTAGAAATTCTTAAAGGAAGAATTGTTATATTAACAAGGAAATTCAAATAAGAATCTTGAAGAGATATAAAGATAAGAATGGGAGTTCCCTAACTCCAATAGCCAAGATAACGAATAATATCGTAAATGATGAAAAAGAAAAGAAGGGGATCGTAAAACAAAACGATCACGAGTTAAGAAAAGAATCTTAAGGGAGATGATTATAGAATAAGATCACGACGTGATCTGTTTAAGTTATAAAAGGAAGATGGTATGTAATGTTTGAATAGTTATAGCTTAATGCTATGAAGATGATGTACTATAAAATAGTACAAGATAAACTCACGAGGAGTTATAGATAATGTGATACGAGGAATTCGTATCGAGCAAAGAGCAAGTTAAGGGTAAGATAGAGTTAGGTGAGATTTTAATTGAGGACCCATGTGATGGCTGAGTTGTACAAAACTTTGAATGGGTGAGGGTTTTGTGCTTGCACTCAGTTTATCACATTGATAATCACTGGAATGTTGGTGTCGCGCTATCAATGTATATGTGGTGAAAAGGTGATTCTTTTCTCATGTGTATGTTTGATAATTAGAAACTATTAAGATTAGTCAGATAATATTAGGATTAGGTACAGTTCTTAAAATAAATGCATATGGTATGTTCGTGACTCATAATAATATGGTATGTTTTGAACCCCTCAGCGAATGGACGCCTATGGTCTGACTAGGATAAGTTCTTAAACTCATATTATTGTGGCAAGTTCCTGAATTTCCAATGTGTAGTAAGTTTGATGAACTGGGGTATAATTAAGTGTGAATAGAGTATCAAGGATGATAGGAATAGATAGACTGATTAAGCAATGGATCATTATAGAAAGTGGAGTTGATAGTGGAGACATATGTTTTTCCAAATCTTCTAGCTTTGCTAGAGTTTTGAAATTTATTGACTTTGTGCCTGTGGTTGTACTTATGATTTTTGAAAAATGTTGGATCACACTAGTGAACCAAAGAATTTTTAAAACAGTGTTATTATTCGCGTATCTATGCTGTTTGTTTCGGCTATAAAAAAATGATTTTTTTAAAATTTCAAAATATATTTTAATTATATATATCAGGTGATATGATAAACGATGAAGTCATCGATGCAATGGAACCTAGTGTTGGATGTGATCATATGATCGTCAGCCCACTATGGTGGGATGTAGTATGACAACGTCATAATCATGACGCCATAAATTTTTTTTTGAGGCTTCTTTAATATGTGAGAATATATATATATATATATATATATATATATATATATATATATATGTGTGTGTGTGTGTGTGTGTGTGTGTGTATTTGTGTGTGTGTGTATATGTATATTTCGATTGATGTTCTAATTGTTGTAGAAGTCTATGCTATTTGATTCAGCTAGACGATTATTGAAAGATGTTCATGAAATTCAAGAGTTTCTTGAGAAGTTATGTCCAGCCAAATTATTTTGGTGCGGATTCAGATGTTGAAAAGTTGAGGTGAAAAACCATATTATTAGTGGTTGCGCTTAGTTTATACTTTGTATTGAAATGTTTGTGCATAATACATTGTACGAAGGATTGATCCCCCTAAGTACGTGAAGTCTTTATAGTCTTATGATTGTTAAAGTTAAAGTTGAAAGATAACTTATAACTGTGGACATGGTTCATGGTCATTAGACCCTCAGTTGAATGCTTGCACTCTAAATTCTGAGATGAACAACTCTTTTATTAGAGGTTACACTTAGTTTACACTTTGTGCTGAAATGTTTGTGCACAATACATTGTACGAAGGGCTTAACACCCTAAGTACGGAGGTCCATATAGTCTTATGACTGTTAAAGGTTCAAGTCGAGATATACTTGATAACATGGGGACGTAGTTCAAAGTCTTGTGACCCTTCAACATGATTGGATAATCTTTTAAAATCCTGAGTTATTCATACTGCTTCCCAATTATTGAGCAATTGTGGAGGATTCATGTTATTTTGAAGTGAATATGGAAAGGAAAGTATTCCTTAGAAAGAAGTAAGTCGTAGAATGCGACATTAAATGATGAATATATTGAATAAGTGAGAAATTTTTTTTTGAAATAAGAAGGAGATGAGTTATCAAAGAATAATGTAAAAATTTTAATAGAAAAGTTTAATAATTATAGAAAGGTCTTTGTGGAAGAAGTGAGTATAGAAATCAATGAATGAATAAAGTATTAACATAAAATCTATTTTAATAGATTGAATGAATGAGGATTAATAAATAAAATTTCGAGGACGAAATTCTTAGAAGAAGGGGTAAATGTATTATCCCGATTGTTGGTGATATCGATCCTTAGAAAAGTAAATTAATGGGTTAAAGAATATATCATACCCAAAATATAATTGAGTTCAAGTGAGAGTTATGAAATAAAACCTAGAATTTGTTGAGGTAATAAATATAATAGGAAATATAAAATCTATATTAAGGTAATGTGTTGAAGATATTCAACGATAATTTTTTTGAAAAAAAAGTTGGTGAAAACCGAGTAAGGTAGGGTTTCGGTGATTTCGAGGACGGAATCCTTGTAAGGAGGGAAGAATGTGACAATCCAAGATTTTAGTAATTGTAATTTAAAATATTTATTAAATAAAATAAATATTTTATTGATGCGGTGATTATTAGTAAATATTTATGACTAGATAATATTATAAATTAAATTAATTTATAATTTAGAGAGTTGTGATTTTGGGACATAATCTTTGTATGGAGGGAAGAATGTTACAATCCAAGATTTTAGTAATTATAATTTAAAATATTTATTAAATAAAATAAATATTTTATTGATGCGGTGATTATTAGTAAATATTTATGACTAGATAATATTATAAATTAAATTAATTTATAATTTAGAGAGTTTTGATTCTAGGGATATAATCCTTATAAGGAGGGAAGGATGTAGCAATCTGAAATTTTAAATTGTAATAATAAATATTTATTGAGTTATAAATATTTAATGGATGTGTTTATCGTTGAATAAATATTTGTTTAATTGATTTAATTTTATTTGGTTAATTATTTGTTAAATAAATAATTAATGAGTTATGGAAATTATTATTATATTGATATTTCAATTTGATGGTTAATTATTCTTATTGAATTATGTGATTAAATGATTTATTTAATAAATTATTATTTGAATTAATTAATTAAGTATGAAAACTTAATTAAATATAGTGTGACTTAAATTTAAATAATCTAAATAAAATAAATAAAAATATAAAATAATATATATTATATTTTATAACTGATAACTTAATATTGTATTTATTCCAACGTCGGTTTTAGACATTGGGCGCGTGCCTTTTATTTCTACGTAAAAGGATTTTTACCTAAGCTTAAGAAGAAAACAGAAAGATTTTACAGAGACTTAGAGAGAGAACATGGAGAGTTTGAGAGGAAGATTTTTGAGAATTTCAAAAAAATTTGTTGTGTTTTGGCAAGAATTATTGAGCAATTGAAGGTATTGTTCATAACCTTGATATTATATATATATATATATATATATATATATATATATATATATATATATATATATATATATATATATATATATATCTGTGTGTGTGTGTTCTACGATATTTGGTGCGGTTCTTAAAACTAATGCATATGGTATGTTCGTGACTCATAATAATATGGTATGTTTTGAACCCTTCAGCGAATGGACGCCTATGGTCTGACTATGATAAATTCTTAAACTCATATTATTGTGGAAAATTCCTAAATTTTTGATGTATAGTAAGTTTGATGAACTGGGGTATAATTAAGTGTGAATGGAGTATTGAGGATGATAGGAATAGATAAACTGATTAAGCAATGGATCATTATAGAAAATGGAGTTGATAGTGGAGACATAGGCTTTTCCAAATCTTCTAGCTTTGCTAGGTTTTCAAAATTTATTGACTTCGTGCCTTTGGTTGTACTTGTGATTTTTGAAAAATGTTGGATCACACTAGTGAACCAAAGAATTTTTAAAATAGTGCTATTATTCGCGTATCTATGCTGTTTGTTTCGGCTAAAAAAATGATTTTTTAAAATTTCAAAATATATTTTAATTATATATATTAGGTGATATGATAAACGATGGAGTCATCAATGCAATTGAACCTGGTGTTGGATGTGATCATATGATCGTCAGCCCACTATGGTGAGATGTAGTATGACAACGTCATAATCATGACGCCATAAAAAAAAGGATTTTTTTAGGTTTCTTTAAGATGTGAGAATATATATATATATATATATATATATATATATATATATATGTGTGTGTGTGTGTGTGTGTGTGTGTGTGTGTGTGTGTATATTTGATGTGTTCGAATTGTTGTAGAAGTCTATGTTATTTGATTCAGCTAGACGATTATTGAAAGATGTTCATGAAATTCAAGAGTTTCTTGAGAAGTTATGCCCAAGCAAATTGTTTTGGTGTAGATTCAGATGTTGAAAAGCTGAGATGAACAATCCTATTATTAGTGGTTTCGCTTAGTTTATACTTTGCATTGAAATGTTTGTGCACAATACATTGTACGAAGGATTGATCCTCCTAAGTACGTGGAGTCCTTATAGTCTTATTACTGTTAAAGTCAAAGTTGAAAGATTACTTATAACTGTGGACATGGTTTGTGGTCATTAGACCCTCAGTTGAATGCTTGCACTCTAAATTCTGAGATGAACAACTCTTTTATTAGAGGTTACGCTTAGTTTACACTTTGCGCTAAAATGTTTGTGCACAATATATTGTACGAAGGGCTTAACACCCTAAGTACGGAGGTCCATATAGTCTTATGACTGTTAAAGGTTCAAGTCGAGATGTACTTGATAACCTGGGGACGTAGTTCAAGGTCTTGTGACCCTTCAGCATGATTGGATAATCTTTTAAAATCCTGAGTTTTTCATACTGCTTCCCAATTATTGAGCAATTGTGGAGGATTCATGTTATTCTGAAGTGAATATGGAAAGGAAAGTATTCCTTAGAAAGAAGTAAGTCGTAGAATGCGACATTGAATGATGAATATATTGAATAAGTGAGAAAATAAATTTTGAAATGAGAAGGAGATGAGTTATCAAAGAATAATGTAAAACTTTTAATAGAAAAGTTTAATAATTTTAGAAAGATCTTTGTGGGAAGAAGTGAGTATAGAAATCAATGAATGAATAAAGTATTAACGTAAAATCTATTTTGATAGATTGAATGAATGAGGATTAATAAATAAAATTTCGAGGACGAAATTCTTAGAAGAAAGGGTGAATGTAATATCCCGAGTGTTGGTGATATCGATCCTTAGAAAAGTAAATTAATGGGTTAAAAAATATATAATACTCAAAATATAATTGAGTTCAAGTGAGAGTTATGAAATAAAACCTAGAATTTGTTGAGGTAATGAATATAATAGGAAATATAAAACCTATATTAAGGTAATGTGTTGAAGATATTCAATGATAATTTTTTTGAAAAAAGAGTTGGTGAAAACCGAGTAAGGTAGGGTTTCGGTGATTCTGAGGACGGAATCCTTGTAAGGAGGGAAGAATGTGACAATCCAAGATTTTAGTAATTGTAATTTAAAATATTTATTAAATAAAATAAATATTTTATTGATGCGGTGATTATTAGTAAATATTTATGACTACATAATATTATAAATCAAATTAATTTATAATTTAGAGAGTTGTGATTCTGAGGACAAAATCTTTGTAAGGAGAGAAGAATGTGACAATCCAAGATTTTAGTAATTGTAATTTAAAATATTTATTAAATGAAATAAATATTTTATTGATGCGGTGATTATTAGTAAATATTTATGACTAGATAATATTATAAATTAAATTAATTTATAATTTAGAGAGTTGTGATTCTGGGGACAGAATCCTTGTAAGGAGGGAAGGATGTAACAATTCAAAATTTTAAATTGTAATAATAAATATTTATTGAGTTATAAATATTTAATGGATGTGTTTATCGTTGAATAAATATTTGTTTAATTGATTTAATTTTATTTGGTTAATTATTTGTTAAATAAATAATTAATGAGTTAAGAAAATTATTATTACATTAAAATTTCAATTTGATGGTTAATTATTCGTATTGAGTTATGTGATTAAATGATTTATTTAATAAATTATTATTTGAATTAATTAATTAAGTATGAAAACTTAATTAAATATAGTGTGACTTAAATTTAAATAATTTATATAATATAAATAAAAATATAAAATAATATATATTATATTTTATAACTAATAAGTTAATATTGTATTTATTCCAACGTCGGTTTTAGACGTTGGGTGCGTGCCTTTTATTTCTACGTAAAAGGATTTTTACCTAAGCTAAAGAAGAAAACAGAAAGGTTTTACAGAGACTTGGAGAGAGAACATAGAGAGTTTGAGAGGAAGATTTCTGAGAATTCCAAAGAAATTCATTGTGTTTTGGCAAGAATTATCGAGCAATTGAAGGTATTGTTCATAACCTTGATATTATATATATATATATATATATATATATATATATATATATATGTGTGTGTGTGTGTGTGTGTGTGTGTGTGTGTGTGTGTGTGTGTGTGTGTGTGTTCTACGGCATAAAGTTTCTAAGCTCTGTGAATTCCATATTTTTGAATTCTTGCTATACAAATGTATTGTGGTGATTATTCATGTTGGTGAGGCTTTAGTTGTATATAAACAAGAAATTTGTATGCTAATTACAGTTAAAAGTAGGAAAGATAATTAACAGTGTATGTTTTTATGTATATTTTCATATGGCTTGTAAAAGTACCAATTTTAGTGGTCAATTCGTATGTTAATCTGCAAATTGAGTCTTGTATATGCTAGTTCATTAAGAAACGAAGATAATGTAACTTGAACGAAGTTATTTGGTGAGGAATTGAAATCACAGTGTTGATTTTCGTGAAGGATGTCAAGAATGGAGTTTTCATATGAAATTATGGAATTTGAGAAAGTAAACTAGTTTTAGTTAATGTTAAATTGTTCTAATTGATGGAATATGTTAGCAATCATCTGTATGATATTGTATATTTATTTTACGTGTTATTATTACTGTTTGGTGGGTGAAATTCATGTTAGTTGGCTTAAGAAAACTGTCGTAGCCATGTTCTGCATAAACTGGAGTCTGTGAGTAGCGCGACCGCTCAGTCTTTTGGCACGAGCGCGCTGCAATCCAGTATAAAACTGGCGCGGCCGCGCCAGTGCCCAGTTTTAGACAGTGAAGTCTGCTAATTCTGCAGACTTTGAACGTTCAATGTAACTTAGCTCAATGTTAGGTTAATGTGAGAATCATGTAACAACAAGGTTAAACAGAGTCATGTTAGGCAGATTGGTAAATTCAAAGTTATGAGAATGATTAGTAAGTTACAAATGCGTTATGTGATAACTTAGTATACATAATGAATGTTAGACAAGTGTTGTGAAGTCCACACTTGGAATTTCTGAAATGTAAATGGTAATGTAAGACTTGTACTGAAATAACAAGTTTAACTAGAAATGAGGGTTATGTTGAAAAAAGGATGTTAGTTCATTGTGTTGATTAATAAGAAGGGTTATGGGATGTAGATTAAAGTTTATATTATAACTAATATGTGTTGCTATGTGACTAATAGTTAATGTGAATGATTATATAATTGTGTAGGGCACATGAAGTGCAGATATCTGTAAGCTGTTAAACTGCTATTGGTAAACAACGATCAAGGTAAGTCTTTCAGTTCCTATTTGTTATGTGAACTTGATGATTAACTGTTTTAAATATTTATTGCAAATTACAAGATGTGTTATATTTATGTTGAAAGCATGAAACGTCAAAGTCAACTTATGGCTACGTTGATTTAGTAAAGCATGCTGATTGAGTAAGGAACTCAATCTTTATACTTGTTATATGAACTGTAGTACGTATGTTATGTTAGTCCAATGTTTATGAAATATATGTTGAGCATGTTATTATGTGCTATGTGATGCATGAAAACTGTTAGATTTTGCTGGGCTGTCGAGCTCAACCTTGCAAATAACCATTTTTGCAGGTCAAGATTTCGAGGTAAAGTTATGCGTTACCTGAAAGATATGAATCCGATGTGGTACTTGAGGATTTATACACTTTGGTTGTGTTATTATTATTTGAACCATGTTTAAGGTTCCGAATGATGTATTAATGTTGAATTGTAATATTGTTTAGCGATGTAAAATTTTGTAGTATTAAAATGATTCTAAAATAGTTATATGTAAAGGTTGAAGGTTTTGGGAACGAGGATAGTTTGTAATATAAAATTTTAATTATTCCACAAATTTTCAATGGTTGTATTATCATTTAATGATGTAAAATCAAAAGTTAAATGTATTGCTAACGACCGAAGTCGAGAATTAAATTGTATGAATTTTGGGGTCGTTACAGAACATGTATGAGATTGTTGGTTTATGAAAATTTGAATAACTAATAAATACGTTGGTTACATAACTACGTTATAATAGGATTTTCGAAGTGTTGATAAGCTATAGATTGGTAAACTACACTTAAAGCAAGTTTTCTAACTCTCTTCACTTTACATATTGTGTAAATCCGAATTGTTGCTCTATCGACCATATTTACATCGAGCAAATATATATTACTAATCAAAAATTGATTTTATATCTTGACGTTGTTGCAAGCATTGAACTTATCATTCCTAAATGCATTATAAAAGTTGTCTAAGCCATTTGACCCGGCTAGAATAATACCATATGTTAGAAAGCTATCCATACCAATTGTCTTGGTGCAGACTCTTATAAATCTACTGAGATGAACAACCCTCATTGAAGGAGAAATTATATAACTGTCGGGGAACTGACGTGTGCACATACGAGCATGTTTAAATGTTATGTATAACGTAAGGTACTTTAGGCTGATCACCTGTTGTACTTGTTTGTATTAAATTTTTAGTATAATACTGTTAATTCTAGTAGGAGTTTTTAGTCTATAATGACTACTCAGTGTTTATTCTTCTTAAACTTTGAAATGATTAAACCTTTGAATCTTATTGATATTCTTCAGTCCATAGCGACTCTTATTTAGAACAATTGATACTTCTCGTTATTCTTGAACTATCATTTACTGTTATATCCTTGAATTTTGAACTTTGTACTTGTTCACCCTTGTTTCTATATTACTTGCTGGGCAAATTTGTTGCTCATTATTGCTTTCCTAAAAACATTACAGTTAAGGTAGAGTAAGGAAATACCTCAAGGAAGGACAAAGGCAAGGACAAGGCTACGGAATGGCTTTAGTCCCTTAAGCTAGAAGAATTAATGTTATGTTGTATTAAGAAGCAAGTAATCTATGTTTATGTTATATTTGAACTTAATCTATGTAATATGCTAGTTATGGTTGCGAGTCTTTGGGATAAGAATAATTATAATAAATCAATATAAATTATTCTATTATTTCGCTGTATGCGTTATTAGTGTATTATTAGAATGAGATCGTGAAGCACCGAATTCATGATATTAGTATCTGAATTTGGGGGCGTCACACAACTTCAGACCGAGATAAGTAGCATGTTGATTAGAGGTGAAACGGGAAATGATTATAGTTTAAAAATTAGGTTCGTATGAACTTACACGACCTTGGTGCATGATGTCGGCGACAAAGAGATCGGCGGTGGAAAGTTCTTCAAACCTACGATCATCGGCTGGAAGGACGAAGTGATTGAATAATTCCAAGGGATAGTCATCGGGGTCCTCTGGCCAGAGGGTTGATGAAGAGGCATTCTCTTGCGTTCGGCAGGGGGATGGTTGTTTGGGGGGAGAAAGAGTATATTGAGGAGAGGGTTCGGGAGACTTTTCAGTATTAACTTTTTTGCGTGGAGGTTCGGGAATGGAACTTTCAGGTTCTTTTATTTTTTTGACTTTGGTTGGGGTTCGGTTATGAGGTTTTGGTTGAATTCATTTCGGGGATTGGTATGGTTTCTATTTGAGAGGTGGGGACTTCAGATGATGGGACCCTTAATGATTCAGAGGTAAGTGGGATGATTTTGGTACGTCTTTTCTTGATTTAAAGGATTTTGGCCCGTTCGGATTGAGGCATATCTAGTATGCTTTCTTTGAAGAAGGGGGTTGGGATGGTTTTTGGTTTCGGTGCTTTTTTAATAGCTCTCTTTTTGGTTCAGGAGGTTGTTGGCTCTTTGGATATGACTTGAAGTGGTGGTGTTTCGATGATAGTTGGGACGTCAGAATATTGAGAGATCTCTTCATCGGCTGTGGGGGTGTTGGGTTTTTCAGAAGTTGTGCTGGTGAGAAAATCTTCTAAATCCTTTTTTTTCGGTAGACGTTGGTTTAATAAGGGATACTGCATTTGGAGATTAGATCAGGTTAGTTGGCAATCAAAAACATATGGTTAGAATGAATGGTTTTAGATCTTACCTTTATGGTCGAAGAGCCGGCTAGTTTAGTTAGTAGGGTGTAGCTCTATTCTTTTGATGGAAATTTCTCGATTAGCTGTACTAGTTTTAAAACTCGTTGAGGAGGGGTTTCACCGATGCTGATGTTTGGGCGTCTGTAGGAGGCCTAGTCTAGGAGCCTTTATGTTTCTAGTCATTTGACGAAGAACCAGTCTTTGTGCCATCCTTTATTTCTCGATTGGGTGTTCATTATGGATCGCTTCTCTATTTTCTAAGTAGGCTCCAGTGGTTGTTTGCTTAGGGTTTTGAACCCGGGTTCCCGAGATTGGGTGAGTTGGAATTAGGAGAGGAAGAAGTCAAGAATGGGAGGGATGTCTGCTTCGTGGTAGAAGGAAATGAACGCGATGATGTTAATGTAGGAGTTCAGCACTACCTGGGTGAAACCAATGCCTATGAATCCTAAGAAGGTGATGATGAAAGGGTGTAAGGGTAATCGTACCCCTTTTTCTAGGAGGATTAGAGGCATGGATGTCCAACCGTTTGTTCGGTCGTACATTATATCAGTGGCTGTAGGGGCTTTGAGTTGGTAGGTGATTGGGGTTTGGTAGTGCTCGTGGATTGTGGTTAGGTCGGCTGTGGTAATTTAGGATAGAGTGTTGACATGGGGGAATTTGGATTCGTCAGAGTATTCACGTAGCATTTTTTGGAAATATGTCTCTTTTTTGGATGGTTTTGTGGTTTGGGAGGAAGATTGGGTGGGGGTAGTGGTGGTGATGGTGGAATCGGTTGTTATGGTGCTGACGATAGTTTTTGGGTTGTTGGTGGAGGTGGAGGCGACAAAGATTGGTAGGGTAGGGATAGATGAAAGGGGGATAGCTCGGATGGGCTCGTCGTTGTTAGTAGAGGAGGTGGTTAAAATCTGGGAGGAAGCCATTGATGGAGACCTTAAGTTGTTCTTGCTGGAAAACTCGTGCTATGAAAGAAAGAAGAGAGAAATTTGAGAGTTTGGATTTGGGGGTGAGGGTTTGTCTGATATGTGTGGCGGTTCTAAAATGTGAGTTGCCTTTTTGAATTTGTGTGCTTCTCAGAGGTGGCTATTTAATGTTCTGTCATCATTACAAATATGGGGGAAGTTGGGGAGGGGGGGGTCCTTTACTTATTGAGATGAGTTTCCGAGGAGGCTGTTGGGCTTTGCAGTATTTATTGCCAATTATTGGGCTTTGTTTGAAATACTTCAATTAAATATTCCATTTAACGGAAGACTAGGGGGGGAGGGGAAATGTTAGGACATGGTTATTGGGGCCCGAATTATATGGTGGGCCAAGGTCCACGTGGAGTTATTTTAACCCATGTAGGATTCTGTTTGGGTAGCGAAGAATTTTAAGGAATCAAGGATTCCTAATTATAATTGGCTTTTAATCCTTAAGGAAAGTGTTAGGTTTTAAATCGATTTCCTTTCCTTAAGGGAATTATATTTGTTCCCGTTAAGGTGTCTTACCTAATGAGGAGTTCCAAGTCTATACGGGGAAGGACTCTATGGAGGTGGTGATATCATTATAAATACAAGACTTTACTCTGATTCTAAGGTACACACTCATAATAATTATTTTCTAGCACTAGAGTTTTAAGCCTCCATTGTTCACCTTATTTAGCCTGTACTTATTTTCACACCGGAGCTATCCCTCGGCGGCCCAAACTGTCAAACTTTTGGTGTTTACCCGTTTCTGTGCAGGATTTGACGCGTTTTGGTGATTGGAGCGTGTGGACGGATCTTGGCGTTAAGAAAAGGAAATTTTCAAAAACTCATAGTCCATTCCCACTTACAAAATTTGGTCAAATGGGTATTTTTACCAACATGTGCTTGAATAGAAATTGATTCAATAGTTGGCATAAAATGAAAAAGGACACAAAATAAACATTTTTTCTCTTTTATTTGAGAATGAGCAAATGGCCAAAATTCAAACAATTAACCATGTTCTAAAAGAAGTTGGCAAAGTATATCACATTTTCCTAAGCTATTACAAAGTCAAAATTCAATATGGCAAAGCAAGTTATACTTTAAAAAAGGACAAAGCAAAAATTCTCTATTTTTTTCCTTATATGTGCAGGCTATCTAGGCTTTCAAATTGGGACAAAAGGACAAACATTTTGTCAAGATTAGTTTAGGGCCATTGGATCAATAATTTCCTAAAGGAAACTGATAAATCCACAACAAAAAATAATATTTTCACATAAAAATTGAACCGTCGCTATACATATATAATGACACATTTCATATGAAAATATCAAATTTTTTATGGAAATATCAATATTCTATCAAAAACTAATCATAGTGTTGGTTTGTAAAATCTAAATACGCACAACACGCAAGTATACGTGATTAACAAGTAATATAGTGATAAGTAGAGTGTTAGTTCCCAGTAGGCACACAATAGATCTAGAAGGGGGGGTTGAATAGATCCTTTTCATTTCAAATACTTTTCTCATTTATTTTGTATTGCTAATGAATTAGCATATGACAAACATAAGAATCTTTTCAAGCACAACAAATAAGTAAAAGATCCCCTTCATTGATATATTCATAATCATACATACATTGTTCTTAGAGTTAGTTAAGTTGTAAGCAGTTAATACGTACATAGTAGTTAGGTACATAATGTAAATGACTTAAAGTAAATGACACAAGGGATTTTAAGTGGTTCAGAGACTCAAGCTCATAATCCACTCTTCTGCTTTAATTCGCATGATTTCCACTAAGGAAGGGCATCACCCTGAATCACTAAGATTCCTTCAAGGCCAGCAGCCTTGGAACTTCAGTTCACTAAGAACTCTTCAAGCCCAACAAGCTTGGAACTCCTCTAGTTCCCTAGGAACTCTTTAAGCCCAGTAGGCTTGGAACTGCATTTAGTCCCTCTAGACAAGGACCCCTCAAGCCCTGGCTACTTGTTGGTGTAGTTGTTGTTGTTGGTGCCTTGCTTCTAAGATGTCCTTAAGCTTGACCATCTTCTGTACTTAGCAGCTTGACGTGGTCCTCTTTGCATTATGCTTTGAGTCTGGACCACATCTTCTTTGATGCAGCTGATCTTCATTCTATTCTACTCATCTTCATCTGATGTTAGCTATGCACCATCACCATTTGGGTTTGCTAAGTGTTTGAGCTTTTGGTCGACTTCGTCTGACACTTATCATTCCCTGAACCTTTCTTTACTGGTTTGCAGACATGGTTCTGCACTTATTCTATTTTAGCTTTTGGTTCATGGTGATTCGTAAAGTGGCTCTCTGGATCATCTTTGTGCTCTGCCACTTTTCTGAATGCTATCTTCTTGTCCTTCTCGGCTCTCTACTTAGCTGCCATCTTCAGTGGCATTCTCATCTTTGTTGAGTGACATTTTAGTCTGTTTGAGTCCTTCTTCAAATCTGCTTCACTTCCACCTTCGTAATCTCACTATTACTGAGACTTGTTCTGTTAGGCTCTGGTCGAACTCATAGAGTCAACAATATAACATTCCAACAACTCAACGATTCTGCAACTTAGCAACAATTTGATCTTTGAAGCTCTTGTTGATTTATACTCCTTCACAACCTTCCCGTTGGAATGTAGCTATTGGGAGCTAATTGAATTGCTTCGCAGATCTCGAGTTATTTGATGTAGACTATAGATGTGACTTGACAACTCCTTTATGACCTTTCTGACACTGCAGTCTACTGTTTCACCTCTCCCATCAGAGATGTCACTTTGATGTCTCGGGCAGGTTTCTGACTTCTCGAATAGAACATCAGGATCTGTTCTTTTGCATCAATGCTCTCAACTAGCAATGTTCGAATATCAGTCTTTAGATTGAACAGTTGCCAATGCTTCAATCTTTAGATGATCGAACTCTATAATTCTGATGCAGATGTTCTTGGACCTGATCGTAGTGTATCTTGTTGAATGTTTCTCATTGACAAATTGAGACAACATTATAATCCTGAAGAGTGTTCATTGGATCTTCAATGTGGAACACCTCTTCCTTCTCTTGTGCAGTGCTTCAACAATTCTATTTGCCTCGACTGATCTCAGGAACTGATAGCTTGACTCCTTGTTCTAGCCTCTTCTGAATAGCAAGACACTTCAGATTTGTGGCATGCCCAGCTCGCTTTCTCCTTGTGATCTCCCGTTCACTTATCATCAATGGACTGACCCAATGCTTAATCACTTTAGCCTTGTTCTTCATAAGATGACCAGTATCTCTGTGTACACTTCATCAGTTCCTACTTTGTTTGGCAAACACTACGTTCTTGGTTACTTCCAAGATCGTTGTCTTCTGTTCACTTGACATCTACTGCACTTGCTGACTTTCCTTAATCAGTTACTTTGACTGAAGTCTTCTTCTTATCAACTTGTGGAAGACTTCATCTTGAATGGCTTCACAACTCAATCTGGATGTCGATCAGGTTGGTGCTTATGTAACACCCCAATCCCACATCGAAAGATAGGGAAAAATTTGTCTGCATATAAGGAATT
>CM029020.1:84348065-84356384 GCA_016801055.1 Panax notoginseng | reverse complement strand
AATCTAAAGATTGATATTCGAACAGAGCTTATTGAGAGCATCGATGCAAATGGACAACCTCTAATCGAGAAATTAGAGGAGGAAATAAAGTCGACTACCTACCCAAGACATCAAAGTGACATCTCTGACGGGGTAGGTGAAATAATAGACTGCAGTGTCAAAAAAGTCATAAAGGGGATGTCATGTCACATCTGCAGTCTACACAAAATAACTTGAGATCTGCGAAACAATTCAAAAAGCTCCCAATGGCTACATTCCAACGGGAAGGTTATAAAGGAGTATAAATCAACAAGAGCTTTAAGATTAAAAGTTGATGATGATTGGTAAGTTACAGAATCGTTGAGTTTTGAAATACTATAATTGACTCTACAAGTTCCACCAGAGCTTACAGAACAAGTCTCAGTGAAAGTGAGACTACGAAGGTGGAAGTGAAGCAGCTTTGAAGAAGGAGTTGAACAGACTAAAGCTCACTCAACAAAGATGAGAATGCCACTGAAGATGGCAGCTAAGCTGAATCCGAGAAGGATAAGAAGATAGCATTCAAAAGAGTGGTAGAGCCTAAAGAAGATCTAGAGAGCCACTCTAAGTATCACCATGAACCCAAAGCTGAACCAGAATAAGTGCAGAACTATGTCTGCCAACCAGTCAGAAGGGTTCAAAGAATGGTGATGGTACACGCTGACATCATATGAAGATGAGCAGAACAGAATGAAGATCGCTGCACCAAAGAAGATGTGGTCCAGACTCTACGCAGAATGCAAAGAGGACTACACCAAGCTACTAAGTACAGTAGCAGCTAAGCACCAACAACAACAACAACATAACAAACAAGAAGCCAGGGCCTGAGGGGTCCTTTCCGAAGGGACTAAATGAAGTTCTAACCTGCTGGCTTAAAGAGTTCCTAGAGAACTAGAGGAGTTCCAAGTTTGCTGGCCTTGAAGAGTTTATAGTGAACTGAAGTTCCAAGGCTGCTGGCCTTGAAGGAATCTTAGTGATTCAGGGTGCTGCCCTTCCTTAGTGGAAATCCCCTGCTAGTTAAAGTAGAAGAATAGTGGATTAGGAGCTTGAGTCTCTGAACCACTTAAAATCCCTTTTGTCGTTTACTTTATGTCATCTACATTATGTACTTAACTGTTATAACTGCTATGTATATTTTGACTGCTTACCACTTAACTAATTTCTAAGAACAATGTATGTATGATTATGAATATATCATGAAGGGGATACTTTACTTATTCTGCTATGCTTGAAAAGATTCTTATGTTTGTCATATGCTAATTCATTACCAATGCAAAATAAATAGGAAAGTATTTGAAATTAAAAAGGATCTATTCAACCCCCCCTTCTAAATCTATTATGTGCCTACTGGGAACTAGCAATTGGTATCAAAGCAGGTTCTCATGTTATATTCAAAAGCTAATCGCTTTGAGTCTGATCCTAGGCACAAACATTGTTCAAAACTTAGTTTAGTAGTAAGTCACTTAAAAATGCAGATGAGCTCATATGTTGGAAATATTGTGTACAGTAAATATCTATATACACCTGAAGCTACTCAGATTGGTCCATGTTCTTAAATGTCATAACAACAAGACCAATCCTTGCCCACAGTCAATCTTTTAGTCTAAAGACAAGACAAGGAAGCTCAAGAGACACCAACAGCAAAGAGTCAAGCATCCACCAGCCTGAAAGATGAAAAGGTCATACATGCTAAGAAGTGCTTATCCAAAGAAGAAAAAAGAACTCTCAAATATGTATTTGACCAACCAGCAGCTGGATGTGAACCTTGTGGACTCAAGGATGTTAAAGAACTAAAGATGTCAAGATTCTCTTAGATTACATCTTCAAGACCATGACTGATTGATTAAAGGACAACTGGAGCAACAGGCTGTCAGGAGCAAATGAAAAATTATGCACATCAATGCCTAACCTCAGTATATCTAAGTTAAATGACTGTTAAGAAACTGACAGTAGAAAAGTACGGTTCCTCATTAATATAAATGTGTACCAATTTGATCTGGCCCGACCCCAGCACTGCTCACGGTGCTGGAAATCTGCCTCTGGGAACCCCGGCGCTAGGAATAGCCTAGGAATGGGCTCCCCGGCGGTGGAAGCTTTTTTGGAATTTTTTGCTCTGACGTCCCTTGGGAAAATGGCCATAACATCTTCGTCTGAACTCCAATTTTAATGATTCAAAATTTTTCAAAAAGAGGAGACGTAGATCTACAACTTTCATTCTTTGTGTTTTTCGAAATAAGGGCTAGAACAATGCTGAAATTGGCCCTGAAGTGGCTGCTATGTAAATGGCAAGCCAAAAATGCGAATCTATCAACCCCAAACTTCATTCTAAGTAACTTTTGCCCCAATTCCTACAAAACAACGTCAAACATACATGAATAGACACAAACACTTAAAAATATCTAAAAGATTAAGTTCAAATGCACTCAATTATGGGTATAAAATTCACTCATCAGTATAAGATTTTGAAAGTTTCGGAGCACAAAAATCTCATAATCCTCTCTTCTACTCCGTGAGTATGAATTATTCACTAAGAATAAACATTACGCAAAGTATGAGTTAACAAATAACTTTTACACCAGTTTCACTATGATAACTTTAACTCACAAAGACTTGTAGTTCTAATCACTAAGATCAGAAGGTGTTATTAAATGTGTAACGAAGTTTTTTGAGATGCTGCTAAGTTTCTTTGCAAGTTCGACCGGTAATGAGTTTAGCAGTTGATGTGTTTTTTCTTAGATAGTAGATTGAGAGTTGAAAAACTTTTTTCCTTTATTAGGGAGCTTAGATCAATCTTTCAATTATTTAACATTGTAGATGTAATTCATTTATAATTCATATTTAAAATATACTCATTGAATTGTTACCGTTGTTCAAATCTCTTAAGAACATATAGTGACTTCTAATTCATTTACTTGCAACTTTGTTTGTTGTACTATGAAAAGTCACCATCCATCAGTGTACTAGAAAGTACAAAAGAAGAAGTGCATCCAAACACTGAGTATATGATTGTTGCAAAGATCGTCTTGTTCATTTTGTTTCTTTGTGTTGACTTCAACGGATATATTCAAATTTGGAGTTGAGAGTCAAGTTTGATGATCTGTCACTGCATGCCAAACCCTCTAACCCTAAAATTTGAGCTAAACAAACTCTTTATATAAAATCGTACTGTCGTTTAGTAAGATTCACTAAACAATTTGAACTTTGTTGGCAAACGCTTCGTTTAGTGATTAACTTAATAAAGTAACCTTACTCTACATCTAAATGCCAATTAAACGATCTCATAGTCCCTTTGACTGTATTTTAGCTTTAGGATCTTAGACTAAACGATCTCACAGTTTATTTGAGTCTTCTAACACAACGATCTTTTACAAAGTCAAAATAAAATGATCTCTGAGTACAAGTAATTAAGTCTCTATATATGAACTCTATGATCAACACAAAATTTAATATCTAACTACTCCCTCCATTCCTTAATAACTGACCTTTTAGGATAATTCTTTTGTTCTTAAATATGTTCTAGGATTTCTAGGAGAATTAGTTACATTATTTCCTTAATTACCACTAAACATTTAATACTCTCTTTAATTATCTCATATTTTTTCAAAACTACTTTTTCTCTATCTTTTAATATCTTACCCGTACATTCTCTTTAATTCTTATATTTTCTCTATCCTCTAAAATATGTCTCTCATCTTTATCACCTACAATTTAGTTTTTCATTTATATATACAAGGGTGTTTTTAGTAATACATAATAATTTTAAAGGAGTAATTTTAGGAGTTTTAACTTTCTTAATCCCTATTAAAAATCTTAAAGTCGCATATTTAGGAATGGAGGGAGTAATATTTTAGACTAGTAATTGTTCGTGCGTGAAGGCACGGCGTAACGAAAAATTAGATTAAAATTTAAAAAATACTATATTACCTAAAGACTCTTTGCAACTTAAAATAACTTACAATCAGACATAATAATTATCATAATTTACCACAATACCACAATAATTCATTTTTCTTTAAAAATAGATATCCAGAAAAATCTAAACTTGTCTACAAAACTTACAATCATCAATAACAATTATCATAATTCACCACACTACCACAATAATTATTATTATTGTTATTATTATTGTTATTATTATTATTATTATTATTATTATTATTATTATTATTATTATTACTATTATTACTATTATTATTATTATTATTATTATTATTATTATTATTATTATTATTATTATTATTATTATTATTATTATATTATTATTATAATTACTATTATAATAATTATTATTATTATAATTATTATTATTATTATTGTTATTATTATTATTATTATTAATTATTATTATTATTTGTATGTAGCATTAGTCCATCTTTGTATTACGGGTCAAAGATGACTTTTACCACATCATTTGTCTGTAACATTAGTACATCTTTGCACTACGGGTCCAAAATGACTTTTACCACATCATTTATCTATATTATTAGTTCATCTTTGCACTACGGGCCAAAGATAATTTTTACCACATCATTTGTCTGTAATATTAGTTCATCTTTGAACTACGGGCCAAAGATACCACATCATTTGTCTGTAACATTATTCCATCTTTGCACTACGGGCCAAAGATGACTTTTACCACATCATTTGTCTGTAACATTAGTCCATCTTTGCACTACGGGTCAAAGATGACTTTTACCACATCATTTGTCTATAACATTAGTCCATCTTTGAACTACGGGCCAAAAATGACTTTTATCACATCATTTGTCAATAACATTAGTCCATCTTTGCACTACGGGCCAAAGGTGACTTTCATCACAATATAAGAATGAGGATAATGACAATGATATAAGAAATCAATCAAGTGAGATTAAGGATAAATATTAAAGATTAATAATGTGACGCCCCCAAAATAGGTATACATCACCCATCTTGAGTCGTCAAATACATGGTATAAAATTCAAAAACAACTTAATAACACAACTGTCATGTAAAATACGACAAAATATAAAATGAAAGTTTTAAAACGAATATTGTCTTCGAGACAGTATTCAACTCAAATGGTGTCCTCAATACAATTATTATCACACTATTTCATAGAATAGTGAGGACTACTAATGCTATCATCTGGACCGTCACTGAGTTCCCCGACTAGTCCCGGCTACGTTCTCATTTCCTAAAGAGTACAATGAAATAAAAAAGGGTAATGAAAGCAAAAAGTGTGAGCTCAACTAGCCCAGTAAGAAATATTATGACTAAGATAATGCAGAATAATTTATCGTTAGCCTTCAACAGTGTTAAACTGATAAAATATGACAAACATCAAGTTTAATTGCAGGGGAACAAGCAATCCATTAGAAGAGTCAATTAGATAATAAAATCTACTATCTTCTACGATTTAAAAGGTTTTTCATCACTTTTATCGCTGAGACTCAGCTTAATAAATAATCCACATCATCCCTGCACTACGGCCAAGGATATTCATTAGTATCACGACCACAAATTATCCATACACTACGAGCCAAGGATATTCGAGTATTCATCAATGGTCATGATCATGCCAACAACTGTCCACCAATGCACTACGGGCCAATGAGGACTTTTACCACATCATTTGTAACATTACGGTCATGATTATACCGAATAATCCCTGGTCATAATCATACCAAGTCCATCTATGCACTACAGGCCACAGATGACTTTCAACAGAATATAAACATGAGAATGATGACAATGATATAAGAATTCAATAAAACAAGTTCAAGGATAAATTTTTAAAGATTTATAATTTTATTTATCCAGAAATCAATAACGTCCAAATTGTCAACATGATACTGCTTTGTGGAGTAAAATTCAAGAATAATATTGTACCAAAAGTAATTTGGACCGAAAACGAATTAATTTTTATCATGAATAGTACCCCGGGTGAATAATACTCTAGTGAATAGTACCCCGTGAATAGTACTCTGCCATGAAAAAGTTAAATACTTATCAAGAATGCTCAGAATAATATTTTCATGAAAAGATACTGGATAAAACGCAAATATCAAGGATATTCTACTAATTTCATAGAGTATAGAAGCCAAAATTTTAACAAAACGAGTATAAAATTCAAAATCTGAAATGAAATAATATTACTTATATACTACAGAGTATGGAAGAAAATATTATTCCAAGCGAATATTGAACAAAAATAACATCCCTTACCTTGAAAAGAAGAGTATTCCAACTAGTATAGCGAGGATATTCTTGAAGAAAACTTTCACTGTTTTCTACGCTCAAAACTTTCTAAAACTCTAAAGAAATACGCTCAAGATTATAGAAGAAGAATTCTCTAATTCTAGTGTGATTTTCAATTCTAACTTAAATGCCTATTTATAGGAAAATACTAGAACGCCATAGGAGACTAAAATAATATTATTATTTTATTTTTTTTCAATCTTTACATCCACCCACCAAATGAGCAGCCAACTTGGAACAAAATTTCAGCCCACAAGTTTGAAAAACAAAAGTGGGTCCCACTCAATTTTAATAAAAATATTTTATTTTTTGAAACTTCAGTAATTCATAATAAATAGGCTTTTTATCAGAAAAATATGAATTTTATGTCCATTCCATACAAAATCGAATTCTCTACAACTTTGTAGCTTTACATTTTTCCAAATTCCAGACAAAAAATATCCGAAATCCATAAACGGATGATTTTTAGCACCTTTTAAAATTCATAACAAATCATGTGTTAATTTTTAACGGTTCAAAATTTGTGGACATATACTCAACTTATATATGTATAACATATCTATAAATCACAACGATCCAACGGTCGGATTAAAATTATAACTCACGTAATAGAGCTTTAAGAACACCGATTTGATTTTTTTTAATACCTCCAATTCGACAAAATACTGATAAAACTCCTCAACATTAATTCCTTCATTTATAATTACATAAAATAAATATTTTCTTATCATATAAATCAATAATTAATTATTCACAAATAATATTACAGAATCACAATAATAAAAACAAGGTCGTTCTCAGGAAAGAGGGAGCTTTCCGATAAGAAGTTTTCCTTACTGGCGCGCAATTAGGTGACCAAACCTCTCCTTGACAGAACTTTTTAGATATTGCCAATAATGCTATCTAATAATATTATTCAAATAATATAAATTATTGATTTGATAATAAAAAATACTGTGCGGTGACAATTATTGAAACAACAATAATATAAAACATCAACGTAGCAATTATTGAATCAATAAAATAAAATATTGAACAGTAATTACTGTAATAATTATTGGGTAGTGCCTTCTTACGTAAGAATCAATAATTCAAAAATATTATGCAATACCGTGTGCTACTGTGCAACAACGCATATTACTGTATTTTAATCACCAGGTATTCCAACAGTGTTAACGGTAACAACTACACCGTTATTTATAAAACTCAAACTCGTCGTTTTCTTTATCCGACAGTTATTCTGTTGTGGGGCCACAAATGGCTGCGCCGTCGTACGAATATTTTCCGACAACAAGAATATTCCACGACCAAACGAATATTCCCCAACAGAAATGAGTATTTTATAACCACTTGCGTATTTTAAAAATTTTATATATATCCCACAACTATAACATTATATCAAATTCACTCCATAATATTTAAAAATGATATTTATAGAAAATTCGTCTTTATTCATAAAAGTTGGGGTCTTACATATAATTCAATTTATCCAGAGTTTTAGAATGTTTAAATTGTCAACATGATAACTAATTTGTGGAGTAAAATTCAAGAATGATATTCATGTATCGAAAATAATTTGGACAGAAAAGAAATCAATTTTTTTTCATGAATAGTACCTAAGCGAATAATATCCCGTGAATAGTAATGTACCTTATGAATAGGTATGTATAAATAGTACCGTATGTATGAATAGTATCTCGTGAATAGTACCCTGGAATAAAAAGATTAAAATTTAACAAGAATGTTCAGAAAAATATTTCAGTGAAACGATACTAGATGAAACGCAAATTTCAAGGATATTCTACTAATTTTAATGAGTATAGGAGCAATACTTATCAAAATAAGTGTAGAACTAGGAATATAAAACGAAATAATATTACTTACATACTACAGAGTATGGAAGAAAATATTATTTCTTACGAATATTGAATGAAAATAATATCCCTTACGAATATTGAACGAAAATAATATTCCTTACGAATATTGAACGAAAATAATATTCCTTGCGAATATTGAATGAAGATAATATCCCTTAAGAATATTGAACGAAAATAATATTCT